>JAJKFH010000929.1:0-14627 GCA_023333565.1 Puffinus mauretanicus | reverse complement strand
CGCAGGGGTTTGAGTAGCCACAGTGGTTGTTGTGCGGGTTGAAGTAGCTACAGTGCCTGTCATGGGGGTTTCAGTAGTCACCGTGTCTGTTGTTGGGGTTGATCTCTGGACAGTATTCCTGAATAGTTGTTTAACTCTAAACAAGGCCTGAACCACATGCAGAAGACATAGCAATATGAACATGCTTGTTTGAACATCCCAAGGATATTCAAAATTCTCAGGGAATATCGTGGACATCTTCATGAAGAGGATAGAAGAAAAAGGAGTTTCTGAAGATATGGAAGGGAAGGTGAACAAGTGGGAGAAAGTGTCCCATCCTGTCTCCCCACTAAATTCATCCTCTGAGGTGAAGACGTAAGAAGTGTAATTATTAATAGTTTCCAAAAGATAGCTCCCGAAGAACAGGAATGATGGCAGTGCTGAGTATCGGCTCGTGACCAATATTTTTATCATAACATAAAACCAGATCACACAGTATAGCAAAGCAATGACCTTAATCCATTTCCCAGAGATGATCAACCCCACATACAAACTGATAATCAGCAGTATAGACAGCCAGTAAGGTGCTATATACCACAACTCCAAAGAACAGATCCAACAACTCTGAGAGCAAATAAACCAACATTGTGAACAGCGAGTACTAAACTGATATAATGAATGCTTATAACAAATTTGTTTTAACCCGTTCGGGTCAGATGTGTCGTTATCTCAACCCTTCGAGCCCCACGTTGGGCGCCAAAAAGGACTGTTGTGGTTTAACCTGGCAGGCAGCCAAATACCACGCAGCCGCTCGCTCACTCCCCCCACCCCCAGCGCGACAGGGAGCTAATCGGAAGGGTAAGAGTGAGAAAAACTCGTGGGTTGGGATAAAGACAGTTTAATAGAACAGAAAAAGGAAAATAACAATGATAATGATAAAATATACAAAATGAGTGATGCACAATGCAATTGCTCACCACCCGCGCTGACCGATAACCAAGTAGCGATCGGTACTTCCTGGATCACGCCTACCCTTCATATACTGAGCATGACGTCACATGGTATGGAATACCCCATTGGCCAGCTGGGCTGGCTGTCCTGATTATGTTCCCTCCCATCTTGTGCACCTAGCTCAGTCAGTAGGCACGGGAGCTGTCCTTGGACTAGGAGGGCACTTAGCAACAACTGAAAACATCAGTGTGTTATCAACATTCTCCTCATACTAAATCCAAAACACAGCACTAGGAAGAAATTTAACCCTATCCCAGCCGAAACCAGGACACTCATAGAGCAGGAGTCTATTCATACACTTCAGATGGCAAATAAGCTAGCACATTGCATCAAAACTATTAAAGAACTGGATCAGGAAATCAAAAGGTTTTTTGCTGTTGTTGGTTTTTGTCTAATATG
The DNA here is from genome assembly GCA_023333565.1 of Puffinus mauretanicus. Classification (NCBI taxonomy): domain Eukaryota; kingdom Metazoa; phylum Chordata; class Aves; order Procellariiformes; family Procellariidae; genus Puffinus; species Puffinus mauretanicus. Next base: position 13,238 of record JAJKFH010000929.1, on the reverse strand, counting down.
GTATTAGACAGCAAAAAGTCTAGCAGAAAAAAGGATAGCCCTGTATTTAAACAAATGTGGCTCTAGCTGTAATCAGTATTCTGGGGGAAGAGAAACTAATTCTTCAGAAGATTGTAACATGTCGATGAGATTTGCATGATGTCCCCCTCATCACTTAGAACGATTTTGTCCAGTACAGGGAATGTTTAGTATTGAATAAATAAATATACTTTATGGTGACATGTGCTGAATAAATATTGGCCTGTACAGTAGCACAATTGCAAGGAATCATGGGCTGGAGTCCTGAGATAGTGTGCAGAAGGTTCAGGTATGGGACTTTGCCTAACACAAATTTCTTTCTGATGCGCACTGAATATTGCAGATGATCTGCTGTTTTATGGTGATAGTAGCACTTTCATGCTTGGGGAGTTGTGGAAACAAAAGCATTGAAGACTGACATACAGTGGTACTATTACTATGAAAAGTGCTGAATTTTGTCCATAGATATTCCTACTATCCTATTATGTTCTTCTACATGCTCTAAGAATTTCAGTGTACAAGAGGAATGTTTTTTCTTTTCTAGGTGCCCCAGTTCTTTAAGCCTGAAACGGTGAACATATGGATGATTACAAATAAATTCTATGCTTGATCTAAAGTGAAGGGCAATCTGTTGAGCTGATCAGTCCATAGGACTTCTATCTTGTACTTCAGCAGTGAATGTGTAGACACCAAAAGCAGTTCTCAGTGCTTCTTACATTTAGTCCTGTATTAACTCTGGATGTCTGTGAAATGTCTATTAGGCTAGGAAGACTTAGTACAAAAGGATCATTGTGGAAAAGTTTGTTGTAAGAAAAGGAAGCAGTGCCCAAATTGTCAACAATTTCTTAAATCAGAGAATGCAGCCTATGACCTGCTGGGTTCGATAACTTCAAAAGCTTCTGGTTTAGCTTTTGAACTCGGTAGCACAAGACAGCCTTCATTAAATATTGTCTCACTCAACTGAAATTACCTTCATCATCATTTCATACCATTGCCAGTGGACGATGGCAGAAGTTTTCTGACTGATATCTCTCTCCTCAGAGGCACTTCTAGTCAGATAAAATCCTTCTCTGAGAACTGTGCAAGCATGTTATGAATACAAGAAAACACTGACAAAGAAAATTGGAACAGTGACAGCTACATGAAAACTTGCATTTAGTCTTTTTAGCTCAATCTGTGCCAATTAGACACAATCACTTAACTATCATCTAGAAATATTTTCAAATATATTTGAAGAATAGGAACCTGCAGGGTTAGACTGTTCCAATTTGTTTGCTTGAAAAGGCCTGCATTTCGGGTAGAAATGTTTGCATTTCTACAGATTCTGATTCCACTTAAACATACGCATTTCCAGTCACGCTCAGTCAGATATGTGTATGTATATTTGAACTGGAAGTGGCACTTTGATACTATAGTATGTGTTGCTGACATACCAGATATGTCAGTAATGATATAATAAAGTTTCAATCTAAGAATTGTATGGGTTTTTTCTGGTAATTTGGCCATTTCTGTCTGTTGTGATACCTGAGACAATTCTTTCTTTTTACAAGTAATGTCTAACAGTAGATAAGCAATAAAACATACTGCATATTCTAAAATTATGAGTTCTGTGGCCTTGAACTCTTTTCAATTATAGCACGTTGATAACAATTGAGACTGACCTGAATTTCCAGAGAGAAGTCCCTGTAATGCTCTGATATTCTTGGAATTTTTTGAAGGATGGCAGTTACTTTCTCAGGGATGGGTCTTCATGCTTCAGATAATAGTTGGCCTTAAGTGAATTTATTTAAACTTCCATTGCTTCAGGGAACAGCTGATTTGGCTCAGAATGTATTTTCCAATATGTATCGGTATCTTTCATATCCCAGATACTTGTGTAAGCATTGTTTTGAAGTGAAACACAGACTGTGTAATTAATTAGAAAAAATAATGTACAAAATAATGAAAAAACATTTAAATAATTTCCTTTTTTGACTATAATTCCTGGTAATTATATCATACAGGTGCAGTGTTATTTGTTTAAATGAATAATGAAGCTTTGTGGTTAAAAACATCTTTTACTGTATTTGTAGGCGGAAATAAGAGAAGAGTGCTAATTGAGTGAACTAAGAGAAATTGCAGTTTAATTTAAATCTGTGAAAATTTCCATAAGCTGCATTTTCTTGATAGGTGGGTAATGGGGAGTGTACATTTTTAAAGTGATAATACATAGGACTTCGTTTCTCGGAGAATTTTATTTTTGAATTGGAAGATGCAGATTCTCTATAGGTTCACTGCCCAGTCTGGGACATACATACCAATTGCTGTTACATATCCTCCATGACAGGGACTCCTCAGATATTCACCCAACCAAAGGGTGTTTGGCAAGATGTCAGTGGTCGCAAATCCATGTGAATATAATAGAAAAAAAACAAACAAGCACAAGGAGAAATGGGAGAAGCACCAGTCCCTCTTCTGCTTTACTTTTCTGTGTGTTTTGTCTCCTGTGAATACCTTTTCTGCCTCTGAATTTATATCTGATTCTTTGACAAACAAAAAACTTTATGGCTTCTCTTAGTGCAGTTGTGTTGTACTTGGTAGGTTTTTATACACCTATAGCCATAGAGGGAGTTGTGCCTTATGAGCTGTGGTGAAAGCTTGCTGTGAACCCCAGTTCCTGCTGAAGCACAAGAATGTCATGAGAAAGCTCCTAGATTATGGCAAGGAGTGGAGCAGCAGTGTGATTTGGGTGCAGAGCTCATGGTGCGCTAGCAATCTCGTTCATCGAAGTCTAAATGTTTCACCTACTTGCTGACATCTGTCCCATAAGATATATCTGACAAAATACACATGCAGCCCAGGTGGGAGAATTGCTGACTGCCCACCTAAGATCTTTCTTTTCTGTCTTCCTATAGTTTCTTCTGAAGTATAAAATCTCTATATTTTATTCAAGGAAATTGATCACTTCAGCAAGATTTTCCAATCTCTCCTACCTCTGATTGGTAACTACATAGCAAGCCCAGTTCAGTGGTATGCAAGTGCTGTTTTTAACTACAAACTTTGCATGGGACTCTGTCCTGGTTTTGACTGGGATAGAGTTAAATTTCTTCCTAGTGCTGTGTTTTGGATTTAGTATGGGAAGAATGTTGATAACACACCGATGTTTTCAGTTGTTGCTAAGTACCCTGCTAGTCAAGGACATTCAGCCTTCCATGGCTTGCCAAGCGCACGAGAGGCTGGGAGGGAGCATAGCTGGGATAGCTGGCCCAGCTGGCCAAGGGGGTATTCCATACCATGTAACATTATGCTCAGCATATGAATGGTAGGCACGTTCCAGGAAGTAGCGATCGCTGCTTGGTTATCGGTCAGCACAGGTGGTGAGCAATTGCATTGTGCATCACTCATTTTGTATATTCTATCATTATTATTATTATTATTATTATCATCATCATCATCATCATCATCATCATCCCTTCCTTTTCTGTTCTATTAAACTGTCTTTATCTCAATGCACGAGTTTTTCTCACTCTTACCCTTCTGATTCTCTCCCTGTCCCACTGTGGGGGGTGGGGGAGTGAGCGAGCAGCTGCGTGGTGTTTGGCTGCCTGCAGGGTTAAACCACGACAGACTCGTAATTTAATAATCTGTATTACTCATTCATAATAACATAAAGTATATAGTTATCAGCTTGTTGAAAAACCATTCCCAATAAGGGCCATCTTTTCCTTTGTAACTGTAACCTTGCAGTTAACTTTCTTGTGTCTGCAGTCATGCCATCCTTCAGAGTGTAATTCATTTTACTTTGGAAGTGATCATTAATAGCATCCTTGGTAAATTCAACATTATTCTCTGTATTTTTCTGGGTAGTTAGAAAATTTTGAAGTGTCCATACATGTCTGATGCTGTCTGATGCTGACATACATGTCAGCTCTGTCTTTTTTTTGTTGCTTGAAGGCTTTACATTTCAGTGGAGGGATGAGAGTACAATACTTTTATCTATGGGTGGTATCAGTAACAGTGCAGTACTGTATCATTATCATTGCTATGTTATAGCAGTGTCAATGTTCTGGGCGGAAACTACTCCATAAAAATAATTTTTTGCTTCACCACTTTTCTCCCATGCTTTGTCTCATCTTTTTAAATTTTAGTTCATTAAAATAGAGACTATATTATATATTTGCAAAATGACAGGTAAAATAATATTTCTCAAAATTGTAGTAACATAAGTATTCATCTAATGATCAGATAAAAAGTGTAGAATAAACAACAGAGGTAAGAGACCACTACCACAGTCATGCTAGGATTATCTACTTTATAGCTTTTCTTATGCATATCTTATGTTTGGGCATGTGCGTATATTGTGCAGGCTGCTGATGGCTTTCTGAAATTGTTAGTTACAATATTCTAAGGCTCAGTTTGCAGAACAGAAAGGGGAGAGAAGTAATCCACTTGTAAAGACAGATTACAGAACATTACAGTAAGGATCTGTCACAAAACTAATGCCCTTTCATATCATGATAGGAAGAGGCCAGAGTGAAATAGAAACATATTCCTCTTTTAAATATATACTCTTCTTTAAATATATATATGTATGTGGATTATCTTCCAATAGCCATATAGAAACTAATAATTTAAGCTAATTATTCATCACAATCTTGAGAAAATACAACCACAAGAAGCTACTAACATGTATGCGGTGGACAGATTTTCAAAAAAGGACTCATTAGCAATATTATACCAAGTTGTGTAATTAATTCTGTGATTTGCTCAATGACTATGAAACCTACAAATCTCTTCAGGCACATACACAAATGTCAGAGAATAATACTGGTAAAATAAAGTATAAGGAAAAGTTATTTGAGTCATGGTATATAATTATGCAGGATATCTATGATAGATTTCTGTAAAAATCATTTTAGTTCTAATTAGAGGATAAGATACCTAAGTGAAAATGGAAAGACTGGAAGAGTGTTGCAAGTCACTGCAGAATTAATAAATTGACTGTCATTTTCCTAGCATATTTGTATAAATTGTTCAGACACAAATGCTTGTTTTGGAGTAGCCAATTAAGCATTAAGGAAGAGAGTATTGCTCATTGAATACTGCAAAGCTAAGGAAGATAAGAATCAGAAATATATATTGGAAACCACTTCATAATTGGCCAATGGAAAAGAGACAAGTGTCAAGAAATCATTATTTCTTGAACTAACTTAATTTTGCTTCATGCTTTTCCAATACTCTTTGCAATCCAATTTTAATTGTATAAACTTTTTTTTAAAGCCACTTTGCTTCCGCTGTCATTTTAAAGACTACTTGTACTGTGAGGTCTCTGTTTTTCATGCATCTTCCTTGCCTACTCGTAGACATAAAAGCACGATATCAGATTTTGCAGTTCTACTCAGATGGGTTGAGCTGAAACTGCCAAGTTTCAAAAAAAACTTCCAAACATGCTTTAGTCTAGGAGGCATTTTAAGTATTAAGTACGATTGTTCCTTTTTCATTCTGAGGGTTTAAGAATTTTTTAAAACTTTTAGTTCTCTAGATTTCATTGGGTTTTTACTATTACATGTTATGATCTAATTCTCTTCATATGTTTACTACAACTTCTTGGTTGTTTGCCTGCTGCATTACAGGCTTGTACATAATCTTCCACCCAGGTACTTGTCAATCCCAAGGCTTGCACTTCGCGTGAATTTCAAGTGTTTTATTTGTGAAATGCTGTACTTCAAGATCAGACATTCATCAGGAGATTCGCTTCCTTTTACTTCAGAATTTTTGCTTCAGACTTCTAGTCTGAGTTAGGTGTTTAATCTTAAATTTTCATCTATAGATGCGAGAGAGGATTCGTTTCATCTAACTTCAGATGTTTAAAGTTTAAGGTTATCATCCAGACTCTCCTTATTTAGAGACAGATGCCTGCCGGTGATGGTTCCTTTTTATCCTAAGATCTTTACTGATTTCTAGGAAAAATATTGACAACTACTTTAGAGTTGAATCTTTTAAATGGCCAAAGTTAAATGATGTGACTTCTGCTCCTGGAATAGATCTTAACTAAAGGGCCATATGGGTGAATTCATTCATCAAAGTCATGCTCCTTTTCAATTTTAATTGCTGTTACAGTTCTGATCTATAATAAGACAGAACCTGATTCAAACAGCCAAAACCCTGTCTAAATCTCTGAGCAGTGTGAATATTAATGATCAGATATGTTTGAAGGTTTAGAGCAAGCCACGGTAAACACAAGGCACCAGAATTTAAAAAGAATGCACATCAGCTACAAATTGTGCCATTGACTTGCCTGCCTGAGTTAGGTATATAGGATTTCCCTAAAATGGGTGTTGACAGTAAAAATGAGGCAGCAAAAGTCATTTGGTTTTCTTAAAATATGAGTCATATTTTTCTGTGCAGCCTCTGGACTGTACTTAGCTAAGTGAGATCTAGAAACTCCTATTTATATTTTTAACATTCTCTCTGTTCTATTCTTGAGAAATGCGTGTGAAAAAGAGAAGCATAATAAACCCTGGCTTGATGAACGCACTTAGAGATATGCAAAATCTGCAAATTAGAGCCAGCATGAAAAGCAAGCATTTCCTTTGATGTCTTTTTCTCCTTCATAAGTATGAACACACACATGCACACATCAACGTACAAGTGCATACAAACACAGAGTTAGCGGCAGTAAATGTATTTAATCAACTATTTAAAAAAAAAAAAACACTCACTTTTACAATTCTCCTTTTATATTAATGCTACAGTAAGGCAACAGTGCAACAGTGAATGTTACTCCAAAGCTACTGGATTTGTTTTTTTGGACTTACTGGACTTGTGCAAAAGTTTCAGCACCACAGAGCAGTGCATTATTTAGTGACCTTCCGTACTGTTAATACCTTCTTGTGAGCACTGAAATTGATTAATTTTTTTCTTAGTATGTGTGTGTGGTTCAATACTACCACTTCTTCAGACACTGCCTAAGAATACAAAGTAGCTCCAGGAGAGTATGATACAGTATGAGTATCTTTTAAGGTATTACTGCTTGGTAATTTTAAACCAAAGCATTAATATTAGAGTTCTTTCCTTTTCAAAATATCATTTGAAATAAAAATCAAATTTCACGCTCTGCAGCAGTTTCTAATCTACTGTTTTGTTTTGTTCCGTACAGTTTCTGGATTGAATGTATCTTTGTAATATTTGACTAAGCTCTTCCAAAAGTACATTAGGCAGTACATCTGTCATGCTGTGTCCTCTCATCTCTTGACAAATATAAATGTTTGTGTGTGAACATTCTTTGCTTAATTAAGAGGAAACATAGTTCTTATACTGTGTTTGAAAGTTCTCTTCAAAATGCTTATATCTATTAGGAAGTTAAAATTCTTCCTTGTTATTCCCAAGTCAAAGAATTAAAATGGTTCACATTTGTGGCTTTTCTAAAAAGTCAATTGTAAAAAGAAAGTATTAATTTTATTTGGTTTATATTTCTTCCCATTACATATTTTGGTACAGTATTGTGACTATATTATAAATTTGTTGGTATTGAAATCATCTATTGGATTTTACAAAATACTGATGTTGCTACATGGATTGTAAGCTAAAGTCAGCATTATTAATATATTTATCACACAATGACAAGTAAAATGGTATCACAAGAAACAGCAGCATTCGGTGATAGGATCTTTTTGCCATCTCTGACCTCCTCCTGCCCTGGTACTGACTTTCTGATGTTTTTTCTTTGGAAGGGAATACATTGGGTGTCCTTTTCTCTTCCTACCATATCACCTTTTTGGCATTGTTGCACCCAGGCTGAACCTAGACTATGTGGATAGCATTGCTGCACTCCTTTAACTTTTTTTTTTTTTTTTTTTTTTTTGGTGTAAAACTGTCTCGAACCCACGGTGATGGGTCAGCCTTGGCCAGCAGCCAAATGCCCACCCAGCTGCTCTCGGTCTCATTCCTCCTCCTCAGCAGGAGAGGGGGAGAAAACAGGATGAAAAAGCCCGTGGGTCAAAAAAAAAGACAGGGAGATCGCTTACCAATTACCATCATGGGCAAAATAGACTCGACTTGGGGAAAATTAATTAACTCTATTGCCAGTTAAAATAGATTTGGGTAGTGAGAAACAGAGACAAAAAAATTGAACTAACAGCTTCCCCCCCACCGCTTTTCACTCCTTGATTCCCGAGTCTTCTGCCTCCGCCCCAGAGCCGTGCCCTGCGGGGGGTGGGCTGGAGCCGGCTGGAACCGGCTGTGTCCGGCACGGGGCAGCCCCGGCCGCTCCTCACAGAGGCCGCCCTGCAGCCCCCCTGCCAGCGCCTGGGCACTGCACCCCGTACACGTACCAGTAACGCGCGTTACCCTCCTAATTTCAAATCAGGTCATTTGTTACCCCCTATATGCTGCAGATGTCAGTGAGGCTGCCTGCAGGATATTTACGCGTTGAACGTTTTGCAGCCATACGTACTTGGCCTGAGCTTGGATTTTTTTCAGGGATCAGGCCAAATGTGTTTCCACTGCTGGGACCAAATCAACTTTCATGTAGGGGTCACGAATTTAAACAACTTACTATTTTTTTTAATTGTAATAATATTCACTGACACGTGCAAGACTACGAAGTGAAGCACGTCTGCTGTTTCAAGTGCTTACATGTAATTTCATAATTAATTACTTTTTTTTAAAGACAATAAAGTAATTCATTATTTGTTAACTTTATACATATACTCATAGAAAATATTTCCAATTAAGCTTTATTGGTCGATGACTCCAAAATTTAGTGGTTCTATCAGTACAGTGTGGCAAAAAAAAAGATTTACTGTCTTTTGTAAACATTTTGGTCACATTTAAAAGCATTTGATGTAGTTGTGAAGGCTCCGTTGCAATTTGGCTTAGCATAAATAGTGCAAAGTCATTAGGTGGTGTGGCTGGGCTAGAAGGAGAACATCAATTTTGGGTTGACGGTTGGACTCGATGATCTTAGAGGTCTTTTCCAACCTTAATGATTCTATGATTCTGTGATTCTATTAATTCATTTCAAGGCCTAATGCGGATATTAATGAAGTTTGGGAAGACAACTTCATCAACCAGAGACTGAAAAGTGACTGCAGTCTAATTTAGACATACACAAGGATATACTGACAGTTTCTTCAATTTTTATCGTAGGCATTTTTCATCTCTAGATCAGTTTATATAGAGATATACATATATATGAAATACATACAAATTTGTATGTATATCTGAACTATGTTTTCACATATGGTCCAATATGACTATTATAAGAGTCTGTTTCAGCTTTTGAACAAAGCAAGCATAACCTATATATGTGTGTGTGTATATATATGTGTGTATATATATATGTAGCTCACCTATATATGCAGAATGATAGTGAAGGTCTATAAGACGTGCTTTTTTTTAGCTCCATTCAACTCATCATGGATGTATTCCAAAAAAGAACTATATTCAGGAATATTCATTTTTAATCTTGCTAGTGCATCCAAATATTATGTGATGATAATAGATCTATATAAATACTCTAATATTAAAACATTACTTTTGAGGAAAGGTTTATGTGAGTTGACATAGGTTTCATGAGTTTCTGAGCATTTTGTGCAAAGTAGCTGGTCTAAATACACAAAACAAACATTCTATTTTAGAATTCTAATTCTATTTTAATTTAACTTAGTTTAATTAGGTTTAAACTATTGAGCTTTACCCCACTTAAAGATAATCTAGAACTTATGATTAAAGATAATGTAGAAATCCAGAATCTTTAAATCAGGCGCTAAATTTAAAACAAAGCATCCAGTTACTGCAGAATTTCAGAAGTATTTAAGAATAATGCAATAACTGAATCTTGACTAAAAGTTTTGCATATGTGTATATATGTCTATTTTAATATATATAAAATAGGCCTTTATATATATCAAATAGACTGTAATACATATAACTCATATATATTTTATAGCTATAATAGGCTGCAGATAAAGGGAAGAACTATCTTTGTAACAGTAGGGTAGAAGTAGCAGAGGTACCAATCATCTTCAGTGCTTAGTAAGTAATAAATAATGTCTAAAATATTGCAGGAAATAAGGGGCAGAGGATTTCAGGAGACATAGTTGTTCTTATACATTAGAACTCAAGACACATTGGTTTGCTTTGCAGTCCTGACACACTCTTGTATGACCTTAAAGAAGCATTCTAATTTTGCTGTGCTTCAGTTGCTGGTTATTCCTATTGTGATCATCCTGAGAGGATTTAGTTAGAAATCAAGGATCATAATGGGCTTTTCCACAATGTTTTTTTCCACAATGAGACCTGAGGTTCTCTTGTAGTCAATTGTCCACAAAATCTTTGACTTGAGTAGAACACCTCATATCAGAGTACTGGGGGTGAGTAGGTAGCACTAGCTGTTGTATTTTTGGTAGTAAATAATTTAAATGTGGATTGAGCCTGTTAAAATAAAAGTAAAAATGCTTGAGTGGAGAACAAGAAGAGCAGAGAAATGCGGCCCTGGGAGAGGGAGGATTCTGTCCATCAGGAAGGAAGAACCTGAAAGGAAATGCAGGTCCTTTCTGGGAAACTTGCTTAAGTTGTAGACACTTTTCTTTTTCTTCTTCTTTTTTTTTTTTTTTTTTAACCTTTTTCTCTTATGCATTCCCTACCCTTTTGCTTCTGGACCCTCATTTCTCAAGCTCTCTAATCTGATCGGACTGCTTGTTTTGTGCTTTCTCTGACCTTATTGAGCTCTTGCTTCTCCCCTGCAGAGCTGGATTTCCTAATTTAGAGTGAGTATAAAATGTTACCATTCCCTCCCAGGGACTGATCTGTGGTCACTAGTGCTACTGCAGGTTGTTAGCAATGGAAGTCATTGCTTGACAGACTGAAAGATGGGTGGGGAGGATGGAGGCAGACACTGTAAGTATTTATTAAATATGTGGATTTTACAGGTACAGCAAACTAAGCTTTCAGCAGCAGTACTTTATATAGGTGATTCATATGACTGCTCATTTAATCAACGAAATCAGAACATGTCCCTGTCCAGACAATGTTTTCTTCAGTGTTAGTGTTGGGGGTTTTATCGTCAGTTCTCTTGCTCACTCTTCTCCAGCATATTTTTATAGCCTAAAATTCTTAGCCTGTGTGACTGCTTACTTGATTTTTTCACCTGTCCTGGGTTTTCATATCCATCAGGCATAAGCTTGATGTTTTCATGTAGTGAATACATCAGTCACTGGTGGAAGCATTATTTCAGGTGCAGAAGAGGAAGAGTTATAATGTTTGAGGTAATCTTGCATCTCATGATGTTGGCCAATGTGGCGTTGTGCTAAAATAGTGGTCTGAAGCCACACAAGCACCAGCTTCCTCCAAGTACAACACTATACCAGTAAATACATCTGTAGGAGTTAGTTTGCTGTAGTTAGTTACTTTTCTGCTTAATACATGCATGCTCTGCTTGTGCTCAGATTAGAGGCCACAGGTGTAAGCATCCATTTCTGACAAACGGGATCAGGGCTGCAGACCCTGCGTGCAGGCCACATACAAACCAAACGCAATACCTGTTTCCTGAGTGTCAGGGTATGCAACTGGGGAATACCTCTGCCCTGTAATAGAAATCAAGTTCCATCAAAGACGTTATTTGAAGTTCTGCATTTAAAAAAGCTCCTTGGGCAGTAGTGTGCTATGCCTTTAATTGAATTCTGATGTTTGAAAACATGTGTCTCTACACATGTGTGTGTATACCTGTTGCCTTCTGGTTAGCAAATACTTACAGATAATGAAGACAGTCACAAAAATGAAGACTGTATTTGAAACAGAGAAATGTGCTTAATGTATCACCTAAATGAATCAAACCAAATACTTAAGATCTAGATATGTATGATGTATTAATATATATTTATGTGTCTGTTTATGTGTATACACACACAATTAATGTATTATATCTACACAAACACCCTATGCCAGTTTTATAAAATGAATTTGCTTGTAGAAGTTGTGTTCAGCTGGTATATAAAGTCAGGTTGTCCACCAAATTATTTATTCAGGTCATTCCATTGGTCTTACCTACTCTTATGCATTGTTGGTGTGGCTTGACCCTCAAGATACTCTTCATTCCCAGTCAGAAATGTTCATACTGAGTTTCTTATAGATCAACAGAGATGTTGATTTCATTTTAAGTAATGTGCTTTCCATGACTGGTGGTTCTTTGGTTTAAAGTAGCTGTTATTTGTCACACTGACAGGTACACCTACTGCGAAATGCTGGCGATGAAGTTACCATCACTGTTCAGTACCTCAGGGAAGCTCCATCATTTTTAAAGCTCCCATTAGGTAAGAGGAAATTAATGGATAGGAGTAATTTGTTTTCCTCTTTGCAGTATTCTCATAATAAGATGACAGTGACAGAAATAGGAATTCATTCCTTGAGTGTTTTACAGGAAGAAATAAAAAATTGTGTGTGTACTTTATTGCTTAACATATAAGAATCTAATGCATACTGCATGACTGCTTCTGTGTAGTTTATTCAAAATAAAACTGAAAACCTCATTAAAATGCAGTACCATCAGGTGATATCTGAAAGTTTTTCTACAGAAGCTTTGCCTGAATACAATAAAATAGTGTTTACAAACATTTGAATCATACATCCACACTGAAAGGTATTTTCAGGACACTTACCAAACAAATGGATAACATTAATTGTGCATATTTCGTAAATTACTTTGATATTTTGATCATTTTTGTCAGAGAGCAGAATTACGATGTGACAACTGAGTAATTTAGGAGCAGCAATACTAAATTGTTTATGAACAATGCAGATGAGGGAAATTTTTGTTTCTTCTCGTTAGCAAATATAAATATTCAAGATACTCACTTGAAATCAATGTTTCAAGTAGAAAAGTGTACATAATATATCAGCTAACTTAATCAGACCAAATAATTTTGCACCAGTTGATCTTACATATGATTCTCTTTCCAAATTAAGCAAAACAGATTTAAAATGTGTCTTGTTTGGGGGATTTAGGTAAGTTGGGCTCAACTATATACTTGTTTTTTCTTGATTTCAGCAGAATCATAGGTCTCATAGGTCTAGCTCTTGTCATTAGAAGAGTGTCTGTCATTTCATCTAGATTCTTACACCTATTAAAAGCAAACTTGATGGGCCTCTACTAAGCTGAACTATACATTTCATGCTAAAACCATTATTTCAGTTCTTACTGCATATCATTTCCATTTGAAAATGGAATCTAAATTCGAAGA
>JAJKFH010001163.1:0-17678 GCA_023333565.1 Puffinus mauretanicus | reverse complement strand
CCGCCATCTTGCTGTACGGCCCCCTCCCCGCGCGATCGCGCATGCGCAGTCGTCGCCGCTTGAATAAAAGCTGCGCCACACGGCCGGGGGACAATGGAGGGCGGTGGCCGCGCATGCGCAGGGCGGCGGCGGCGCAGGCGCGGCGAGGGGCAAGGGCGCGCGGCGGCGCCTGAAGGGCGGAGGGAGGGGCGGTGCGGTGGCTTCCGCGCAGGCGCAGTAGAGAAGCTCAGTGACGATAGGCCGGGCGGGACCGTTGGAGGGCGGGGCGAGAACGCGGCGGGGGGGCGGGGCGAGGCTTGTGGGCGGGGCCGACTATAAAAGGCGGCGTTCGCTCTAACCGTCGCCATTCTGAGGGCTGGGTGGAGGTGAGTAACGAGCTCCGGCGGGCCCGGCGGGGCGGCGGTGGGGAGGGGGGGGTTCCCCCTTTTTTTTGGGCGCGGGGGGGGCCCTTTTGTAGGGCCAGCGTCCCTTTGGCTTGAGAAAATGGCGTCCCCCCCCTTTTCCAGCCCCGCCGGGGGGGGACGGGGCCCTCAGCCCTCTCCTTTCCCCTCAGAGCTGAGGAGAAACCAGCGCCCCCCCTCCCCCCCCCCCAAGGGCGATTTCCTTCGGCTTTTTTATTCTCCAACCCCCCCTTTAAAATTTTAAACTCTCACCGGGGATAACGACTGCTAATCATTTCGTGTCTTTCTTCTTTGCTTCTAATTTTTTTTTCCATTATTTTTTTTTATTTATTGTGCCCACCCCCCCCACCCTTTTTTTTTTTTCCTTTCCCCGCTCCAGGTTTGGTTGCTCTTGAGAGACGCCGTCGCCTTTACCACGAGAAAAACAAACAAACAAAACAAAACAAACAAACAAACAAACAAAAAAAATACAAAAAATCGGGGAAGAAAAAGCTTTCTTCCCCCCCCCTTCCCGCTCCCATCCCGGTGCCGTGGAAGAGCCGCCATCGCAGCCTCCGTCCTTTGGACCGTCCTTGGGAAGCCGTTTCAAACTCGAAGGAAACTGCCACTTAAAAACATATTCTCCCTCTTCTTTCCCCAAAAAACAAAGGCAAAAAACCCTTTTTTTTTTCCTTAAATCCCAGCAACTTTTTTTTTTTATTTTTTTTCCATCGTTTAGCTCGACAAAACCACCCCTTCAGGGAAAAAAAAAAAACAAACCCAAAACTCCCCTCCAAAAAAAAAAAAAACAACCCTCCCATCAAGCTGAAAAAAAAAAAAGTTGCTGCATTTTTTTAAAGCCATGACCAAAAACAAAGCAATTCTTTTTTTGCTCTGATAACACCACCAATGCCAAAATCCAAACCTTGAAGCGCTGTCGGCGAGAAAAATAATTGGATAGTAAGTGTTGAATTTTCAACCAGCTGAATTCCCCTCCAAACCCCCCCCTCCCCCCCCAAAAAAAAACCCCTTTATTTGTACCAAAAAGAAAAAATAATGGGAGGAAGAGCCCCGTCTGTGTGCTTGAGGAGGACGTAGGCTTTGCTAAAAGGTGGTTAAACCTTAAAATTCGGGGGTATTTTGTTCGAAAAGACGTGGGAGCCGGTGGCGGAGGGTTCATGAGCTCCCACGCAAAAACCAAAAAGGGGGAAGAAAAAAGGAAAAAATATCCTCGAAATACCCAAAAATCGCTTGGTTTTTTGCGGGGGAGACGGAAATTGGGGACCCGAGCGAGCAATCTGTACATAAAGATTGCGGGGCGGCTGTTAAAACTCATCGAATCGGGGTTAATTTTGAAAATTCAATGTTAAACAATGATTTTTATTTTATATTTTTATCTTTTAGGTGCCATTTTAGGATTGTTTTGCGCAGAGAAATGCTGGGGGGGGGAAGGAAGGAGGTTGGGGGGCGGTTAAGGGGGGGGGTGCAATCTAGCAATAAAGATTGCTAGGCAGGCTTAGCTTTACCCAAAAACCTGCTTTTTTCGAGCAAAATCAGGGTTGGCTTTAAAAAAAACCCCAAAATACCCCCCCCCCTTAAAAATAAACCCGACTCGGGGAGCTTCGGGGCCAAGATGGCGCGGCCGCTCGCCCGCTCTTTGTCTTTTTATGTTTATTCGTTTTCCTCCTCTTCCCCCTCCCTTGTGTTTTTTTTTTTTTATAGATATTTATTTCGTTACAGGTTGGGGGCCCCCCCCGGGGTGGGGGCTCCGCAGCCCCTTCGTATTTTGGGGGGCGGGGGGGGGGTTCCCAAACCCCTAATCCACGCGGATTTAATCGTTCTATTTTAATTGGCGTAGGTGTCGCGCGGTGGTGGTGGTGGTGGGGGGTGTTTCGTTATATTTATATTTGTGTGTGTCCCCCCACCCCCCCTTAAAACCCCCCCAAACCCCCCCAATTTGGTTTTCTTTTTTTCGGCTTCTAAAATGGCGCCTGGGCCTCGCCGCCGGCCGCGGCTGATGCAACCGGCTCCCGGCAAACCCCTCCCACCGCGCCGCCGGCTGCGGGCCCCCCCCTATTTTTCCTTCCCCCCCCCCTCAATTTATCCTGACACACCCCCCCCCCCCAAAAATCCCGCTCTAACCGTACCCCCCCTCCGGCTTTCGTCCGCAGGATCCCGGTGCCGTACAGAGTAGGACCCTGCGGGCCGCTGCTTCTTTTGTAGGTTGTGCCAAAAATCCCCTTTTTCCTCCCAAAAACAGGGTCTTTTTCTTTTTTTTTTTTTAAACCCCCTCTTCCTTTTCCTCTTCTCCCCCCCCCTTTTTTTTTTGGGGACTCCCCCGGTGGGTTTGGGTGGCGGTTTTGGGGTGTTGGGGGGGGTGGAAAACAGCGTTCTCAAGCAACTTATAACCTTTAATTTATCGTGACAGGGAAATGCTATCACTGGGCTTCACCCCCCCAAAAAAAACCCAAAAAAAATCACTTTTTGGGGGGGGCGCACCCCAAAACTCCTCTATTTTATTTTTTTTTCCCCGATTTTCAATGAATTTGCCCCGTTTTGGCAGCGCGGAGGTGCTGTGTGCGGTGCAGGCTTAGGAAGCGAAGGGAACTTGGTTTTACTTCAGCAAAAGGGAGGGGAACAACTGCAACCCGCCGGGTAAGCAAAAAAACCTTTCTGGTCTTAATTACATTTCACAACCTTCATTTTTATCTTTTTTAATTTTAAAAAAACCCCAAAAAACAAACCCAAAATCCCCCTTTTTTGCTTTACCATCCGTCTCCCGGTGCATGCGGATGCTGCGCTGGGTTGGGAGCTATTGGGTTTTTTCCGCCCCCCCTCCCCCCCCCCTTGCTCCGACCAAACACTCGACACCCAAATCTGAAGGATTTTGGTTAAAAGTAGAGAAATTTCTTAAAAAAAAAAAGGCATTTTGTTAATAAAATGATGAATTTTTTAATCATTTCCCCCCAAATTAAGCCCGGTGTGCGCGGGGGGAGAGCCCTTTTCCCAGTGGTAGCATTTCCCCTTTGGGGGGGGGGGGCCAGAGCGGGCAGCCCCCCCCTTCACGCGTGGTTTTGGGGTCCCCGTGACCCCCCTCCCTCACCGAAAACGGGGTTCTGTCCCCCAAAAAAGCTGTTTTTTTGGGGAGAAATGAGCAAAAGCGGCGTAAAAACGCGGTGGCGGGGGGGGTCAGGCCTTCCTCGGCCTTGTGGCTGGTTGCTGGCAGGGCTGGTTGGACCAGGCCAAGCCCCCCCCCCTTACTTTGGGGGGGGTGGGATTTGCCCCCCACCCCCCTGAGAGGTGATTTACCCCCTTGGAGGGGAGGGCTCAGTGCTTTTTGGGGTCCCCCTGTACCCCTTTTGCCCCCCCCGGTGGTATTTGAGCGGCTTCACCCCTGCGCGGGGGTGCTGGGGGCTGTCGGGTCGGTGTTTGCTTCTGTGTGACCCCCCCCAAAATGGGGGGGCAACCCCAAAATGGGGGGAACAACCCCAGAATGGGGGGTGAACCCCTAAATTCTTTGGGGGGGGGGACAAAGCTGCCCCCCCCAAGGCAGGACAGGGCTGTGGCCCCCCCCTTTGTCACCTCAGGGGTGGCCCCTGGGACATTGGGGGGCGGGGGGGGGACACCCATGTCCCCCTGCCCCGAAACCCTCAGCCACCAGCTCTTGGCTCATTTCATGGGGGGGGGGGTCAAAGGTTATGAGGGACTTTTGTGCTTAAAAAAAACCCAATTTTGGGTTAAAAAAAGTTGCCCCCCCTCCCTTAATTGTATTTTTTTTTGGAGGGGGGGGAATATTTTGGGGGGGTTTGTGCTCGAATTAACTTGCTCTTGTGTCTTTTCAGAGGGGCGGCTCGTGGCTGGCTCGCTGACCCCCAAAAAAATACTCCTCTAAGAAGGGGGGCTCCTTACCGTATCCTTTAATCAACCTGGGAGGGGGCGAATCAAGTCCTGGCCTAAGTCTCACAGAGGGAGAAAATGGGGCTGGCTGCTGCCCCCCAATACTGGCATTTTGGGGTGTTTTTCAGCCCCCCCCCAAAACTGGTGGCATTTTGGGCCTGTTTTCACCCCCTCCCCCCAAAAAAAGCAGCCCAGCTCCTCGCAGCCGCCACCTTTCCGCCTTCGTTAGCAAAACTGGGGCGTAATTAAGCTGGGGAAGCTTTTAATTAGCGGTAATTAAGAAGCTGGTTGACGTCAGGAGGATGAAATCCCCCCTTGGCGGGTCAGGCTGGATCGGGGTCAGGGACCTGATGGACGCCGAGTCATTAGTGGGGTGCTGGCCTTAATTATTAACCTGCTAATTAATAGCTAATTTGTTAGCTGACGGATTTAATTGTGCCCTGGATTGGGGGGGGGTTGTGACACCCCCAGATCTTGCGCCGTCACCGCTGTCCCCCCTCTCCCTTGTGCCGCCGTCCTTCCCTTCGTCACCTTGACCTCTGCGCCTCGTTAAGTGCCGACTCATTAATTAACCCTTAGGGTAAAACTTGGAGGGGGGGGGGGGGAATTGTGTGATTAAAAATGGGGGTGCTGTCCCCCCCCCAGGAGCAGGGTGAGGGTCTGGGGGGTCTCCGTCGGGCGTGACCCGAAACCGCCGTCCCCTGGGGTGGCAGCGCCAATTAAAAACACGAGCGGGGACCACTCTGTCACCACGGTGTCACCTCAGTGGGGGGGGGTGACACCCCCCCGCTGTCCCTTGGGGGTCCCTTAGGACCCCCCCCGACTTGTGACAGCCGTGTTTTGGGGGCGATTTCCCCCTTTTTGGGGTCAAGAATGTTTCCGGTGATGGCTTTGTCATCGTCACCTTCTCAAAGGGGACAAAAAGTGGGGTGGGGGTTGGGGATGGGGGGGCAGGGCTGGGGGGGGGGGGGCTTAGCGGGGGGGACACGGGGTTGTCACCGCTGTCCTAACCCCCCCTCTCCTTTCTTTCCCCCCCCCCTCAGGGCTTTTCTGCCATGGGCTCGGGCCCCATCGACCCCAAGGAGCTCCTCAAGGGCTTGGACTGCTTCCTGGGCCGCGATGGCGAGGTCAAGAGCACGGAGGGCATCACTAAAATCTTCAAGTGAGTCCCCAAAACGTCCCCCCTTGTCCCCCCCCCCTGCCCGCTGTCACCGTGGGTCCTGACGCCTCGTTTCTCGTTAACTAGCTTAATGAAGGATTCGCAGAAGATGGTGAGTCGCTGCATCTACCTGAACATTTTGCTGCAGACGCGGGCGCAGGACATCCTGGCTAAGTAAGAGCAGTCAGGGGGGGATCCGGGGAGCGGGATTTGGGGGGGGATCACCCTATTCTGGCTGGATCCTGATGGATTTCCCCCTTTTTCCCCCCTAGATTTATCCGGATCGGGGGTTACAAGCTGCTCAACACGTGGCTCACCAGTTCCAAAGCCTCCAACAACGTCCCCTTCCTGCAGCAGATCCTCCTCACCCTGCAGCACCTGCCCCTCACCGTCGATCACCTCAAACAGGTCGGGGTGGCCTCCCTGTCCCCCCCCCCCGGGTGGCTTTTGTGTCCCCCATGTGGCTTCTGTCCTACCCCAGGGTGGCTTTTGGGTCCCCCCCCGTGTGGCTTTTACATCCCCCTGGTGATTTTTGTCCCCTCAGGGTGGCTTTTGCATCCCCTCCCGGTGTTACTTTTGTCCCCCCAAAGTGGCTTTTGGGTCGTCAGGGTGGCTTTTGTCCCACCTGGGGTGGCTTTTGTCTCCATTGAGTGGCTTTTTGGCCCCCCAAGGTGGCTTTTGTCCATCCCGGGGTGGCTTTTGGGTGCCCCCAGGGTGGCTTTTGCATCCCCCGGGGTGGCTTTTGTCTCCCTTGACTGGCTTTTGCGTCCCCCCAAGTGGCTTTTTGTTCCCCCTGGGGTAGCTTTTGGATCCCCAAAGTGGATTTTGGGTCCCCAGGGTGGCTTTTGTCTCTCTCCGGGTGGCTTTGGTCCCCCTAGGGTGGCTTTTCGGTCCCCTGGGGTGGCTTTTGTCTCCTTTAAGTGGCTTTTGCATCCCCCTGGGTGACTTTTGTCCCCTCAGGGTGGCTTTTGGGTCCCCTCGGCTGACTTTTGTCCCTCCCTGGGTGGCTTTTGTCCCTCCCAGGGTGGCTTTTGGGTCTCTAGGGTGTCTTTTGTCCCCCTTGAGGTGTTTTTTATGTTCCCTGGGTGGCTTTTGTGTCCCCCCAGGGTGGCTTTTGCATCCCCTTAGGTGACTTCTGTCCCCTCGGGTTGGCTTTTGTCCCTCCCCGGGTTACTTTTGTCCCCCCAAGGTGGCTTTTGTCCCCCCAAGGTGGCTATTGCCCCTGCAGGGTGGCTTTTGTCCCTCCCCAGGGTGACTTTTGTCCCTCCCAGGGTGGCTTTTGGGTCCCCAGGGTGGCTTTTGTCCCCCCGCACGCTGCCGCTCACCCTGCACCTCCATCTTTTCCAGAACAACACAGCAAAGCTGGTGAAGCAGCTCAGCAAATCAAGCGATGATGAAGGTGAGCACCCCCCCCGCCTCCCCAAAAAACCCCTCAGACCCCCCAAAACCCCTTGAACCCCCCCCAAAATCCCCCCTTCACCCCTTCTCTCCCTGCAGAGCTGCGCCGCCTCGCCTCCATCCTCGTCAGCGACTGGATGGGTGTCATCCGCTCCCAGAGCAGCGCCCAGCCCACCGGTGAGCACCCCCCCTGCGCCCCCTCTTCTTCCTCCCTCCCCGCAATCCAACACCAGCGTCTCACCCTTTTCCCCTCTTTTTTCCCCCAGAACGGGATAAAAAGAAGCGGAAAGAGGAAAACAAAAGCAAAACACCCGTCCAAGAGAAACCCCAAGAAGCCAAAACCGAGGCTAAAACCGAGGAGGTGCCAGAGAAAAAGCGGGAGAAACCCAAATCTTTGCGCACCACCGCTCCCAGCCACGCCAAATTCCGCTCCACCGGTAATTCCCGCTCCGTCCCGTGGGGCAACGGCAGATTTTGGGGCTGTTTTGGGGCTTTTTGGGTGTCGTGGTTTAGCCGCAACTGGCAGCTAAACGCCACGCAGCCGCTCGCTGTGGGATGGGGGAGAGAATCGGGGGAAAAAAAACGGTGAAATTCATGGATTGAGATAAAGACAGTTTAATAGAACGGAAAAAGAAGGGAAAATGATGATGATGATGATGATAAAATATACAAAATAAGCGATGCACAACGCAAATGCTCCGTCCTAGCACCCGGCAGAACTTGGGAAGCTAAAAAGTCCTTGATTAGCGTAAACGCTGCTTAGCAACCACTGAAACATCGGGGTGTTATCAACGTTCTTCTCGCACTAACCCCAAAACACCGCGCTACACCCGTTATTAGGAAGAAAATGAACTCCATCCCACCCGGAACTGGGACGTTAGGGAATTAGAGGGGCTGCGGTCGCTCATGGGGTGCTGTGAGGGGACGCGCTAACGATGTTCTCCCCCCGCCACCCCAAAACAGGGTTGGAAATGGAGACGCCTTCGTTAGCGCCTGTGAAGAAAACGAACTCGTCTTCTATCGTTGATAAATACAATCTGAAACCGATGCCCATAAAGAGGCAAAAGTGAGTCTGGGGGTGCTTTTGGGGGTCTCGGGGTAGAAGTAGGGGTCTCAGGGCTGCTTTTGGGGGTCTCAGTGAGAAAACAGGAGTCTCGGGGCTGCTTTTGGGGGTCTCAGTGGGGAAATAGGGGACTCGGGGCTGCTTTTGAGGGGTCTTGGGGTGGAAATAGGGGTCTTGGGGCTGCTTTTGGGGATCTCAGTGAGGAAATAGGGGTCTCGGGGCTGTCTTGGGGGTCTCGGGGTGGAAATAGGGGACTCAAGGCTGCTTTTGGGGGTCTCAGTGAGGAAATAGGGGTCTCGGGACTGCTTTTGGGGGTCTTGGGGCAGCTTTTAGGGGTCTCAGTGAGGAAATAGGGGACTCGGGGCTGCTTTTGAGGGGTCTCGGGGTGGAAATAGGGGTCTCAGGACTGCTTTTGGGGGGTCTCGGGGCTGTTTTTGGGTGTCTCAGTGAGGAAATAGGGGTTTCGGGGTGGAAATAGGGGACTCAAGGCTTCTTTTAGGGGTCTCGGGCAGCTTTTGGGGGTCTCACTGAGGAAATAGGGGTCTCGGGGCTGCTTTTGGGGGTCTCGGGGCTGCTTTTGGGGGTCTCGGAGCTGCTTTGGGGGATCTCGGGACTGCTTTGGGGGATCTCAGTGAGGAAATAGAGGTCTCGGGGCTGATTTGGGGGGTTTCGGGGTAGAAATAGGGGACTCGGGGCTGCTTTTGGGGGTCTCAATGAGGAAATAGGGGTCTCGGGGCTGCTTTTGGGGGTTTTGGGGTGGAAATAGGGGTATTGGGGCTGCTTTTGAGGGGCTGTGGGCTGTTTTGGGGGGCCTTGGGCCTCCTTTTGAGCATTTGGGGGGCTGGGGGCCGTTTTGGGGGTCCTTCTGGCGCCTGACCGGCCCCCCCCCGTCCCGCAGCATCTCCTCCCTTCCCGGGGACGCGCCCCCCGCCGAGAAGAAATACAAACCCCTGAACACAGCACCCAACGCCACCAAGGAGATCAAAGTCAAGATCATCCCGCCCCAGCGTGAGTGGGGGCGCCGGGTGCCCTTTGGGGACGCTTTGGGTGCCTTTTGGGGACGCTTTGGGTGCCTTTTGGGGACGCTTTGGGTGCCTTTTGGGGACGCCGGGTACCTTTTGGGGACACTTCGGGTGCCCTTTGGGGGCGCCAGGTGCCCTTTGGGGACGCTTTGGGTGCCCTTTGGGGGCACCGGTTGCCTTTTGGGGACACTTTGGGTGCCCTTTTGGGGACGCTGGGTGCCCTTTTGGGGACACTTCGGGTGCCTTTTGGGACAGTTTTTGGGGGACACTTCGGGTGCCTTTTGGGACAGTTTTTGGGGGACACTTTGGGCGCCAATTTGAGGGACACTTTGGGTGCCTTTTGGGGACACTGGGTGCCTTTTGGGACAGTTTTTGGGGGACACTTTGGGTGCCCTTTTGGGACAATTTTTGGGGACACTTTGGATGCCCTTTTGGGGACATTTTGGGTGCCTTTTGGGGACACTTTGGGTGCCTTTTGGGACAGTTTTTGGGGGACACTTTGGGCGCCAATTTGGGAGACACTTTGGGTGCCTTTTTGGGACAATTTTTGGGGACACTTTGGGTGCCTTTTGGGACAGTTTTTGGGGGACACCTGGGTGCCTTTTTGGGGACACTTTGGGTGCCTTTTGGGACAATTTTTGGGGGACACCTGGGTGCCTTTTTGGGGACACTTTGGGTGCCTTTTGGGACAGTTTTTGGGGGACACCTGGGTGCCTTTTTGGGGACACCTTGGGTGCCTTTTGGGACAATTTTTGGGGGACACTTTGGATGCCCTTTTGGGACAATTTTTGGGGGACACTTTGGGTGACCTTTTGGGGGACAATTTGGGTGGTTTTGGGTGATACCTGGGTGCCCTTTTGGGGGACAATTTAGGTGACTTTTTGGGGACACCTGGGTGCCTTTTTAAGGGCAATTTGGGGGACACCTGGGTGCCTTTTTGGGGACATTTTGAGTGCCCTTTCGGGGACACTTCGGGTTCTTTTTGGGGGCCTTTTGGGTGACACTTGGATACCTTTTTGGGGACAATTTTTGGGGAACAATTGGGTGCCCTTTTGGGGATGCCTGTGTGACTTTTGGGGGGACAATTTGGGTGCCTTTTGGGGGGACACTTTGGGTGCTTTTTGGGGACAATTTTTGGGGGACAATTTGGGTGCCTTTTTGGGTGACACCTGGGTGCCTTTTTGGGGACAATTTTTGGGGGACGTTTTGGGTGACACCTGGATGCCTTTTTGGGGGAAAATTGTGTGCCCTTTTGGGGCCACTTGGGTGCTGTTTTGGGGACAATTTGGGTGCTGTTTTGGGGACAATTTGGGTGCCGTTTTGGGGACAATTTGGGGGTTTTTGGGTGACACCTCCCCTCCTTCCCCCAGCCATGGAAGGCCTGGGCTTCCTCGACGCCCTCAACTCCGCTCCCGTCCCCGGCATCAAGATCAAGAAGAAGAAGAAGGTCTTGTCCCCCACGGCGGCCAAGGTGAGGGGTCTCCTCCGCGGATATCGGGGTCTCCTCCGCGGATATCGGGGTCCCCTCCCTGGATATCGGGGTCCCCTCCTTACCCAGAACCCCCCTCGATCATAACCACCCTCTCCTCGCCCCCCAGCCCAGTCCCTTCGAGGGAAAGCCGGCTCCCGAAGCCAGCTCCACCAAACCTTCCTCTCCGGAGCCCAGCGCCGCTTCGGAGCCGATGGAGACGGATCGACCCGGAACGCCGGTGCCGGCCGTGGAAGTGCCGGAGCTGATGGAGACCTGTAAGTTGGGGTGACGGGAGGGGGAAAACCACGGGGGGTGGGGATGGGGGGGTTAATACGGGTGCTGAGCCCCCCCGGCATCCCTCTCGCAGGCTCGGCGGAGACGAGCGGTGACACCAAAACCACGGAAAACCCGACGGAAAGCGGCCAGCTCACCAAAAAAGGTCGGAAAAAGAAAACGGTGAGTTGGCCGGAGGAGAGCAAACTCCGCGAATACTTCTACTTCGAACTGGACGAGACCGAGCGAGGTGAGGCCCCTCCCTTCCCCCCGGCTGCGTCCCCCACCTCCGCGTCCCCCAACTTTTGGGGGTGACGCTGTTGTGTCGTGTCCCCCCCCCTCCTGCAGTCAACGTCAACAAGATCAAGGATTTTGGGGAGGCGGCCAAGCGGGAGATGCTGATGGATCGCCAGGCCTTCGAGACGGCCCGGCGCCTCAGCCACGACGCCATGGAGGAGAAGGTGCCCTGGTTTTATCCCAAGCTCCTTGATCTTCCCGCTCCTCTCGTCGTGCCGGGCAGCGGCAGCCGGGAACGTTTCACTCAGGCCGAGAGGGTGAAAGGGATCTTGCAGGAGCTTTTTCTGTCCAAGGAGAGGTGAGTAGATCCCTTGGGATCCTCTAGCAGCTCAGGGAAGAGCCCCGCTCCTGAGAGGTGACTTAGAACCGTGGATTTCCCCTCTCCTTGCAAGGGGGTGCTAAATCCGCCCCCCCCCCCCCCCCTTTAGATCTACTTGGGAGGTGGATCGCCCCAGGGGATCCCTTGGCTCAGGGCTGGGAGGGATCCCCGGCACCCTGATCCCCCTCCCAGGGGGGGATCCCAAGGATTAATGGGGTTGTTCCTCCCCAGTGTGAGGGTCCGTAGAGGCGTCCTGAGTGGGTGGGCCGTGGGAGGGTGATGGAGCTGGGATCCTTTGGGATCCGGATCCTCTGGATCCACTCAGCAGGGTCAGGGGATTCCTGGGGATCGGGCACGTGTGAGGCATCTTCCTGGTGCTGCCTCAGGGATCCTTGTGCCAGGGGCTGTGGGATGTGTCTGGAACTCAGATCCCTGAGATCCCTTGGGGTCTGGAGCTGGGTGTCCCCAGGATCCCTGTGGATCTGCTGCTGGAGGCTGGGCAGGAGCCGCACAACCTCACGGGGGGGGGTGTGGGAGCCTCGGTCCCGCTGGGATCAACGGGGTTGGAGGTTCGATTGCGCCTGGTGTGGAGATCTATAGGGATCCAGGGGCTGGGCAGAGACTCTGCCGGAGTCTGGATCCTCTGGGATCTCTGTGGATCTAGAGCCGGGGGGAGGTTGCTGGAGCCCAGATGCCTTGGGATCTTTGGGGGTCTGAAAGGGGGAGCCGATCGCTGGGCCCCAAGTCTTTCAGGATCCCCGAGGATCTGGAGCCTTGGGGGGAGATTTTCAGGGCCCAGATCCTCTGGTACCTCTGAGGATCCTGAGCCCAGGGGGAGGTTTTCAGGGATCCAGAGCCAGGGGAGGGGAGAGGTTTTCAGGGCCCAGATCCCTTGGGATCTGTGAGGATCTAGAGCTGGCAGGGAAGGTTTTGGAGGCCCAGATCCCTAGGGATCTGTGGGGATCCAGAGCCAAAGGGGAAGTTTTCAGGACCCAGCTCCGCAGGGATCCAAAGTCGGCTGGGGGGAGCAGATTGCTGGGGCCCGAATCTCCTGTAATCCCCAAGGAATCTGGTGCCTGGGGGAGCTTTCTGGAGCCTGTGGGATCCCTGAGGATCCAAAGTCTTTGGCGGGGACACACACAGGATCCCTGAGGATCCAGAGTCTTTTGGGGACACACACACAGGATCCCTGAGGATCCAAAGTTTTTGGGGGGCAGATTACAGGATCCCTGAGGATCAAAGTCTTTGGAGGGACACACACAGGATCCTGAGGATCCAAGAGTCTTTGGGGGGCACTTGAGACACAGGATCCCTGAGGATCCAGAGTCTTTGGAGGGGACACACACAGGATCCCTGAGGATCCAAAGTCTTCGGGGAAGGCACAGACACAGGATCCCTGAGGATCCAGTGTCTTGGGACACACACACACACAGAGGATCCCTGAGGATCCAAAGTCTTTGGGGGGGGGCGCAGACACAGGATCCCTGAGGATCCAAAGTCTTTGGGGGGGGGGGCGCAGACACAGGATCGCTGAGGATCCGAAGTTTTTGAGGGGAGGACGCACAGAGGATCCCTGAGGATCTAAAGTCCTTGGGGGGCCACCCAGGATTTGAGGATCTAGAGTTGGCAGGGGAGAGCTATTGGGGGTCCGGATCCCCTGGGAGGGGGGAGGTGGCACCAGATCCCAGGGATCCACTCACCCCCCCCTTTTTCCTTCCCCCCTCCCCCCGCAGCGTCCCCGACAGCCCCCACGAACCCGATCCGGAATCCTACGAACCGCTGCCGCCCAAACTGATCCCCCTGGATGAGGTAAGCGCCCGCGCCGCGCCGCGCCATGCCGCCATAGCCCCCCCCCCCCCCCCCCCCGCCCCAAAATAGCGCAGCCCCTCCCCCTCCCCCCTCACCCCTATCTCTCCCCTCCCCAGGATTGCTCCGCCGAGGAGGTCGCCTATCCCGAAGGATTGGAAGCCGGCGCCGCTTCGCCCTCCCCGGATGCCGGCGGTGCCAAACTCCCCCCGGTGCTGGCAAACCTGATGGGGAGCGTGGGGGCGGGGAAGAGCCCCCAGGGGCCGGCGCCCGCCGCCCCCATCAACATGCAGGAGATCCTCACCTCCATCATGGTAACCCCCGGCCCCTCCCCTCCCCCCCCCAGTCCAGACCCTCCCCTCCCCCCCCCTTAAAAAAAAAACCACCGGGGTGACACAAAGCGGGGGGGGGCGGCGGCGGCGCTGCGGGGGAGGGGAAGAGGGGCACCCCTCGTTGTTGTTGTTGTTGTTGTGGTTGGTTCTTGTTTCCCCTCCCCCCCACCCCGCTGACCCTCTCTCCCCTCCCCCAGGGTGGCCCCAGCACCCACAAAGCGGAGGAGCTGATGAAGCAACCGGATTATTCGGATAAAATCAAACATTTGTTGGGAAATCTGCAGGCCCAGCCCCCGGGGCCCAGCGGAGGTGAGGGGGGGGCGCCGGTGGGGACAGCGGGGCACCGGTGGGGCCACCCTGTCACCAGTGGGCAAGGGGACACAGGTTGGGGGGGCGGGGGGAGCCTGGTTCGTGTCCCTGAGGGGGGGGGATAGGGGAGGTGTTGGTGGGGGGACACGATGGGGACACTGTCCCCCACCCCGGTGGGGACATGGGGCTGCCCTTGGCTGGGGGACACGATGGGGACACTGTCCCCCACCCCGGTGGGGACATGGGGCTGCCCTTGGCTTGGGGACACGATGGGGACACGATGGGGACACTGTCCCCCACCCCAGTGGGGATATGGGGCTGTCCTTGGCTTGGGGACACGATGGGGACACGATGGGGACACTGTCCCCCACCCCAGTGGGGACATGGGGCTGCCCTTGGCTTGGGGACACGATGGGGACACGATGGGGACACTGTCCCCACCCCAGTGGGGACATGGGGCTGCCCTTGCTTGGGACACGATGGGGACACTGTCCCCACCCAGTGGGGACATGGGTCATTCTGTTTGGGGACACGATAGACACAATGGGGACACTGTCCCCACTCGTGGGGACATGGGCTGCCCTTGGCCTAGACGCATGGGGACACGATGGGGACACTGTCCCCACCCAGTGGGGACATGGGGCTGCCCTTGGCTTGGGACACGATAGACACTGTCCCCACCCAGTGGGGACATGGGGCTGTCCTTGGCTTGGGGACACGCATGGGGACACGATGGGGACACTGTCCCCACCCACTGGGGACATGGGGCTGCCCTTGGTTTGGGGACACGATGGGGACACGATGGGGGACATCAGTCCCCACCCCAGTGGGGACATGGGGCTGCCCTTGGCTTGGGGACACGATGGGGGACACTGGGTCCCCCACCCCACTGGAGACATGGGGCTGTCCTTTGCCTTTGAATACAATGGGGACCCAGTTGGGGACACTGTCTAGTGCCCAGGCAGGAATATATGGGGTGCTCTTGCCTTGGGGACAGTTGGGGACACTGTCCCCCTGCCCCATAGGGACGGGACAGCCCCTGGCTTGGGGACACTAGGGACTGTTGGGGACAAGTGCCCAGGCAGGAATATGGGGGTGCTCTTGGCTTGGGGACACATTTGGGGACACTGTCCCCTGCCCCAGCGAGGACGTGGGGCTGCCCTTGGCTTGGGGACACGATGGGGACACAGCTGGGGACACCGTCCAGTGCCCTGGCAGTGCTGTAGGGGTGTCCTTAGCTTGGGGACATGCTCAGGGACACACTTGGGGACACTGTCACCTGCTCTAGCAGTGGCTTTGGGGCTGCCCTTGGCTTGGGGACTCTTGGGGACACTGTCCCCTGCCCTGGGGGTCCCCTTGATTTGGGGACACGCTCTGGCCTGAGGTGACACTGTTTGGGGGGGGGGGGGGGTCCCCACAGCTTGGTGACACCGGGGTCCTCTGGGCATCCACTGTCCCCATCCCTGGGGGGACACGGGGACACTTGGGGGGAGGGGGGTGTCCCTGTGGGGTGGGGACATGTGACACGTGTCCCCAACTGTCCCTGTGGGCTGGGGTGCTGCCAGCAATGTGTCCCCTGTGCCGGGGGTGACACGGGGGGGACATGGGTGTCCCCTCAACTTGGGGACATGGTTTAAGTGCTGCTGGGGACCTGTCCCCCCCGCCCAGGGGCGACTCGGGTGTCCCCTGGGTTTGGGGACGTGCTGGGGTGGGGGGGACTTTGGGGACCCGTCCCCTCTCTGGTGGGAGGTGACACGGAGCTGTGTCCCCTCAGCCTGGGGACGTGGCCTGGGTGGCACCGGGGACCCCGTGTCCCTCTCTGAGGTGACACTGGGGGTCCCTTTGGGTTGGGGACGAGGTGGGGGCAGTTGGGGACCCTGTGTCCCCCTCTGGGGTGACATGGGGGGGCGTTTTGGGGGTCCCTTTGGGTTGGGGACAAGAGGTGGGGACAGTTGGGGACCCTGTGTCCCCCTCGGGGGTGACATGGGGCGTTTTGGGGGTCCCTTTGGGTTGGGGACAAGAGGTGGGGGCAGTTGGGGACCCTGTGTCCCCCTCGGGGGTGACACAGGGCGGGGTTCGGCGTCCCCTTGCTTTGGGGACATTATCTGGGTGCCCCCGGGGACCCCGTGTCCTCTGGGGGGACACGGGAGGGGTCTTGGGGTCCCCTTAATTTGGGGACAAGCTCTGGGTGCCCCCTGGGGGGACACGGGGCGGGGCTCCCCTTAACTTGGGGACATGACACGCCCCTTCGCACTGGGGCCACGCCCCCTTGGGGGGGGGGGGTGCGCCACGAGCCCCTGTCCCCTGTTTAGGGGGGACACGGGGGACTTTGGGCGGGGCTCTGGGCGGGGTCTGGGGGTCCCGCCCTTTTTCCTAACCCCGCCCCTTTTCTCCCCACAGTGCCCCACGGTTTGCTGGGCCCCGGCCCCATGGCCAATGGCTTCCCGCCCGGCCCCAAGGCCATGCAGCACTTCCCGCCGGGGGGGCCCCTGCCGGGTAAGTGACACTGGGGGGACACCGGCGGGGACACGAGGAGGGGGGGGTGTCACCCACAACCCCCCCTCACCCTTTATTCTCTCTCTCTTCCCCTCCCCACAGGACCCCACGGAGGAGGCGGGGGGGGACCCGGCCTCCCCCCAGGGCCGGGGATCCCCGGCGGTCCCCGACTTTTAGGGCCGCCCCCCCCACAACGCGGCGGCGGCGGCGGCGATTTTTGGGAAACGCCGGAAGGGGGGGGAACCCTGCGGGGTGGCCCCCACGGCGGCGGCGGCGGCATGCGCGGGGGGACCCCATTTCACCGTCCCCGCGGCCGTAGCGGCGCCGAACCCCCGTACCGATGCCGCGGCGGCGGCGGTGGCGGCGGCGGAGGGGGGGGTCGCAACGGGGGCCCCCCAAATGGCGGCGGCGGCGGCGGTGGCGGCACAAGGGGGGGGCCCCCCGGTAGCCACGGCGATCACGGCAGAGGCCACCCCGGCGAACACCCCCGGGGCCACGGCGGAGGCCATGGAGGAGGTAAATGCGGGGGAGGGGGAGGGCCCCCCCCGGCCCCTCCCTCGCGAGGCGGGGGGGGCGGCGGCTGCGGGGCCTGGCTCTGGGGGGGGCCCGGCCCCGGCTGGGAGGGGCCCGTGGGTGCCCCCTCCCCGCCCCCGCCCCCCCCGCCCTTCCTGCCCCGGTGGCGGGGGGGGGAGCCCCCTCCCCACCCCCTCCAGCCCCTCGAGCCCCCTGGGCCTTGGGGGAGGGGCCCCGACTGGCGCCGGCCCCCCATGGGGCTCTAGGGCGGGGCGGGGGGGAAGAGAGGAGGACCCCCCCCATGGCGGCCGCAGGGCATGCTGGGAGCGTAGGGACCCCCTCCCCATGGCCGCAGGGCAGCTATGGGGCGGGGGCAGCGAGGCATGCTGGGAGGTGGAGGGCGGCTCTAGGGCAGCAGGGCATGCTGGGAGTTAAAACCAGCTCTAGAGGGGCAGCAGGGCATGCTGGGAGTTAAAACCAGCTCTAGGAGGGGCAGCGAGGCTGCTGGGAGCTAAAACCAGCTCTAGGAGGGGCAGCGAGGCTGCTGGCAGCTAAAACCAGCTCTAGGAGGGGCAGCAGGGCAGTCTGGCAGCTAAAACCAGCTCTAGGAGGGGCAGCAGGGCATGCTGGGAGTTAAAACCAGCTCTAGAGGGGCAGCAGGGCATGCTGGCAGCTAAAACCAGCTCTAAGAGGGGCAGCGAGGCATGCTGGGAGCTAAAACCAGCCCAGGAGGGGCAGCAGGGCATGCTGGTAGCTAAAACCAGCTCTAGGAGGGGCAGCAGGGCAGGCTGGGAGTTAAAACCAGCTCTAGAGGGGCAGCAGGGCAGTCTGGCAGCTAAAACCAGCTGTTAGAGGGGCAGCGAGGCATGCTGGGAGTTAAAACCAGCTCTAGGAGGGGCAGCAGGGCATGCTGGGAGCTAAAACCAGCTCTAGGAGGGGCAGC
>JAJKFH010003049.1:0-14090 GCA_023333565.1 Puffinus mauretanicus | reverse complement strand
TAAGGGATATGTCGAGGATAAGTGGGAGAACAGAGACAGAGCCTCGGATTTGGTGGGGCTACCAAAGAAAAGTGAGGGCCAGCATCATTCGCGAGGCGTGGCTATTCAGTGCCAAGCCCCAGGTGGATCGTGGCAGCTTCGGAGCTTGGCCCTGATGAGGGGAAGGGATATGTAGAGGCTCAGTGGGAGAAGAGACACAGAGCCCCGTTGCTGGTGGGGCTGAGAAGGGGCTGCCAAGAGACCGTGAGGGCCAGCATCAGCCTTGATTCGTGGCTATCTCAGTGCCAAGCCCTATGTGGAGAAGGGCCGGTACGGAGCTTTGCCCTGATGAGGGGAAGGGATATGTCGAGGACAAGTGGGAGAACAGAGACAGAGCCCCCATGCTGGTGGGGCTGCCAAGTGATCGTGATCGCCAGCATCAACCTTGATTCGTGGCTATCTCAGTGCCAAGCCCTATGTGGAGAATGGCCGCTGCGGAGCTTTGCCCTGATGAGGGGAAGGGATATGTCGAGGATAAGTGGGAGAAGAGAGACAGAGCCTCGGATTTGGTGGGGCTACCAAAGAAAAGTGAGGGCCAGCATCATTCGCGAGTCCTGGCTATTCAGTGCTAAGCCCCATGTGGATCGTGGCAGCTTTGGAGCTTGGCCCTGATGAGGGGAAGGGATATGTAGAGGCTCAGTGGGAGAACAGACACAGAGCCCCGGTGCTGGTGGGGCTACCAAGTGATCGTGAGAGCCAGCATCAACCTTGATACCGGGCTATCTCAGTGCCAAGCTCTATGTGGAGAATGGCCGCTGCGGAGCGTTGCCCTGATGGAGGTAAGGGATATGTCGAGGATAAGTGGGAGAACAGAGACAGAGCCTCGGATTTGGTGGGGCTGCTAAATGATCGTGATCGCCAGCATCAACCTTGATTCGTGGCTATCTCAGTGCCAAGCCCTATGTGGAGAAGGGCCGCTGAGGATCTTTGCCCTGATGAGGGGAAGGGATATGTCGAGGACAAGTGGGAGAACAGAGACAGAGCCTCGGATTTGGTGGGGCTACCAAGGAAAGGTGAGGGCCAGCATCAACCTTGATTTCTGGCCACCTTAGTGCAAAGCTCCACGTGGAGGGTGGCCACTTCGCAGCTCGGCCCTTGTGAGGGTCAGGGCTAGGTTGAGGTTAGGTGGGAGAAGAGACAGAGAGCCCCGGTGTTGGTGAGGCTGCCAAGGAAGGTGAGGGCCAGCATCATCCGCGAGTCCTGGCTATTCAGTGCCAAGCCCTATGTGGAGGGTGGCCGCTTCAGAGCTTGGCCCTGATGAGGGGAAGGGATATGTAGAGGCTACTTGGGAGAACAGACACAGAGCCCCGGTGTTGCTGGGGCTGCCTAGGGATCGTAAAGGAAGGCACGCCAGCGCCAGCCTTGATTCCTGGCTATCTCAGTGCCCAGTCCGTGGAGTTTGGTCAGCTTCGGAGCTTTTGCCCTGATGAGGGGAAGGGATATGTAGAGGCTCAGTGAGAACAGAGACAGAGCCCCGGGTGCTGTGGGCTGCTAAGGGATCGCGGGAGAGCCAGCATCAACCCTGATACTATCTCAGTGCCAAGCCTCCCATGTGGAGAAGGGCCGCCAAGTGAGGATCTGCCCCGATGGAGGTAAGGGATATGTGAGAGGCTCCCAGTGGAGAACAGAGACAGAGCCCCTGTGCTGGTGGGGCTGCAGTCGATCGTGGATCGCCAGCATTAGCCTTGATTCGTGGCTATCTCAGTGCCAGCCCTATGTGGAGAACGGCCGCTGCGGAGCTTTGCCCTGATGAGGGTAAGGGATATGTCGAGGATAAGTGGGAGAACAGAGACAGAGCCCCCGTGTTGGTGGGGCTGCTAAATGATCGTGATCGCCAGCATCAACCTTGATTCGTGGCTATCTCAGTGCCAAGCCCTATGTGGAGAATCGCCGCTGCGGAGCGTTGCCCTGATGGGGGTAAGGGATATGTCGAGGATAAGTGGGAGAAGAGAGACAGAGCCTCGGATTTGGTGGGGCTACCAAAGAAAAGTGAGGGCCAGCATCATTCGCGAGTCCTGGCTATTCAGTGCCAAGCCCCATGTGGATCGTGGCAGCTTCGGAGCTTGGCCCTGATGAGGGGAAGGGATATGTAGAGGCTCAGTGGGAGAAGAGACACAGAGCCCCGGTGCTGGTGGGGCTACCAAGTGATCGTGAGGGCCAGCATCAGCCTTGATTCGTGGCTATCTCAGTGCCAAGCTCTATGTGGAGAATGGCCGCTGCGGAGCGTTGCCCTGATGGAGGTAAGGGATATGTCGAGGATAAGTGGGAGAACAGAGACAGAGCCTCGGATTTGGTGGGGCTGCTAAAGGATCGTGATCGCCAGCATCAACCTTGATTCGTGGCTATCTCAGTGCCAAGCCCTATGTGGAGAATGGCAGCTGCGGAGCTTTGCCCTGGTGAGGGTAAGGCATATGTCGAGGACAAGTGGGAGAACAGAGACAGAGCCTCGGATTTGGTGGGGCTACCAAGGAAAGATGAGGGCCAGCATCAACCTTGATTACTGGCCACCTTAGTGCAAAGCTCCACGTGGAGTGTGGCCTCTTCGCAGCTCGGCCCTTGTGAGGGTCAGGGCTAGGTTGAGGTTAGGTGGGAGAAGAGACAGAGAGCCCCGGTGTTGGTGAGGCTGCGAAGGAAGGTGAGGGCCAGCATCATCCGCGAGTCCTGACTATTCAGTGCCAAGCCCTATGTGGAGGCTGGCCGCTTCGGAGCTTTGCCCTGATGAGGGGAAGAGATACGCCGAGGCTACTTGGGAGAACAGAGACAGAGCCCCGGTGTTGGTGGGGCTGCCTAGGGACTGCAAAAGGAAGGTGAGGGCCAGCGTCAGCCTTGATTCGTGGCTATCTCAGTGCCAAGCCCTATGTGGAGAATGGCAGCTTCGGAGCTTTGCCCTGATGAGGGGAAGGGATATGTAGAGGCTCAGTGGGAGAACAGAGACAGAGCCCCGGTGTTGGTGGGACTGAGAAGGGGCTCCAAGACACCGTGAGGGCCAGCATCCGCCTTGGTTCCTGGCTACTTCAGTGCCTAGTCCCATGTGGTCGGTGGCCCCTTCGGAGCTTGGCCCTGATGAGGGTCAGGGCTAGGTAGAGGTTCGGAGGGAGAAGAGACACAAAGCCCCCGTGTTGGTGGGGCTGCTAAATGATCGTGATCGCCAGCATCAACCTTGATTCCTGGCTATCTCAGTGCCAAGCCCTATGTGCAGAATGGCAGCTGCGGAGCTTTGTCCTGGTGAGGGTAAGGCATATGTCGAGGACAAGTGGGAGAACAGAGACAGAGCCTCGGATTTGGTGGGGCTACCAAGGAAAGGTGAGGGCCAGCATCAACCTTGATTACTGGCCACCTTAGTGCAAAGCTCCACGTGGAGTGTGGCCGCTTCGCAACTCGGCCCTTGTGAGGGTCAGGGCTAGGTTGAGGTTAGGTGGGAGAAGAGACAGAGAGCCCCGGTGTTGGTGAGGCTGCCAAGGAAGGTGAGGGCCAGCATCATCCGCGAGTCCTGACTATTCAGTGCCAAGCCCTATGTGGAGGCTGGCCGCTTCGGAGCTTTGCCCTGATGAGGGGAAGAGATACGCCGAGGCTACTTGGGAGAACAGAGACAGAGCCCCGGTGTTGGTGGGGCTGCCTAGGGACTGCAAAAGGAAGGTGAGGGCCAGCGTCAGCCTTGATTCCTGGCTATCTCAGTGCCCAGCCCTATGTGGAGTTTGGCCGCTTCGGAGCTTTGCCCTGATGAGGGGAAGGGATATGTAGAGGCTCAGTGGGAGAACAGAGACAGAGCCCCGGTGCTGGTGGGGCTGCCAAGTGATCGTGAGAGCCAGCATCAACCTTGATACCGGGCTATCTCAGTGCCAAGCTCTATGTGGAGAATGTCCGCTGCGGAGCGTTGCCCTGATGGAGGTAAGGGATGTGTCGAGGATAAGTGGGAGAACAGAGACAGAGCCCCCGTGTTGGTGGGGCTGCTAAATGATCGTGATCGCCAGCATCAACCTTGATTCGTGGCTATCTCAGTGCCAAGCCCTATGTGGAGAATGGCCGCTGCGGAGCGTTGCCCTGATGGGGGTAAGGGATATGTCGAGGATAAGTGGGAGAACAGAGACAGAGCCCCCGTGTTGGTGGGGCTGCTAAATGATCGTGATCGCCAGCATCAACCTTGATACCAGGCTATCTCAGTGCCAAGCCCTATGTGGAGAATGGCCACTGCGGAGCTTTGCCCTGATGGGGGTAAGGGCTATGTCGAGGATAAGTGGGAGAACAGAGACAGAGCCTCGGATTTGGTGGGCTACCTATGAGGGCCAAAGCATCATTCTCATGAAGTCCTGGCTACATTCAGCGCTGCCCTTGTGGATCGCGGGAAGCTCGGAGCTTGGGCCTGATGAGGAAGGGATATGTAGAGGCCTCCAGTGGGGAGAAGGAGACAGAGCCCCGTGCTGGTGGGGCTGAGAAGGGCTGCCAAGAGACCGTGGGAGGGCCAGCATCAGCCTTGATTCGTGGCTATCTCAGTGCCAAGCCCTATGTGGAGAATGGCAGCTGCGGAGCTTTGCCCTGGTGAGGGTAAGGGATATGTAGAGGCTCAGTGGGAGAACAGAGACAGAGCCCCGGTGCTGGTGGGGCTGCCAAGTGATCGTGAGAGCCAGCATCAACCTTGATTCGTGGCTATCTCAGTGCCAAGCCCTATGTGGAGAAGGGCCGCTGCGGAGCTTTGCCCTGATGAGGGGAAGGGATATGTCGAGGACAAGTGGGAGAACAGAGACAGAGCCTCGGATTTGGTGGGGCTACCAAGGAAAGGTGAGGGCCAGCATCAACCTTGATTGATTGGCCACCTTAGTGCAAAGCTCCACGTGGAGTGTGGCCGCTTCGCAGCTCGGCCCTTGTGAGGGTCAGGGCTAGGTTGAGGTTAGGTGGGAGAAGAGACAGAGAGCCCCGGTGTTGGTGAGGCTGCGAAGGAAGGTGAGGGCCAGCATCATCCGCGAGTCCTGACTATTCAGTGCCAAGCCCTATGTGGAGGCTGGCCGCTTCGGAGCTTTGCCCTGATGAGGGGAAGAGATACGCCGAGGCTACTTGGGAGAACAGAGACAGAGCCCCGGTGTTGGTGGGGCTGCCTAGGGACTGCAAAAGGAAGGTGAGGGCCAGCGTCAGCCTTGATTCGTGGCTATCTCAGTGCCAAGACCCATGTGGAGGGTGGCCCCTTCGGAGCTTGGCCCTGATGAGGGTAAGAGATATGTCGAGGCTAAGTGGGAGAACAGACACAGAGCCCCGGTGTTGGTGGGGCTGAGAAGGGGCTGCCAAGAGACCGTGAGGGCCAGCATCCGCCTTGGTTCCTGGCTACTTCAGTGTCTAGCCCCATGTGGTCGGTGGCCCCTTCGGAGCTTGGCCCTGATGAGGGTCAGGGCTAGGTAGAGGTTCGGAGGGAGAAGAGACACAAAGCCCCCGTGTTGGTGGGGCTGCTAAATGATCGTGATCGCCAGCATCAACCTTGATTCGTGGCTATCTCAGTGCCAAGCCCTATGTGCAGAATGGCAGCTGCGGAGCTTTGCCCTGGTGAGGGTAAGGCATATGTCGAGGACAAGTGGGAGAACAGAGGCAGAGCCTCGGATTTGGTGGGGCTACCAAGGAAAGATGAGGGCCAGCATCAACCTTGATTACTGGCCACCTTAGTGCAAAGCTCCACGTGGAGTGTGGCCGCTTCGCAGCTCGGCCCTTGTGAGGGTCAGGGCTAGGTTGAGGTTAGGTGGGAGAAGAGACAGAGAGCCCCGGTGTTGGTGAGGCTGCGAAGGAAGGTGAGGGCCAGCATCATCCGCGAGTCCTGACTATTCAGTGCCAAGCCCTATGTGGAGGCTGGCCGCTTCGGAGCTTTGCCCTGATGAGGGGAAGAGATACGCCGAGGCTACTTGGGAGAACAGACACAGAGCCCCGGTGTTCGTGGGGCTGCCTAGGGACTGCAAAAGGAAGGTGACGGCCAGCGTCAGCCTTGATTCCTGGCTATCTCAGTGCCCAGCCCTATGTGGAGTTTGGCCGCTTCGGAGCTTTGCCCTGATGAGGGGAAGGGATATGTAGAGGCTCAGTGGGAGAACAGAGACAGAGCCCCGGTGCTGGTGGGGCTGCCAAGTGATCGTGAGAGCCAGCATCAACCTTGATACCGGGCTATCTCAGTGCCAAGCTCTATGTGGAGAATGTCCGCTGCGGAGCGTTGCCCTGATGGAGGTAAGGGATGTGTCGAGGATAAGTGGGAGAACAGAGACAGAGCCCCCGTGTTGGTGGGGCTGCTAAATGATCGTGATCGCCAGCATCAACCTTGATTCCTGGCTATCTCAGTGCCAAGCCCTATGTGGAGAATGGCCGCTGCGGAGCGTTGCCCTGATGGGGGTAAGGGATATGTCGAGGATAAGTGGGAGAACAGAGACAGAGCCCCCGTGATGGTGGGGCTTCTAAATGATCGTGAGAGCCAGCATCAACCTTGATACCAGGCTATCTCAGTGCCAAGCCCTATGTGGAGAA
The DNA here is from genome assembly GCA_023333565.1 of Puffinus mauretanicus. NCBI lineage: Eukaryota > Metazoa > Chordata > Aves > Procellariiformes > Procellariidae > Puffinus > Puffinus mauretanicus. Next base: position 7,565 of record JAJKFH010003049.1, on the reverse strand, counting down.
TGGCCACTGCGGAGCGTTGCCCTGATGGGGGTAAGGGATATGTCGAGGATAAGTGGGAGAACGGAGACAGAGCCTCGGATTTGGTGGGGCTACCAAAGAAAAGTGAGGGCCAGCATCATTCGCGAGTCCTGGCTATTCAGTGCCAAGCCCCTTGTGGATCGTGGAAGCTTCGGAGCTTGGGCCTGATGAGGGGAAGGGATATGTAGAGGCTCAGTGGGAGAAGAGACACAGAGCCCCGGTGCTGGTGGGGCTGAGAAGGGGCTGCCAAGAGACCGTGAGGGCCAGCATCAGCCTCTTGATTCGTGGCTATCTCAGTGCCAAGCCCCATGTGGAGAATGGCTGCTGCGGAGCTTTGCTGGTGGAGGGGTATGATATGGTAGAGGCTCAGTGGGGAGAACAGAGACAGGAGCCCCTGCAAGCTGGTGGGGCTAAGAATGATCGTGATCGCCAAAGCATCAGCCTTGATTCGTGGCTATCTCAGTGCCAAGCCCTATGTGGAGAATGGCAGCTGCGGAGCTTTGCCCTGATGGGGGTAAGGGATATGTCGAGGATAAGTGGGAGAACAGAGACAGAGCCTCGGATTTGGTGGGGCTACCAAAGAAAAGTGAGGGCCAGCATCATTCGCGAGTCCTGGCTATTCAGTGCCAAGCCCCTTGTGGATCGTGGCAGCTTCGGAGCTTGGCCCTGATGAGGGGAAGGGATATGTCGAGGCTCAGTGGAAGAACAGAGACAGAGCCCCGGTGCTGGTGGGGCTGAGAAGGGGCTGCCAAGAGACCGTGAGGGCCAGCATCAGCCTTGATTCGTGGCTATCTCAGTGCCAAGCCCTATGTGGAGAAGGGCCGCTGCGGAGCTTTGCCCTGATGAGGGGAAGGGATATGTCGAGGATAAGTGGGAGAACAGAGACAGAGCCCCCGTGTTGGTGGGGCTGCTAAATGATCGTGAGAGCCAGCATCAACTTTGATACCGGGCTATCTCAGTGCCAAGCTCTATGTGGAGAATGGCCGCTGCGGAGCGTTGCCCTGATGGAGGTAAGGGATATGTCGAGGATAAGTGGGAGAACAGAGACAGAGCCCCCGTGTTGGTGGGGCTGCTAAATGATCGTGATCGCCAGCATCAACCTTGATTCGTGGCTATCTCAGTGCCAAGCCCTATGTGGAGAATCGCCGCTGCGGAGCGTTGCCCTGATGGGGGTAAGGGATATGTCGAGGATAAGTGGGAGAAGAGAGACAGAGCCTCGGATTTGGTGGGGCTACCAAAGAAAAGTGAGGGCCAGCATCATTCGCGAGTCCTGGCTATTCAGTGCCAAGCCCCATGTGGATCGTGGCAGCTTCGGAGCTTGGCCCTGATGAGGGGAAGGTATATGTAGAGGCTCAGTGGGAGAACAGACACAGAGCCCCGGTGCTGGTGGGGCTACCAAGTGATCGTGAGAGCCAGCATCAACCTTGATACCGGGCTATCTCAGTGCCAAGCTCTATGTGGAGAATGGCCGCTGCGGAGCGTTGCCCTGATGGAGGTAAGGGATATGTCGAGGATAAGTGGGAGAACAGAGACAGAGCCTCGGATTTGGTGGGGCTGCTAAATGATCGTGATCGCCAGCATCAACCTTGATTCGTGGCTATCTCAGTGCCAAGCCCTATGTGGAGAAGGGCCGCTGCGGAGCTTTGCCCTGATGAGGGGAAGGGATATGTCGAGGACAAGTGGGAGAACAGAGGCAGAGCCTCGGATTTGGTGGGGCTACCAAGGAAAGGTGAGGGCCAGCATCAACCTTGATTACTGGCCACCTTAGTGCAAAGCTCCACGTGGAGTGTGGCCGCTTCGCAGCTCGGCCCTTGTGAGGGTCAGGGCTAGGTTGAGGTTAGGTGGGAGAAGAGACAGAGAGCCCGGTGTTGGTGAGGCTGCCAAGGAAGGTGAGGGCCAGCATCATCCGCGAGTCCTGACTATTCAGTGCCAAGCCCTATGTGGAGGGTGGCCGCTTCGGAGCTTTGCCCTGATGAGGGGAAGAGATACGCCGAGGCTACTTGGGAGAACAGAGACAGAGCCCCGGTGTTGGTGGGGCAACCTAGGGACTGCAAAGGAAAGGTGAGGGCCAGCGTCAGCCTTGATTCCTGGCTATCTCAGTGCCCAGCCCCATGTGGAGTTTGGCCGCTTCGGAGCTTTGCCCTGATGAGGGGAAGGGATATGTAGAGGCTCAGTGGGAGAACAGAGACAGAGCCCCGGTGCTGGTGGGGCTGCCAAGTGATCGTGAGAGCCAGCATCAACCTTGATACCGGGCTATCTCAGTGCCAAGCTCTATGTGGAGAATGGCCGCTGCGGAGCGTTGCCCTGATGGAGGTAAGGGATATGTCGAGGATAAGTGGGAGAAGAGAGACAGAGCCTCGGATTTGGTGGGGCTACCAAAGAAAAGTGAGGGCCAGCATCATTCGCGAGTCGTGGCTATTCAGTGCCAAGCCCCTTGTGGAGGAGAATGGCGTAGGGCGTTGCCCTGATGGGGTAAAGGGATATGTCGAGGATAAGTGGGAGAACAGAGACAGAGCCCCGTGATGGTGGGGCTTCTAAATGATAAGTGAGAGCCAGCATCAACCTTGATACCAGGCTATCTCAGTGCCAAGCCCTGTGTGGAGAATGGCCCTCACCGGAGCTTTGCCCTGATATAGAGGGTAAAGAGGTATGTATCGAGGATAAGTGGGAGAACAGAGACAGAGCCTTGGATTTGGTGGGGCTACCAAAGAAAAGTGAGGGCCAGCATCATTCGCGAGTCCTGGCTATTCAGTGCCAAGCCCCATGTGGATCGTGGAAGCTTCGGAGCTTGGCCCTGATGAGGGGAAGGGATATGTAGAGGCTCAGTGGGAGAAGAGACACAGAGCCCCGGTGCTGGTGGGGCTACCAAGTGATCGTGAGGGCCAGCATCAGCCTTGATTCGTGGCTATCTCAGTGCCAAGCTCTATGTGGAGAATGGCCGCTGCGGAGCGTTGCCCTGATGGAGGTAAGGGATATGTCGAGGATAAGTGGGAGAACAGAGACAGAGCCTCGGATTTGGTGGGGCTGCTAAATGATCGTGATCGCCAGCATCAACCTTGATTCGTGGCTATCTCAGTGCCAAGCCCTATGTGGAGAAGGGCCGCTGCGGAGCTTTGCCCTGATGAGGGGAAGGGATATGTCGAGGACAAGTGGGAGAACAGAGACAGAGCCTCGGATTTGGTGGGGCTACCAAGGAAAGGTGAGGGCCAGCATCAACCTTGATTACTGGCCACCTTAGTGCAAAGCTCCACGTGGAGTGTTGCCGCTTCGCAGCTCGGCCCTTGTGAGGGTCAGGGCTAGGTTGAGGTTAGGTGGGACAAGAGACAGAGAGCCCCGGTGTTGGTGAGGCTGCCAAGGAAGGTGAGGGCCAGCATCATCCGCGAGTCCTGACTATTCAGTGCCAAGCCCCATGTGGAGGCTGGCCGCTTCGGAGCTTTGCCCTGATGAGGGGAAGAGATACGCCGAGGCTACTTGGGAGAACAGAGACAGAGCCCCGGTGTTGGTGGGGCTGCCTAGGGACTGCAAAAGGAAGGTGAGGGCCAGCGTCAGCCTTGATTCCTGGCTATCTCAGTGCCCAGCCCTATGTGGAGTTTGGCCGCTTCGGAGCTTTGCCCTGATGAGGGGAAGGGATATGTAGAGGCTCAGTGGGAGAACAGAGACAGAGCCCCGGTGCTGGTGGGGCTGCCAAGTGATCGTGAGAGCCAGCATCAACCTTGATACCGGGCTATCTCAGTGCCAAGCTCTATGTGGAGAAGGGCCGCTGCGGAGCGTTGCCCTGATGGAGGTAAGGGATGTGTCGAGGATAAGTGGGAGAACAGAGACAGAGCCCCCGTGTTGGTGGGGCTGCTAAATGATCGTGATCGCCAGCATCAACCTTGATTCGTGGCTATCTCAGTGCCAAGCCCTATGTGGAGAAGGGCCGCTGCGGAGCTTTGCCCTGATGAGGGGAAGGGATATGTCGAGGATAAGTGGGAGAACAGAGACAGAGCCCCCGTGTTGGTGGGGCTGCCAAGTGATCGTGAGAGCCAGCATCAACCTTGATACCAGGCTATCTCAGTGTCAAGCCCTATGTGGAGAATGGACACTGCGGAGCTTTGCCCTGATGGGGGTAAGGGATATGTCGAGGATAAGTGGGAGAACAGAGACAGAGCCTCGGATTTGGTGGGGCTACAAAAGAAAAGTGAGGGCCAGCATCATTCGCGAGTCCTGGCTATTCAGTGCCAAGCCCCTTGTGGATCGTGGCAGCTTCGGAGCTTGGCCCTGATGAGGGGAAGGGATATGTAGAGGCTCAGTGGGAGAACAGAGACAGAGCCCCGTTGCTGGTGGGGCTGAGAAGGGGCTGCCAAGAGACCGTGAGGGCCAGCATCAGCCTTGATTCGTGGCTATCTCATTGCCAAGCCCTATGTGGAGAATGGCCGCTGCGGAGCTTTGCGCTGGTGAGGGTAAGGGATATGTAGAGGCTCAGTGGGAGAACAGAGACAGAGCCCCGGTGTTGGTGGGGCTGAGAAGGGGCTGCCAAGAGACCGTGAGGGCCAGCATCCGCCTTGGTTCCTGGCTACTTCAGTGCCTACCCCATGTGGTCGGTGGCCCCTTCGGAGCTTTGCCCTGATGAGGGGAAGGGATATGTCGAGGATAAGTGGGAGAACAGAGACAGAGCCCCCGTGTTGGTGGGGCTGCTAAATGATCGTGAGAGCCAGCATCAACTTTGATACCGGGCTATCTCAGTGCCAAGCTCTATGTGGAGAATGGCCGCTGCGGAGCGTTGCCCTGATGGGGGTAAGGGATATGTCGAGGATAAGTGGGAGAACAGAGACAGAGCCCCCGTGTTGGTGGGGCTGCTAAATGATCGTGATCGCCAGCATCAACCTTGATTCGTGGCTATCTCAGTGCCAAGCCCTATGTGGAGAATCGCCGCTGCGGAGCTTTGCCCTGATGGGGGTAAGGGATATGTCGAGGATAAGTGGGAGAAGAGAGACAGAGCCTCGGATTTGGTGGGGCTACCAAAGAAAAGTGAGGGCCAGCATCATTCGCGAGTCCTGGCTATTCAGTGCCAAGCCCCATGTGGATCGTGGAAGCTTCGGAGCTTGGCCGTGATGAGGGGAAGGGATATGTAGAGGCTCAGTGGGAGAAGAGACACAGAGCCCCGGTGCTGGTGGGGCTACCAAGTGATCGTGAGGGCCAGCATCAGCCTTGATTCGTGGCTATCTCAGTGCCAAGCTCTATGTGGAGAATGGCCGCTGCGGAGCGTTGCCCTGATGGAGGTAAGGGATATGTCGAGGATAAGTGGGAGAACAGAGACAGAGCCTCGGATTTGGTGGGGCTGCTAAATGATCGTGATCGCCAGCATCAACCTTGATTCGTGGCTATCTCAGTGCCAAGCCCTATGTGGAGAAGGGCCGCTGCGGAGCTTTGCCCTGATGAGGGGAAGGGATATGTCGAGGACAAGTGGGAGAACAGAGACAGAGCCTCGGATTTGGTGGGGCTACCAAGGAAAGGTGAGGGGCAGCATCAACCTTGATTTCTGACCACCTTAGTGCAAAGCTCCACGTGGAGTGTGGCCGCTTCGCAGCTCGGCCCTTGTGAGGGTCAGGGCTAGGTTGAGGTTAGGTGGGAGAAGAGACAGAGAGCCCCGGTGTTGGTGAGGCTGCCAAGGAAGGTGAGGGCCAGCATCATCCGCGAGTCCTGACTATTCAGTGCCAAGCCCCATGTGGAGGCTGGCCGCTTCGGAGCTTTGCCCTGATGAGGGGAAGAGATACGCCGAGGCTACTTGGGAGAACAGAGACAGAGCCCCGGTGTTGGTGGGGCTGCCTAGGGACTGCAAAAGGAAGGTGAGGGCCAGCGTCAGCCTTGATTCCTGGCTATCTCAGTGCCAAGCCCTATGTGGAGAATGGCAGCTTCGGAGCTTTGCCCTGATGAGGGGAAGGGATATGTAGAGGCTCAGTGGGAGAACAGAGACAGAGCCCCGGTGTTGGTGGGACTGAGAAGGGGCTCCAAGACACCGTGAGGGCCAGCATCCGCCTTGGTTCCTGGCTACTTCAGTGCCTAGTCCCATGTGGTCGGTGGCCCCTTCGGAGCTTGGCCCTGATGAGGGTCAGGGCTAGGTAGAGGTTCGGAGGGAGAAGAGACACAAAGCCCCCGTGTTGGTGGGGCTGCTAAATGATCGTGATCGCCAGCATCAACCTTGATTCGTGGCTATCTCAGTGCCAAGCCCTATGTGCAGAATGGCAGCTGCGGAGCTTTGCCCTGGTGAGGGTAAGGCATATGTCGAGGACAAGTGGGAGAACAGAGACAGAGCCTCGGATTTGGTGGGGCTACCAAGGAAAGGTGAGGGCCAGCATCAACCTTGATTACTGGCCACCTTAGTGCAAAGCTCCACGTGGAGTGTGGCCGCTTCGCAACTCGGCCCTTGTGAGGGTCAGGGCTAGGTTGAGGTTAGGTGGGAGAAGAGACAGAGAGCCCCGGTGTTGGTGAGGCTGCCAAGGAAGGTGAGGGCCAGCATCATCCGCGAGTCCTGACTATTCAGTGCCAAGCCCTATGTGGAGGCTGGCCGCTTCGGAGCTTTGCCCTGATGAGGGGAAGAGATACGCCGAGGCTACTTGGGAGAACAGACACAGAGCCCCGGTGTTGGTGGGGCTGCCTAGGGACTGCAAAAGGAAGGTGAGGACCAGCGTCAGCCTTGATTCGTGGCTATCTCAGTGCCCAGCCCCAGTGGAGTGTGGCCGCTTCGGAGCTTTGCCCTGATGAGGGGAAGGGATATGTAGAGGCTCAGTGGGAGAACAGAGACAGAGCCCCGGTGCTGGTGGGGCTGCCAAGTGATCGTGAGAGCCAGCATCAACCTTGATACCGGGCTATCTCAGTGCCAAGCTCTATGTGGAGAATGTCCGCTGCGGAGCGTTGCCCTGATGGAGGTAAGGGATGTGTCGAGGATAAGTGGGAGAACAGAGACAGAGCCCCCGTGTTGGTGGGGCTGCTAAATGATCGTGATCGCCAGCATCAACCTTGATTCCTGGCTATCTCAGTGCCAAGCCCTATGTGGAGAATGACAGCTGCGGAGCTTTGCCCTGAAGAGAGGAAGGGATATGTCGAGGCTCAGTGGGAGAACAGAGACAGAGCCCCGGTGTTGCTGGGTCTGCCAAGTGATCGTGAGAGCCAGCATCAACCTTGATTCGTGGCTATCTCAGTGCCAAGCCCTATGTGGAGAATGACCACTGCGGAGCTTTGCCCTGATGGGGGTAAGGGATATGTCGAGGATAAGTGGGAGAACAGAGACAGAGCGTCGGATTTGGTGGGGCTACCAAAGAAAAGTGAGGGCCAGCATCATTCGCGAGTCGTGGCTATTCAGTGCCAAGCCCCTTGTGGATCGTGGCAGCTTCGGAGCTTGGCCCTGATGAGGGGAAGGGATATGTAGAGGCTCAGTGGCAGAAGAGACACAGAGCCCCGGTGCTGGTGGGGCTGAGAAGGGGCTGCCAAGAGACCGTGAGGGCCAGCATCAGCCTTGATTCGTGGCTATCTCAGTGCCAAGCCCTATGTGGAGAAGGGCCGCTGCG
>JAJKFH010000363.1:0-19922 GCA_023333565.1 Puffinus mauretanicus | reverse complement strand
CAGTGCCCCCAGTGCAAACCAGTGCAACCCAATGTCCCCAATGCCTCCCAGTGTAATATAGCACGTCCCAGTGCAACCCAGTGCCCCCAGTGCAAACCAGTGTCCCCAAGTGCAACCCAGTGCCCCCACTGCAAACCAGTGCAACCCAATGTCCCCAATGCCTCCCAGGGTAATCCAGTGCATCCCAGTGCAAACCAGTGCCCCCAGTGCAAACCAGTGCAACCCAATGTCCCCAGTGCCCCCAGGGTAATCCATAGTGTCCCAGTGCACCCAGTGTCCCCAGTGCAAAACCAGTGCAAACCCAATGTCCCCAATGCTCCAGTGTAATATAGCGCATCCCAGTGCACCCAGTGCCCCCGGTGCAAACCAGTGTCCCCAAGTGCAACCCAGTGCCCCCAGTGCAAACCAGTGCAACCCAATGTCCCCAATGCCTCCCAGGGTAATCCAGTGCATCCCAGTGCAAACCAGTGCCCCCAGTGCAAACCAGTGCAACCCAATGTCCCCAGTGCCTCCCAGGGTAATCCAGTGCGTCCCAGTGCACCCAGTGCCCCCAGTGCAAACCAGTGCAACCCAATGTCCCCAATGCCTCCCAGTGTAATACAGCGCGTCCCAGTGCAACCCAGTGCCCCCAGTGCAAACCAGTGTCCCCAAGTGCAACCCAGTGCCCCCAGTGCAAACCAGTGCAACCCAATGTCCCCAATGCCTCCCAGGGTAATCCAGTGCATCCCAGTGCAAACCAGTGCCCCCAGTGCAAACCAGTGCAACCCAATGTCCCCAATGCCTCCCAGGGTAATCCAGTGCATCCCAGTGCAAACCAGTGCCCCCAGTGCAAACCAGTGCAACCCAATGTCCCCAATGCCTCCCAGGGTAACCCAGTGCGTCCCAGTGCACCCAGTACCCCCAGTGCAAACCAGTGCAACCCAATGTCCCCAGTGCCTCCCAGGGTAATCCAGTGCGTCCCAGTGCACCCAGTGCCCCTAGCACCTCCCTGTGCCTCCCAAGTGCAAACCAGTACCCCCAGCGCAACCCAGTACCTCCCAGTGCCACCCAGTGCCCCAAGTGCAGTCCGGTGTAAACCAGTGCAAACCAGTGCCCCCAGCACCTCCCAGTGCAACCCTGTGCCCCCAGTGCAACCCAGTGCAACCCAGTGCCCCAATGCCTCCCAGGGTAATCCAGTGCGTCCCAGTGCCACCCAGTGCCCCCAGTGCAAACCAGAGCAAACCAGTGCAACCCAATGTCCCCAATGCCTCCCAGTGTAATCCAGTGCATCCCAGTGCGTCCAGTGCAACCCAGTGCCCCCAGTGCAAACCAGTGCAACCCAATGTCCCCAGTGCCTCCCAGTGTAATCCAGTGTGTCCCAGTGCACCCAGTGCCCCCAGTGCAAACCAGTGTCCCCAAGGGCAACCCAGTGCCCCCAGTGCAAACCAGTGCAACCCAATGTCCCCAATGCCTCCCAGGGTAATCCAGTGCGTCCCAGTGCAAACCAGTGCCCCCAGTGCAAACCAGTGCAACCCAATGTCCCCAATGCCTCCCAGGGTAATCCAGTGCACCCAGTGCCCCCAGCACCTCCCAGTGCCCCCAAGTGCAAACCAGTACGCCCAGCGCAACCCAGTCCCTCCCAGTGCCACCCAGCGCCCCAAGTGCAGTCCGCTGCAAACCAGTGCCCCCAGTGCCCCCAGCTCCTCCAAGTGCAACTCAGTGCCTCCCAATGCAACCTATTGCCCCCAGTGCAAACCAGTGCAGCCCAGCGTCCCCAGCACCTCCCAGTGCACCTCAGTGCCCCCACTGCAACCCAGTGCCCCCCGTGCAACCCAGTATAAACCAGTGCAAAACAGTGCCCCCAGTGTAACCCAGTATAAACCAGTGCAAAACAGTGCCCAGTGCAACCCAGTGCCTTGCAATGCAACCCAGTGCCCCCAGTGCAACCCAGTGCCCCCAGTGCAACCCGGTGCCCCCAGTGCAAACCAGTGCAACCCAGTACCCCCAGCGCAACCCAGTGCCCCCAGCGCAACCCAGTGCAACCCAGTGCCCCTGGTGCAAACCAGTGCTACTCAGCACCTCCCAGTGCAACCCAGTGCCCCCTGTGCAAACCAGAGCAAACCAGTGCAACCCAATGTCCCAGTGCCTCCCAGTGTAATTCAGTGCGTCCCAGTGCACCCAGTGCCTCCAGCACCTCCCAGCGCCCCTAAGTGCAAACCAGTACCCCCAGTGCAAACCAGTGCAACCCAGTGCCTCCCAATGCAACCTATTGCCCCCAGTGCAAACCAGTGCAACCCAGCATCCCCAGCACCTCCCAGTGCAATCCAGTCCAACCCACTGCAACCCAGGGCCTCCCAGTGCAACCCAGTGTACACCAGTGCAACCTATTGCCCCCAGCGCAAACCAGTGCAACCCAGCGTCCCCAGCACCTCCCAGTGCACCTCAGTGCCCCGGTGCCCCCAGTGCCCCCCACTGCAACCCAGTGCCCCCAGTGCAACCCAGTATAAACCAGTGCAAAACAGTGCCCCCAGTGCAACCCAGTGCCTTGCAATGCAACCCAGTGCCCCCAGTGCAACCCAGTGCAATCCGATGCCCCCAGTGCAAACCAGTGCAACCCGGTGCCCCCAGCGCAAACCAGTCCCCTCAGCACCTCCCAGTGCAACCCAGCACCTCCCAGCGCCCCCAGTGCAAACCAGTGCAACTCAGTACCTCCCAGTGCCCCCAGTGCAAACCAGTGCAACTCAGTACCTCCCAGTGCCCCCAGTGCAACTCAGTACCTCCCAGTGCCCTCAGTGCAAACCAGTGCAACCCAGTGCCCCCAATGCAAACCAGTGCAACCCAGTACCTCCCAGTGCAAACCAGTGCAAACCAGTGCAACCCAGTGCCCCCAATGCAAGCCAGCGCACATCAGAGCAACCCAGTGCAGCCCAGTGCCCCCAATGCAAACCAGTGCAACCCAGTGCCTCCCAATGCAACTTATTTCCCCCAGTGCAAACCAGTGCCCCCAGCACTTCCCAGTGCCCCCAGTGCAAACCGGTGCCCCCAGCACCTCCCAGTGCAACCCAGTGCAACCCAGTGCCCCAGTGCAAACCAGTGCCCCCAGCACCTCTCAGTGCCCCTCAGCACAAACCAGTGCAAACCAGTGCAACCCCATGCCCCCAGTGCCCACCCATGCAAACCACTGCCCCCGGTGCAAACCAGTGCAACCCAGTGCTCCCAGCTCCTCCCAGTGCCCCCAGTGCAACCTGCTGCCCCCAGCACCTCCCTGTGCCCCCAGTGCAAACCAGTGCCCCCAGTGCACCTAGTGCAGACCAATGCCCTCAGTGCAAACCAGTGCCCCCAGCTCCTCCGAGTGCAACCCAGTGCAGACCAGTGCCCCCCAGTACAACCCAGCCATCTGCCAGCAAAATCACCACGGCTCCCCAGTGCCTCCCAGTGCAACCCAGTGCCCCCAGCGCCTCTCAGTGTTCCCCCAATGCCTCCCAGTGCCCCCTGGTACCCCCTGTGCCCCCCAGTACCCCCGCAATGGCCGTCTGCCGGCAAAATCACCATATCCCCCCCAAGCCCCCAGTGCAAACCAGTGCAACCCAGTGCCCCCAGTGCAACCCAGTGCAACCTGGTACCCCCAGCACCTCCCAGTGCCCCCAGTGCAAACCAGTGCCCGCAGCACCTCCCAGCACCTCCAGTGCCCCAAGCACCTCCCAGTGCCCCCAGTGCCTCCAGCGCCTCCCAGTGCCCCCAGCACCTCCCAGTGCCTCAGTGTCTCCAATGCCTCACACCGCCACCCGGCACCCCCAGTGCAAACCAGTGCCTCCCAGTGCCCCCTCTCTGCTGTGCCCATGTGGCTGTACTCCCTCCAACATGCTCCCCAGTACCTCCAGTCCCCCCCAGTGCCCCCAGTACCCCCAGTGCCCTCACCTCGGGGTGGGCGAGGGTCCTGGCGGGGTTGGGGAGGGGGCCGGGGGTCTCAGCCCACGCTCATGGCTCTGCCCCCCACGACACCGGCCTGGGGACATGGGGACAGCGTCAGGGGCTGGGAGGGGGACACCCGCACCCCCAGCCCCACCCTGTGCTGGGGGGGACCCATGCGTCCTGCTACACCCAGTCCCCCCTGCCCCCCCCCAGGGACATGGCCGCAGGCGGGGACCCCCCCCGGGGGCTTTGAGGGTTAAAGGGGGAGGGGCAGGATTGGGGGGGGGCTCACACAATGCGGGGAGCAGGGGAGGTCGGGGGGGTGGGTGGATCCGGGGTGCAGCGGGGTCGGGGGGGGGCTGGGGGTGTTTGAGGGGAGCCGGGAGGGGCTGGGGGGAGCGGGAGGCCCAGGGGATGCGGGGGGCGGGGGGAGGCCGGGGGGGTCCGGGGAATGCAGGGGGGGATGGGGGTGTCCAGGGGCTGGGGGATGCCGGGGGGGGCTGGGGGCATCCGGGGGTTTGGGGGGGCCCGGCGGCCTTGGAGGGTGCCGGGGGATGGGGGGGGGGGCTGGGGGCAACGTCGAGGCCGTGGGGCGGTGGCAGGTGCCATCCCCCGCCGCGACATGTCGCGACAAGGGCGGGGGACGGGGGGTGCTGGACGGCTCCGGCCCTACCTGGCTCCGCCGGCGGGTCCCGGCGCTCCGCGGCCGCGCACCGGCACCGGCACCGGCAGCGGGGGGGGGCGGGGGGGGGGGCAGGGCGCCCCCGGCGGCCCCGGCCGGGAACGGCACCGCCGCAGCCCCGGGAGGGGCGGGGGGGGGGGGAGCGGGGAGGGTCGGGGGGGGGGGAGAACACAAAGCGGGGAGGGGGCGGCCGCCGGTGTCACCGTCGCATCGGGCCTGTCCCGGGGCGGGGGATCAGCCCCCCCGGCCCCCTCCAGCGCGGCGGGGGCCGCGGCTGCCACAGGCCGGGCTTTGTGCCCACGCGTGGGCCGCACAACAGCCCCATTGAGCCGGGAGGGGCGGGGGGGGGGGCCGGGGGGGGCCGGGCCTGGGCTGCCTGCGCCCGGGGGGGGCGGGGGCTGGGCAGTTCGGAGAGGGGGACTGGGAGGCTGGGGGAGGCTGGGGGTGCTGGGGAGGTTGGGGGATGTTGGGGATGCTGGGGGGGGACTTGGGGGGTTGAGGGGACGTTGGGGGGTCCTGGGGGGTGCTGGGGGGAGGCTGGGGGGGGATGCTGGGGAGGTTGGGGGGATGTTGGGGGGGACTTGGGGGGTTGGGGGGACGTTGGGGGGTCCTGGGGGGTGCTGGGGAGCGCGGGGGGGGGACGCCAGGGGTTAACGGGGCGCGTGGGGGCCGTAGGGAGATGGGGGGGGCGTGGGGGATGCGGGAGATGCTGGGGGGGCCCCGGCTGCCCCCCGCTGGGACCCACGGCCAGGGCGGGGTCTCGGGGGGGGGGGGCGAGTGCGGGGGGGGGCCACGCGTGTGCGCGCTCGGGGCTCCCACGCACGTCCGTCGCCGTGTACACGGGGCCCTCACCTGGAGCGGGGCCGGGCCCCCCCCCGGCTCCGGTAATCACGTGATTCCCCCCCCCTCCCCGGGATGCTCTGCCTCCCTCCACCAATCAGGCCGCCGGGATCGCCTGCATCCCGCTCGGCCAATGGGAGGCCGGCAGGCGCGCCGCCGCCCTGCGCCTTTAAGGGCCCGACGTTGCGTCATCGCGGCCGGCTGCGCCGCGCCTCGCGATTGGCTGCCGCCTGCGCTGACTCAGCCCAATCGCCTCACCCCCGGGAGGGGCCGCCGCCCTCCCACCGCGGCCTCAAACCCGGCGGCGTCATCGCCCGGCTCCGACCAATAGAAGGCGAGATCAGCGCTGACGGGCAGGCGTGCGGCCCAACCGTCGCGCGGGCCGCCGCTGGGCGGGGCGGGCGCGGGGAGGCGGCGGGCGGAAGCGGCGGGCGGTGGGGGGGGGGGGGAAGATGGCGGCGCGGCGGGGCCCGGGCCCGGGGCCGGCGCTGCTGGTGGTGCTGGCGGTGCTGGGCCCGGGGCGGCCGCTGCGGGGGGCCCGCGCCGCCCTCAACCTGCAGGAGCTGAGCGAGCTCAAGTACGGCCTCGAGATCCTCGCCGAGCCCGTGCTGGCCGGGCAGGTGGGCCGCGGCGGGGACGGGCGGCGGCCCGGGGCGGTTACCGGGGGCGGGGGTACGGGCACTGGCCGGGGGTCCTGCCGGAGATGGGGGCACCGGCTAGTGGTCGGGGGCACCGGCCCGGGGTCGTTCCGGGGGCGGGAGGACCCTACCGGGGTCGGGGGCACCGGCTGGGGGTCAGGGATACCGGCCTGGGGTCCCTACCGGGATCGGGGGCACCGGCTGGGGGTCAGGGATACCGGCCTGGGGTCCCTACCGGGATCGGGGGCACCGGCTGGGGGTCAGAGATAGCGGCCTGGGGTCCCTACCGGGATCGGAGGCACCGGCCCGGGATCGGGGGCACCGGCCCAGCGTCCTACCGGACATCGGGGGCATAGACCGGAGGTCGTGCCGGTGCGGGGGAACCGGCCCGGGGTCCTACCGGGGCTTGGGGGGACCGTACCGGGATTGTGGGCTCCAGTTCAGGGTTCTACTGGGGACGAGGGCACTGGCCTGGGCTGGTACCGGGGACGAGGGCACCGGCCCGGGATGGTACCAGGACTGGGGCTACCGGCCCGGGGGTTCCACCAGAGACAAAAGCACCGGCCCAGGGTCTTACCAGGGCTTGGGGGTACCGTACTGGGCGCGGGGGCACCGGCCCGCAGTCCCTACCGGGGTCGGGGGCAGCAGTCAGGTCCTGCCGGGGCGGGGGCACCGGCCCGGGATCAGGGGCACCGGCCCAGAGCCCTACCGGGCATGGGCCGGGGCTCGTACTGGGGATGGAGACACCAGCCCGGGCTGGTACTGGGGACGGGAGCACCGGCCTGGGGTGGTACCAGGACTGCGGGCACTGGCCCGAGGGTCCCGCCGGAGACAAAGACACCGGCCCGAGGTCCTACCGGGGACCGGGACTCGACCTGGGGTCATACCGGGGGGGTACCGGGCACAGTGGCACTGTCCCGGGGTGGTGCCAAGGACGGGGACGCTGGCCCAGGGCTGTACTGGGGACCGGCCCTGGGCGGGGACAGGGACTTGGGGAGGAAACGGGCTGTGAGGTGCCACCCAGGGGTCATACTGGGAGCACTGGGACTGGACTGGGGGGTCCGTACCTCTCTCGCCTCCTGCTCGCCTCCGCTGAGCAGCTCCCGGCAGCCGTGGGGTGCAGCTGGGCCTGGGGCGTCCCCGGGGCGATGGCGATGGTGACCCCCCACCCGCTTGGCGCTCGATGGGGCCGCGGCTCCTGCACCCATCGGCAGCAGCGCCGCTCGCCGCGGAGCAAAGTCCCTTCTCTGAAGGGTGGGGACCAGCCCCCGCCCAGCGCCTTGGCTCCCCGGATTTGGCAGCGGGGGGGGGCACCCGCCCACAGGCAGCTGCTGCCGTGTGTCCCCTGCCACCGTCCTGCGCCGGGTGACTTTGAGCTGTTGGGCGCGAGCCACCGAGCAGCCCGTGACGGGGGGCGGCCCAGAGCCCCCTGACACCTGCTGGGGGGTGGGGGGCAGCAGCGACAGATCTGTCCCCCCACCTTGTGCCCATGTCGCAGCCCTTTACTGGGCTGGGCTCACCCGTGGCAGGGAGAAAGGGGGAAACTGAGGCACAGGGGGTGGGGCTGTGGTTTGCCCTGAATTCCCCGGGGGGTGGGCAGCAGGGGGGAAGTGGTGATGGGCCCCATCCTGAGACACGCCGCCCGGCTGGACTCCTGGGTCCCTTGTCTGGTCCCCGGGGACCCTAACAGGTCCCGGTACCCAGGCGTGCCCCCCCTCCCCAAGCCTCTGCCATGTGTGCCCCCCCCCGCCAGCGCCAGGCGGAGGATGTGGTGACGGTGGCATCAAAGTTCAAGCAGCGCTACGAGTGTCGGCTCCCGCCCGCGGCCGTCCGGCGCCAGCCCGACCCTGAGGAGGAGGCACAACTCTACAATGGCTCCGGCGTCGCCGAGCTCCTGCGCCCCATGGGAGCCGCCCCGTGCCTCGTCAAGGTGGGGCCTGGCAGGTGGGGGGGGGGGGCGCAGGGTGGGAATGGGGGGGTCACCCCATGGTTTCCGTCCTGATCCTGTGGTTTTTTCCCTGTCTTTTCCAGACCAAGGACTGGTGGACGTATGAGTTCTGCTACGGGAAGCACATCCAGCAGTACCACGTGGAAGGTGCCGGGGACGGTGACACAGCATGGGGGGGGGCGGCGGGAAGGGACAGGTCATCCCTGATGTCGTCCCCCCCCTCCTCGAGTGCCGCCCGCGCGACTCTTGCCTCTCGCCACAGAGTCGGAGATCAAAGGAGACGTCCTCTTTCTCGGCTACTACCAGTCAGCGTTCGACTGGGACGACGAGACGGCCAAGGTCTGGGCTCCCCCCTCCCCAGGGATGTCATCGTCCCCTCGCCCAACCCTCTTACGAGACCGCAGGGAATCCCCGGGAGTTCCCGTCCCCACCCCGTTCTTCCCCCCCGCGTCCCCCCAGGCCTCCAAGCAGCACCGGCTGAAGCGGTACCACAGCCAGAGCTACGTCAACGGCTCCCGGTGCGACCTCACCGGCCGAGCCAGGGAGGCCGAAGTCCGGGTAAGGCCACAGGGGGGTGACACGGGTGCGGTGGCGCTTGTGTCCCCGCGGCGGCGGTGGTGGCGGCGTCTGACGGCTCTCGCCCCAGTTCCTGTGCGAGGAGGGGGCCGGCGATTACATCGCCCGGGTGGATGAGCCCCAATCCTGCTCCTACGTCCTGACCGTCCACACCACACGCATCTGCCACCACCCTTTCCTGCGCCCGCCGGCCGGCGCCGCGCCGCAGCCCATCCTCTGCCAGCCGGCGCTCAGCCCGGCGCAGTACGTCGAGTACGTCCGCGCCCAAGTCTGTGAGTATCGGGGGGAACCCCCCCCCCGCCTCGGCGAGCAACGGGACCCCGGCAGAGGGGTGACCCAGGTCCCCTCTGTCCCTCCAGCTGACACCAAACGGAAGGTGGAGGAGATCTCGGAGGAGCTCAAGACGTTGGACACGAGGCTGTGGAGCGAGAGGGACGCCGAGACCCCCGCACAGCCTCCTGAGGGCACCCCGGCGGCCCACGGTGACAGCACAGCCTCTGTCCCCTCCTCGCCCTGTCCCCTCCTCGCCCTGTCCCCTCCTCGTCCCCGCGGTGAAGCGCAGCTCAGGGAGCCGCCGCGGGCGTTTGCTGGCCGGGGCAGCGTGCTCGGAGCTGCCCGGTGCCAGCCGTGCCTGTCCCCTCCTCCCATGCCAGCCACGCCGGGGGACGAACCAGACCCAACCAAGGAGGCGGCTTTTTGGGAACGGGTGCGCGAGGTGACCGGCAAGGCCAGCAGCCAGCAGGACAGCGTCAGGGTGAGTCCCCAGCGTCCTCGGGGACGTCCTTGTGGCCACCGGCGAGGATGAGCAGAGCCGGAGCAGTTTCGGGCTCCCGCTCCATCACCCGTCTCCTTCCCGCAGGCGGAGGAGCCGTCCCCAAAGGCAGCCGGTGGCCAGGCGGCTGGTGAGTCCCCGGGGCAGGGGGTGGCTGGCGGTGGCTGTTCCGTGTCCCCCCGTGTGTGGCGTGGGCCTTCGCCGTCCCCGTCCTTCCCGCCTCTCTCTTTTGGTGGTCGCCTTGTAGATACCCGGAAGAAAATCCATTTCAAAGTGATCAGGAGCCCCGGGGACCTGCTGCAGTTCATCGAGGAGCTGAAGGAGAGCACCAAGAAGGTGGGTGACCACCTGCACCCTGCCCCAGGCCCACCCGTGGTGGAGACGGGCCCCCCTGGGCAGCTTCTCCGTGCCTCAGTTTCCCCATCGGCACCAAGGGATGTTCACAAGAACCTTCCCTCTGCTTCCAGGCCAAGGAGAAGGCAAGCGAGGAGGAGGAGGAGGCAGCAGCGAAGGCTTCCCCAGATCCCCCCGTCCCTGAGGAGCCCCCAGCAGGCGAGAGGGAGCGACCGGAGGAGGAAGAAGAGGATGAGGAGGAAGATGGGGACCTTCTGGGTGGCTTCGAGAAGGAGCTGGAGGCCGTCCTGCTGCCCCGGGAGCAGATGGCCCAGCTGAAGGAGGAGGTGAAGACCGAGATGGAGAAGGAATTTGACAACATCATCAATGAGGTGGGTCACCGCGCTGGGGACCCCCTGGCTGGGCTGGGGACCCCCTCTTGACCCCCCTGTCACCCGCAGGTGGAGGACGAGCTGGAGACGGAGGGGCTGAAGGGGGAGTTTGACCGTAACCAGGCCTCCAAGTCCTTGGCCTCCACCCTCAACCGCCTCATGGACAAGCTGGACGGGGGTGGCCCCAGCCCGGGAGGGGAGAAGGAGGAAGAGGAGGGGGCCGGGAGGAAGGCCAGCCCCGATCCCCCGGCCGATGGGCGAGTGCGGGTGCGGGTGAGCAGGATCGGGCCCCCCAGCGCCCGGCAGCGGGCGCCCCCGCAGCGGGAGATGGGTCGGGACAACCCCCAGCTCCACCACATCGAGAGCGAGGTCCGGGAGCTGCTGGCCAAGGAGGGGCTGCGGGCTGAAGGTAGGGGTTGGGGAGGGGGGGGCTACGACTGGGGGTACCCCCCTGCCCACCCCCTCCCCCCCATCACCCTCCGTCCTCCCTCTCGCAGGGAAAATCGAGATCAAGATCGTGACGACGGGGGGGTGACGAGGACGAGCAGCACTGGCTGCTCGGAGGAGGAACCAAGAACCAAGAACCCTCGGGGGGGAGCTGAGGCGGGCAGGGACACCCCCTGGTGCTGCAGCCGCCTTGGGGGTGGATGGTGCCCTGCAGTGGGGGTGGGGATGTCCCCAGAGGGGCTGACAGGGGGTGTCCCCCCAGCTCACTCCCACTGTCGTGTATCCCCACTCCGTGTCCCCGCCATGGCTCTGAGTGTCCCATGGCTCGTGTGTCCGGTCCCTCCCCCATGGCTCGTGTCCCCCAGCTGGCTGTGTCCCCCTTCCCCACTGCTTGTGTCCCCGCCATGGCTCGTGTCCCCCTGCTCGTGTGTCCACCTCCCCCACGGCTCATGACTCGTGTGTCCCCCCATGGCTCGTGTGTCCCCCCGGCTCGTGTCCCCCACGGCTCGTGTCCCTGTGGCTCGTGGTCCCCTGCCATGGCTCATGTGTCCCCGATGGCTCGGTCCCCCGGCTCGTGGTCCCCCACGGCTCGTGTCCCCCCCACCATGGCTCGTGTCCCCCCCAGATCCAGGGCACGGAGGAGGCGCAGAAGGAGCGGCGGCGGCAGCAGGCGCTGGAGGACAACTACCGCTTCGTCTGGGGGGGGGGCCGGGACGAGCCCCAGCCCCCCGGGGACTCTGAGGACCCCGACTTCTGACCCCCCCCACCCCAGCCCCAGACTCGTGGCTTTGCCCCACCCCCCACCCTGCCGTGGGGCTGGACGTGGGACCCCCGGGAAGGGTGTTGATGCCCTATGGGGGGGTGCCCCCCACCCCGGCGGTGCCCCCCACCCCGGCAGTGCCCCCCAAGGGGGGAGCTTGGACTGTTTTGGGGGGGGGGGGCATCTCGCTGTGTCCTCTGTTGGGTGGGGGGGACTCTGCCCTGAGGACGGGCGCATTTGTGACATGAATGAGGCTGGGGGAGGATTGGGGTGGGATTGGCAGTTTGGGAGTGGGGGTGATTTAGGGTGGTGTGGTTGGGATAGTGATTGGGGGGGGGGGGTGTCCCGTTCTTGCCACTGGAGCCATTTGTGCCCCCCCCCCGTTCCCGCGAGGGGAGCTCTCTCATAATGAGATGTAACGAGGTCGTTAGGCCTCTGGCCCTGCCCCCCCTCCCCCCCCCGGCCTTTTTATCAATAAACCGAGGTCACCCCCGGCTGTGTCTGTGTCCCCCGCCTGCCCCCCCCGTCCCCTGCCTGTGCCCCCAGCTCCCTGCCTGTCCCCTGCCTGTACCCCGAGCCCCCTGCCCCCCGTGTCCCCGCCTGTACCCCAAGCCCCCTGCCCCCCGTGTCCCCGCCTGTACCCCAAGCCCCCTGCCCCCCCGTGTCCCCTGCCTGTGCCCTGCCTGTACCCCAAGCCCCCTGCCCCCCGTGTCCCCGCCTGTACCCGAGCCCCCTGCCCCCCCGTGTCCCCTGCCTGTGCCCTGCCTGTACCCCGAGCCCCCTGCCCCCCATGTCCCCTGCCTGTACCCGAGCCCGCTGCCCCGTGTCCCCCTGCCTGTCTCCTGCCCAGTACGCCAGGCCCCCTGCCCCCACGTGTCCCCCTGCCTGTGCCCAGGCCCCCTGCCCCCGTGTCCCCTGCCTGTGCCCCGAGCCCCCTGCCCCCCCGTGTCCCCTGCCTGTGCCCCGAGCCCCCTGCCCCCCCGTGTCCCCTGCCTGTGCCCCGAGCCCCCTGCCCCCCGTGACCCCTGCCTGCCCCCGCCGTGCTGCCCCTTACAGCCCCCCCGGGCAGGACCCGGCATCCCCCCCCGCCCCCCCACGAGGGCTGCCAAGGGGAGGGGTGGTGGGCAGGCGGCAGCGAATCGGAGCCAGGGTGGGGCGGGGGCTCGTGTGGTGCTGGCCAATGGGAGCGGGGGGGCGGGGCGCGCTGCTGAGCCGCGGCGGCGGGAGCGGGGACCCCCGGGACTGACCGGGACCCCCGGAGGGAGCGGAGCCAGCGGGACCCCCGAGACCCCCGGGACTGACCGGGACCGACCGGGACCCCCGGAGGGAGCGGAGCCAGCGGGACCCCCGAGACCCCGGGACCGACTGAGACCCCCGGCACTGACCGGGACCCCCGACCCCCGCTCCCAGGTGAGGTGCAGGCGGGAGCCCGACCCCGGGACCCCCCCGGCCCCCGTGCTCCCACCTACCCCCCCCGCACCGCGGTCCCTCGTGTCCCCCCTTCACCCTCCTGCCCCGCTCCCCCCTCCCGTTTGCCCCCCGAGACCCCCCCGGGGGCTGCGGGGAACCCAGGTGTCCGGGAGGGGGTGGGGCTGCCCCCCCTTTAACTTATAATGGGGGGGTCCGTGTCACCCCTCTGTGCCTCGCAGATACCGGGGGGGGGTCCTGGTGTGGGGTGCCAGCTCTGCCACCCCCCACAGGTGTCACTCCCCGTGGGTGTCATCACCTCCCCGTGGGTGTCACACACACAACCCCCCCCCCCGTGGGTCCTGTCACCCCCCCGTGGACTTTGCCATGGGGTTTCCATGGCCGGTGGCAGCTGCAGATCAGGCTGTGACAGATGGGGGACGTCACGGGGGGGGGACACGTCACGGGGGGGTCCACGCTGACCCCCCCGCCCCGTGCCCAGGCCACGCGGCACCATGTTGCTGCCGGGCCTCAAGAGCGCATGGCTGCCCTTCCACGGGGGCTTCTTCGCGGGCTTCACCGCCACCTTCCTCCTCCTCCACGGTGTCCTGCTGCCCCGGGCCGTGCCCCCTGCCAGCCAGGACCCCCGGGGGGTCGATGACCCCCCGGGGGCGTCCTGGTCCCCAGCGCTCTATGGTGTGGCCCCAGCAGGCTCTGCAGGTGGGTGACGCCGCGGCGGGGGACACTGAGCCACTGAGTGGGGACCACGGGTGGTTTTGGGGTCTCTGGTGGGGTGGGGTAGGGCGCGTGGGGATCCCACCCACCCAGCTGCTCCAATTGGGGTGGGGGGCTGAGGGTCACCCCCCAAACATGTGCCGTGGGACCGACGGGATGGTCCCCACCGTCACCAACACGGCGCCGTTCCCCCCGCCACGGCGGCGGCAGGCGAGGACGCCGGGGAAGCGCGGGCGCTGTACGAGCGGGTGCGCATCCTGTGCTGGGTGATGACGGGGCCCCGCAACCTGGAGACCAAGGCCCGGCACGTGCGGGCCACCTGGGCACGCCACTGCAACGTGGCCCTCTTCATGAGCTCGGAGCCGGACGAGCGCTTCCCCGCCGTGGGGCTGCCCGTCCAGGAGGGCCGCCACCAGCTCTACTGGAAGACCATCCGCGCCTTCCAGTACGTGCACCAGCACCACCTGGACCAGGCCGACTGGTTCCTCAAGGCGGACGACGACACCTTCGTGGTGGTGGCCAACCTGCGCTGGCTGCTGGCCGGCCACCCCCCCGAGCGCCCCATCTACTTCGGCAAGCGCTTCAAGCCCTTCGTCAAGCAGGGCTACATGAGCGGCGGGGCGGGCTACGTGCTCAGCAAGGAGGCCCTGCGGCGCTTCGTGGCCGCCTTCGCCACCCGCACCTGCACCCACACCAGCGCCGTGGAGGACCTGGCCCTGGGCCAGTGCCTGGAGAAGGTGGGGGTGGAGGCGGGCGACTCGCGGGACACGCGGGGCCGTGAGACCTTCCACCCCTTCCTGCCCGAGTCCCACCTCACTGACAAGTTCTCCCAGAGCTTCTGGTACCGGAGCTACTGCTACTACCCCATTGAGGAGGTACGTGGCACCTCCCGGGGCCCCCGTCCATGGATGTTCCCCTTTCATCCTGCCCGCGTGGGCAGGGGCAGCTGCCAGGGCCCTGAGGTAGCCACAGTTCCCCCACTCATGGCCACGGTCTCCCCACTCATGGCCATGGTCACCCCACTCATCATGGCCACTGTCACCCCACTCATGACCATGGTCCCCCATGCATGGCCATGTTCCCTCCCATGCACCACCATAGTCCTCCATGCATGGTGTCCTCCATGCATGGCCATGGTCCCCCGTGCATGGCGATGATCCACCTCGCACGGCCATGTTGTCTCCGCGATGCATGGCCCTGGTCCTCTTTGCGTGGACATGATCCCCTTTGCACAGCCATGTTCTCCCCATGCCCAGCCATGGTCCCCCATGCAGGGTCCTGATCCTGCTTGCATGGCCATGGTGTCCCCGCAGTGCATGACCGTGGTCCCCCATGTGTGGCTGTAGCATCCCCCACCCATTGATGGCCACGGTTCCCCCATGCATGGCTGTAGCGTCCCCCCCATGCATGCTTGTGGTGTCCCCATCCATGGCCGTGGTGTCACCACAATGCTTGGCCATGGTGACCTTCCCATGCATGGCCATGGTGTCGCCCCATGCACAGCCACTGTTCCTCCATGTGGAACCACAGTGGCCACGGTCTCCCATGCATGGCCACGAGCCCATTTGCACGGCCGTGGTGTCCATGAAATGCATGGTCAAGGTCCCCCGGACATGGCCATCGTCCCCTTATGCGTGACCGTAGTGTCCCCGCCATGCATGACCATGGCATCCCTCCCACATGGTGTCCCCATCCGTGGCCATGGTGTCCCCACAACGCATGGCCACGATCCCCCATGGGTGGCCATGGTGACCTCCCCATGCCTGGCTGTAGTGTCCCCCCCAGTGTGTGGTCATGGTGTCCCCATCCATCTCTGTGGTGTCCCCCCCCCCCATGCATGGCCACAGTACCCCCACATGTGGCCATGACCCCTGTGACACCCACCCACAGTCTCTGCTCCCCACTCAGCCCTGCCCCCCCCACCCCAGCTGCTGCCCAGCAAAGCTGCCCGTGGTGCCCCCCCCCCCCGCCCTGGCACCCAGCCACGTTTCCCGGCGGGGGGTCGGGGGGGGGGCCCCGCTCCGGTGGTGCTGAGCCGGAGTTAAGAGCATCAAGCGGGGCTGGCACCGCGCCACGCTGGGGCTGGGCACCGCCGTCACTGGGCACCCCGGGGAGGGGGTCACCATGGTGGGGGGGGGGGGGGGCCAGGCTGGGGGGGAGCTGCTCCCAGTGCCCCCCACCGCACTCAGAGAGACCCGGCCAGAGGCCACGGTGATGGGCTCAGGGCGGGGGAAGAGCCTCCAGTCCCCACCCTCCCTCCTGCCCTGTGGCACCAATGGGTGAGGGGGGGTATTGGGTGCCCGGTGCCCTCTCCTCACCTCCCCCAGCCCCCCCACCCCCATCTCTGCCCCAGGGCTCCCAGTGCTGCTCGGACCTGTCGGTGTCGTTCCACTACGTGAGCGGGGAGCAGATGTACGCGCTGGAGTACCTGACCCACCGCCTGCGCCCCTACGGCTACCGGCCCCGCTACCGCCCCGCCCTGCCCCCCCGCGCCCCCCCAGACCCCCTGGCCCCCAACACCACCCTGCCCTAGCCCGGACCCCCCCTCTCCACCGGGACAGCCGCTCTTGGTGGCCATTGCTGGGGTGTCGGTGGCCACGGGGGGGCTGGTTTGGGGGGTCGGGGACAGCGGGTGGGGGTGGTGCCCCCCCAGTGTCTGCAACGGGATGGCGGGGCTGGTGTGGGTGCTGCCCACGGGTGAAGGGCCCCCCCCCGGGTGGCGTTGGGACGGGGACATGGCCCCCTCCCTGCGTGGTCCCGGGCAAGGGGCCAGGGGGCCTGGGGAGGGGCCGGGGTGGGCTGGGGGGACCCATGGGTGCTGCCATGCGCCCCCCCCGGTCTCAGCCCCCCCCAATTAAAGCCCTTTGCCCAGGGTGGAGCAGCCAGTTCCTCGTTTGGGTGCGTCCGTGCCACGTGGTGCCACCGCCACGGTGACCGCTGGAGGCCTGCCACGCGGTGCCACCGCCACCGCCGGGGCCACCAGCGGGGCGCGGGGTGTAGCCCCCACCCCCCCACCCCGAGACAGGGTCACCCACGTTTTGGGGGTGAAGCTGGTCCCATGTTTTGGGGGGGGTGGTCCCTGGAGCAGGGTGGCAGCTTGGGGTGGGGGGTGGGGGGACCGAGCTGGGGCTGCCCCCGCCCCGGGGCTGGGCAGGATCAGGCCCTCCCTGGGAGGTGCTGGACGGGACGGTGAGCGGCAGGTACCCGATCCGGCACCGGGGTGGGGGGACGGGGACGGGGTCCCTGTGGGGTGGGAACCCCCCCCACGTATCGTTCCATTACTGCCTTGGGGACCCCAAATGCCCTGGGCCCCCCCCCCGGGCTCCTACCCCCCCCCATGTCCCCCTCACACCCCAGCCAGACCCGCGTGGCCTTAATTAGTGGCTGATAATGAGATTTGCTGGAATTGGATGTCCCTGATCTGGCGGGGGGGGGGGGGCATGGGATGGTGGGGGGGGTCACGGCGGGGCAGGGGGCTGGTGGCTTTGGGGGGGACCGTGGGGGACTGGGGAGGACATGGGGGCTGGGAGGAACTGGGGGCTCTGAAAGGGGTGGGGGGGGGGTGGCGGCTTTGGGAGGGACCAGGGGGACACATGGAAGGGGACAGGGAGGGATTTGGGGGGGGGTCCTCAGCAGGACACGGAGCTGGTGGCTTTGGGTGGGGGGCAGAGCCATGGGCAGGGTCCCACTGTGATGAGGGGGGCAGTTGCTTTTGGGGGGGGGGGTCTGTGGGTGATGGGACCCCACATCAGACCCCAAGGTGGCAGGCGGGGGGGGGGGGCAGATCCCCTCCCATCCCCTGTCCCCATCTCCCCTCAGCCCCCGGGACGCGGTGGTGGGGCCATGTGGGGCTGCCCCCCCCGGGTGCCCTGGTTCCCCCTGGGCTTCGCCGTGGGGCTGGCCCTGGGGGGCAACCTCCTGCAAGGCCTGTGGCAGCCCTGGGCCCCCTCGGACCCCTCGGCAGCCCCCGGCATCGCCCGCCTGCACAGCCCGCCCGCCCAGCCTCCCCCCACAGGTGAGCCCCACGGGAGACACCCGGACACGGGGGGGCGGGGCGGGGGGGGGAGGGAGCGGTCCCGGAAGCACAGACGGACACACACACGGGGACACGGACATGGACACATGGACACACGGACTCACCCCCCCGGTCCACGGGGAGGCAGTGGAAAGGGAAGGGTGACGGGCACTGTCCCGTGGGGCACCGGTGTCGGCTGGCGGCGAGGGACGGGGGGGGACAGTGGGGGGGTGGTGGCAGCTCTGAGCTGGGGACAAGGATGGGACCGCGTGGCCGGTGGTGGGAGCTCTGGTGTGGTGACAAGGAAGGGAGAGCGTGGCCGTGGTGGGAGCTGGTGAGAAGGATGGGACAGCGGGGCTGGTGGGGACAGCTCGGAGCTGGGGACAGTGAGGGGACACTGGGGCTGGTGGTGGGAGCTCTGAACTGGTGACAAGGACAGGACAGGATGGGTGATGGTGGGAGCTCCGAGCTGGTGACAGTGAGGGGACACGGGCTGGTGGTGGGAGCTCTGAACTGGTGACAAGGACAGGACAGGATGGGTGGTGGTGGGAGCTCCGAGCTGGTGACAGTGAGGGGACACTGGGGCTGGTGGTGGGAGCTCTGAACTGGTGACAAGGATGGGTGGTGGTGGGAGCTCCGAGCTTGTGTCAGTGAGGGGACACTGGGGCTGGTGGGGGGGGGTCTTAGCTGGTGACAAAGAATGAAAAGCATGGGGTGATGGTAGGAGCTGAGAGCTGGGGACAAGGCTGGGACCTTCTGTTGGTGGCGGGAGCTCTGAGCTGGTGACAGTGAGGGGACACTGGGGCCGGTGGTGGGAGCTCTGAGCTGATGAGAAGGGTGGGATTTTGTGGCTGGTGGTGGGAGCTTTGAGCCAGGGACAAGGAGAGGACAGCGTGGCCCAGTGGTGTTGGGACCTCGAAGCTGATGAGGAGGATGACGGACTCACGGCAAGTGACAAGGGAAGGGACACAGTGGCCGGTGGAGGGAGCTCTGAGCTTGTGACAATAGTGGGACAAGGTGGCTGGTGGTGGGAGCTCTGAGCTGGTTGACAAGGTTGGTACCTCCTGGCCCTTGTGGCATCTCTGAGCGTGCGACAAGAATGGGACAGTGTGGGGTGCGGTGGGAGCTGTGAGCTGGTGACAAGGACGGGACAGCGGTCGGTGGTCGTCGATCTGAGCTGGGGACAAATTTGGGACCTTCTGGACCGTGGTGGGAGCTCTGAGCCAGGGACAAGGAGGGAACAATGTGGTTGGTGGTGGTTGCTCTGAGCTGGTGACAACGTTGGGCCATTCTGGGTGGTGGGGAGAGCTCTGTGTTGGCAAGAAGGATGGGACAGTGCGGCCGCTGGTGGGAGCTCTGAGCTGGTGAGAAGTTGGGACCTTCTGCACCATGGTAGGAGCTCTGAGCTGGGGACGGTCTGGTTCTCGGTGGTTGCTCTGAGCTGGTGATGGGTTCCCCCAGTCCCTCTGCCCCGGGGGGGGGCCGCGGGACATCCCGCCGCATCCCCACCGCCCCCCTGCCGTCCAGTGAACAGCAGCCAGGCGCGGGCGCTGTACGAGCGGGTGCGCATCCTGTGCTGGGTGATGACGGGGCCCCACAACCTGGAGACCAAGGCCCGGCACGTGCGGGCCACCTGGGCACGCCACTGCAACGTGGCCCTCTTCATGAGCTCGGAGCCAGACGAGCGCTTCCCTGCCGTGGGGCTGCCCGTCCAGGAGGGCCGCCACCAGCTCTACTGGAAGACCATCCGCGCCTTCCAGTACGTGCACCAGCACCACCTGGACCAGGCCGACTGGTTCCTCAAGGCGGACGACGACACCTTCGTGGTGGTGGCCAACCTGCGCTGGCTGCTGGCCGGCCACTCCCCCGAGCGCCCCATCTACTTCGGCAAGCGCTTCAAGCCCTTCGTCAAGCAGGGCTACATGAGCGGCGGGGCGGGCTACGTGCTCAGCAAGGAGGCCCTGCGGCGCTTCGTGGCCGCCTTCGCCACCCGCACCTGCACCCACACCAGCGCCGTGGAGGACCTGGCCCTGGGCCAGTGCCTGGAGAAGGTGGGGGTGGAGGCGGGCGACTCGCGGGACACGCGGGGCCGTGAGACCTTCCACCCCTTCCCGCCCGAGCGGCACCTCACCGAGCAGCTGCCCGTCGACCGCTTCTACCCGCAGTACTCCTACTACCCCGTGCAATGGGTGAGTGAGGACCCCCGCACCGAGACCCCCCCCCGCGTCCCCTGGGTGCCTCATCGGGGGGCCCCGACATCCCCCAAGTCCCCTCTGCATCCACCAAGCCCCCGGTCCCCAGTGTCCCTGAGTCCCCTCTGTGCCCCTGACCCCCACCCATGTCCCTTGAGCCCCCTCTGTGCCCCTGACCCCCACCCGTGTCCCCCCACCCCCTCTGTGCCCCTGACCCCCACCCGTGTCCCCTCCGCATCCCCCAGCATCGCTGCTCACATGGCTCCAGCAGGGCGGTACCGGCCCCGCCCACTT
>JAJKFH010003035.1:0-15099 GCA_023333565.1 Puffinus mauretanicus | reverse complement strand
TTGGGGACAAGGGGACACCTTGGGGACAAGGGGACTTTGGGGACACCTTGGGGACAAGGGGACACCTTGGGAACAAGGGGACTTTGGGGACACCTTGGGGACAAGGGGACAGGTTGGGGATGTCAGGGACAGGTTGGGGGCGTTGGGGTCTTTGGGGACGCCTTGGGGACAAGGGGACTTTGGGGACGCCTTGGGGACAAGGGGACACCTTGGGGACTTTGGGGACAAGGGGACAGGTTGGGGATGTCAGGGACAGGTTGGGGGCGTTGGGGTCTTTGGGGACACCTTGGGGACAAGGGGACTTTGGGAACACCTTGGGGACAAGGGGACTTTGGGGACAAGGGGACTTTGGGGACACCTTGGGGACAAGGGGACGCCTTGGGGACAAGGGGACTTTGGGAACAAGGGGACTTTGGGGACACCTTGGGGACAAGGGTTCAGGTTGGGGATGTCAGGGACAGGTTGGGGGTGTCAGGGTCTTTGGGGACACCTTGGGGACAAGGGGACAGGTTAGGGGTGTCGGGGACTTTGGGGACACCTTGGGGACAAGGAGACACCTTGGGGACAAGGGGACAGGTTGGGGACAAGGGGACAGGTTGGGGGTGTCGGGGACTTTGGGGACACCTTGGGGACAGGGTGGGGACATGGGGGGTCCCTGGGGACAGGCAGGGGAGGGCTCGGGGGGGGGGTAGGGGGTGGAGCCCAACCGCGAGGTGGGTGGGGCCTGGAGGAAGGGGCGGGGCCAGCAGGGAAAGCGCTGCTCCGAGGGGGCGGGGTCTAAGTAAGCGTGCTGTTGGGGGCGTGGCCAGGGTGTAGGCGTGGCTGACAAGTGGGTGTGTGCTGTAGGAACGGGTGTGGTCTGTCAGTCCTGGGGCGGGGCTTCTCTTAAAGGGGCATCGGGCGACTTAAAAGGGGCGGGGCTCCATACGAAGGAGGCGGGGACCACATGAAAGGGGGCATGGCCTAGTTAAAAGGGAGCGTGGCCCAGCTATGGGGGGGCCTCATGAAGAGGGGTGTGGCCTACATTTAAAGGGACATGGGTCAGGTTTATGGGGCCCCACCTTCAAGTGGGTGTGGCCCCCATTTAAAGGGGCATGGCTTAAATTAAACGGGGCATGCCCAGCTTTATGGGGCCCACATAGAAGGGGGTGTGGCCAACATTTAAAGGGCCCTGGCTCAACTCGGGGGACCCACAATGAAGGGGGCGTGGCCCAGATTTAAAGGAGCATGGCTCCTCTTAAAAGGGGCATGGCCCAGATGTAGGGGCACCCCAATTAAAGGGGGCGTGGCCCACATTTCAAGGGGCATGGCTCCTCTTAAAAGAGGCATGGCCCAGCATTAGGGGACCCACATTAAGGGGACCTGACGCAGCCCCCCGTACCTGTCCCGCCACCGCCGGGGGGTCCATCGGGGTGGGTGTGGAGACCCAGGTGGGCGTCCCAGGAGCGGAGGACGAGCTGCTTCTCACGGGGTCCCCAAGCGCCGGAGTAGGGATGTTTCTGCCGGATGTGGCGCTTGATGGTGCTGAGCTTGAGGGTGGCGAGGGCGCTGCCGCAGACCATGCAGAGCATCCCGTGCCGCGCCGCGTTGAACTCCATCAGGTATTCGGCTCGCCAACGCTCGTGGTAATAGCGACGGTGATCCCGACCCGGGATACGGCTCCGACCCGGCCGCGACGCTCGCGCTTCGCAGTGGTCCGAGCTCCGACGGCCTCCCCGCGGTCCCGGCTCTGGCGGGGAGGCTGGGGGGAGGGAAAGGAGGGGTGATGGAGGGGGGGTATGGGGTTTGGGGGAGGGTTGGGGTGTCTAAGGGATGGAAGGGTCTTGGGGGATCAATGTATGGGGGGCTCCAGGGATGGAGGGGGGGATTTGGGGGGGCTCCAGGGATTGGAGAGCCTGGGGGGACTCATATATGGGGGGTCTTTAGGGGTCCCCAGGGATAAGGAGGTCTCTGGGGGGACCCTGGTGACAGGGGACCCTTGGGGGGACGCTTATGTGGGGGTTTTGGGGGGTCCTCAGGGATAGCAGGGCCTGAGGGGACTCACTTATGGGGGGGTCTTTGGGGATCCTGGAGGGGGCAACCCCCATATGGGGGTCTTTGGGGGTGCCTATGGGGGGTGATCCCCTGGGTTGGGGGTCTCAGCCCTGCTGGGGGGGGACACGACCCCCCCAAAATTAGGGGTATGCGGGGAGGGGAGGAACTGGGGGCTCTTAAAAGAGAAGGGGGGGCTCTTAAAGGGGCAGGGGCGTCAAAAGTGGGAGGGCCCACAGGTATGGGGCATCTTAAAAGGGCAAGGGGGGCTCTTAAAGGGGCAGCGCACTCCAAGGGGCGGGGCTTGTAAAGGGGTATTTAAAAGGGGTGGGGCATCTCAAAGGGGAGGGGCCCTTAAAGGGGCAGGGGATGTCAAAGAAGATGGAAGTGGTTAAAGAGGATGGGGGTATTTTAAAGTGACAGGGGCATCTTAAAGAGACAGGGGCCTCCTAAATTGGATGGGGGCGTCTTAAATGGACAGGAGCCTCCTAAATTGTACGGTGACATCTTAAAGGGACAGAGACATCTTAAATTGGATGGGGGCATCTTAAAGGGATGGGGGCATCTTAAAGGGGCAGGGGCACCTTAAAGTGACAGGGGCATCCTAATTTGGATGAAGGCATCTTAAAGGGCCAGGGGCATCCCAGAGGATGACAGGGGATGGCAAAGGGATGGGGGCACCCTCAGGACCGGGGGACATCTTAAAGGGCCAGCGTCGTTCCCATTGTGCGCGAAAGGGGAGCCCAGCTCCCTCTCCGCGGGAGGGGGGTCTCCTTAAAGGGACCGCACCGCCCACCCCCCCACATTCCCCCCCGCCGCGTCGGTGCTCACCTGGGCGGTCCGGGTGCGGGAGCGGGCTGGGGTCGGGGCGGGGGTGCGGGGGCTCCATGGCGGGGCCCGGGGCGGCGGCGGCGGCGGCGGGCAGGGGCCGGCCGGGGTGGGGACGCCGCCGTGGGGCCCCTGGGGCTCCTTTAAGGGCTCCTGGGTAAATTTAAAGGGGCCGCGCGCCTTTCCCATCCCCCCCGCAAGCCCGCCCCGCCCCGCGACGGGGGGCTGCGGTGGGGGCGATGAGTTGCCGTCAGGTCTCAGCCCACCCCCCGCCCCAAAAAAGCGCACCCCCCAATAAAAAAGATTTTAAGGGGAGGGGCCCCCAAGAGGGGGGGGAAGGGGGAGCCCCTGGATGCTCCTCTCCCCCATGCAGCCCCCCCCTTCCCCACCCCCACTCTGCAGCATCGCCCCGGGGTCCCCGAACCTATGGGGCACCCAAGAAGCCATCACCACCCCCCCATCTCCGGGCTGGCCCCGCCCCTTTGGTCCAGAAAGGGCGTGGTCTGGGCGCGGAGACCACACCCTCCCTTTGGGGGGAAGGGGGCGTGGCTTCCCCAGCTGGCTCCACCCCATCTCCTAGGCTTGGTCCCCCCTCCCAGTGCTCCCAGTGCCCCTCCCCATTGCAGACAGGGGCGTCCGGGCCTTCCCCCGCCCCCCCTTCCCCCTTGGGGTCGCCGGCAGGGATGGGGAGGGGGGATTCGGCTCCGCTCGGGTGTTTCCGTCAGTGCGAGGAAAGGCCCGATGGAGGCCGAGGGGTGTTCGGGTCTTTCCGGATCCACTCGGGGAAGTGGCGGCGGAGGCGGAGCTCGGCTCTTCCCGTGGCTGTCAGCGGAAACTGCCGAAGGTGGCTTCGGGTCTTTCCGCACGGGGATGAGGCCGGTGAGCGGCGTCGGGTGATTCCGGAGCGCCGCCGGAAACGTCCGAAGTTGGGAGGTGGCACGGAGCCGAACCTATCCGGAAAGAGCCGAAGCGGAGCGGGAGGCGTGTCGGGTGTTTCCGGCGCGGCGGCGGAAATGGCCGAGGGCCGGCGGTGGCGGCCATGTTGGGAGCCGCTGGGTGCTGAGGAGGCGCGAGTGTGAGGCGGCGGCGGCGGCCGGGCCGGGCGGACTCGCCGCCCGCTCCCCTCTCCCCTCCCTTCTCCTCTCCCGTCCCCCTCCCCGGCCTCCCCCATGCCGGTGGCCTGGCCCCCCCCCGCTCCCTGAGCGCGGCCCGGGGTTCCCTCTCCCCCACCTCCCCTTCCCCCTCCCCGCACACCGCCCGCCGCGGCTTCCCCCTATCGCGATAGTCGCCGGCGGCGGGGGGGGGGGCCGCCATGTCGAGCAGCGGTCGCAGCCCTCTACCTACCGTCAACGAGAGAGACGCGGAACAGGTAGGGCCGACGACGGGGAGGGCCTCTGTGAGGGGTAGGGGGGGTCTGAGGGGAGCCCGGCCCCTGCGTGGGGGCCGAGGGGGAAAAGGGGGGTCTGGGGTCGGTTTGTGAGGGGAAAAGGGGGTCCGAGGGGGTCGGGGGTCCTTTTTGTGAGGGGAAAAGGGGGTCTGAGGGGGTCATGGGCTGTTTTGTGAGGGGGAAAGGTGGGTCGTGGGTGGTTTTCTGAGGGGAAAGGGGGGTCTGAGGGGGTCATGGGTCGTTTTGTGAGGGGAAAAGGGGAGTCTGAGAGGGTCGGGGGTCCCTTTCGTGAGGGGAAAGGGGGTCGGGGTCGTTTTGTGAGGGGAAAAGGGGGTCTGAGAGGGTCGGAGGCCCTTTATCTGAGGGGAAATGGGGGTCTGAGGGGGTCGTGGCCTGTTTTGTGAGGGGGAAAGGTGGGTCTGGGGTCAGTTTGTGAAGGGAAAAGGGGGTCTGAGAGGGTCGGGGGTCCTTTTCGTGAGGGAAAAGGGGGTCTGAGGGAGTCGGGGGTCCTTTTTGTGAGGGGAAAGGGGGTCTGAGGGGGTCTGGGGTCGTTTTGTGAGGGGAAAAGGGGGTCTGCGAGGGTCGGAGGCCCTTTTTCTGAGGGGAAAGGGGGGGGTCTGAGGGGGTCGTGGGCTGTTCTGTGAGGGCTAAAGGGGGTCTGGGGTCGGTTTGTGAGGGGAAAGAGGGGTCTGAAGGGGTTGTGGGTCGGTTTGTGAGGGCAAAAGGGGGGTCTGAGGGGGCCACGGGCTGTTTTGTGAGGGGGAAAGGTGGGCCGTGGGTAATTTTATGAGGGAAAAGGGGGGTCTGAGGGGGTCATGGGCCGTGTTGTGAGGGGGGTCTGAGAGGGAAAGAGGGGGTCTGAGTGGGTCGTGGGCCCTTTTTGGGAGGGGAAAGAGGGGCTTGAGTGGATTGTGGGCCATTTTGTGAGGGGAAAAGGGGATCCCGGGTCATTTTGTGAGGAGAAGGGGGGGTCTGAGGAGGTCCTGGGCCCCTCCATGAGGGAAAAAAGGGGGGGGTCTAAGGGGACCCTGTGCCCCCCAGCCTGGCCCCTCTGCAAGGGGATCCGGGGGGGTGCCCAGCTCCTCTCACAACCCCCCCACAAAGTACCCTGGGGCCTCCCATGGCCCAGACCCCCATGTGAGGTGGGGGGATCTGAGCCAGGACCCCCCCTCGGGGGCTGGATCGGGCTCCTCCATGGGACCTGGTGTAGGGAGGGGTGCTCCTGGGCTGGGCCCCCCTCCAAGAGGGGTCTGAGGTCCCATTTTCGGGGGTCCCTGCGGGGCACCAGGGTCTCCCCCCACTGAAGGCAGGGCTGAGGGGGTCAGGGCTTGCACCCCAAAAGAAAGGGGGCAGGCAAGGGGGTGCCAGCCCCCCATATTTCTCCCCCTCGGCGGTCCGGTATCTACTGGGGGGTGTGTGCGAGGTTTGGGGTGTCATCGTTGTCGTCCCCCCCGTCTCGGTGGCTGCGCGGACTGGGTGTGGGGGCGTGAGCCCACCCCCTTCCCTGCTGCGGCCCCCCCCATGGCAGGGAGGGGGGGGGGCGGATTGTGGGGGCGACATCGCTGCTACGGGCTGGGCACCCTCTGTGGGGTTTGGGGGGAAGAGGGGGGCTGTGAGGTGTGTACCCCCCAAAATTATGTGGGTGCTCACCCCTGTGATGGGGGGCCAGCCTCCCCTCAAGATGGGGAGAGTGGGGGTTCACCCCCTGTGTGTATTTGGGAGAGGGGGGTGAAGCCCAGACCCCTTTAGGGGGCAGCTGGAAGAGGGGGTCCCCCATTTTGGGGTGTAGGTCTGGAGGGCTCTTGGGGTCCCCCCTGCTCCCAGCTTCGGGTGCTGGTGGGTGACCCCACTTATGGCTCAGCCCTTTTGGGGGGGGCCTGGGGGGTCCCTCAGCTTCCCCAGCTGTGTGGCACCCCTATTTTGGCTGGTATTTTGGGGGGCTCCCCCACCTTCTGCGATGGAGGGGACCCCCAAGCGATGGGGAGGAACCCCGGCGCGGGCCGAGGAGGGGGCACAAGTAGCTTCGTCTCCGTGTCCCCAACGCCGAGGACAAGGCGCTGCCACCCGCTCTCCGGCCCTCACCGTGGCGTCGGGCACCCCCTCATTTTGGGTCGTTTTCTTCTATTTTTTTTCGCTGTTATGTAACGACAGAGGAGAATCCTTCCCGGCTGGGAGGATTTGGGGAGGGGGCGGCGGAGAGTTGGCAAGGGAGGGGGGGGGGCTGCCGCATCTCCCCCCAAACCAGCATCCAAAATCGGGGTGCCTTCCCCCCCCAGTTCCTCCGTCACGTGGAGGCCGATCTGGCGTGATTTTATATATACATATAAAAAAAAAAAATTTCTCAAAAAATAACTAAATTTGGCTGACATTTCAGCGCCGCCGCACCAAAGCTGTTTCACCATCTCCCGTCGGCTGCCGAGGCGGCGGCGATGGGGTTGGGGGGGGGGTGGTGGGGGGAACCGCCCGCCCGCCGCAGGTAGGCCCGGCGCGGCGGCGGTTACCGGTCACACCGTTAGCGGTTACCGGTTACGCCGTAGCCGGTTGCCACCGGTTTTGTGCCTGCGGCACGATCGGGTGTTGGCAGCATCGGCACCGCCGGCACCTCGGCCTCTTCGCGCCGGGATCTTTAGACCCGACCGGTGACATCACCCCCGGACCTAGTGACATCACCCCCGGACCCAGTGACATCATCCCCGCCGCCATTCCGGTGGCGATTCCCAGCGGTTTGGCTCTAACGGCAACCGATGAGGGAGCCGGGGTCCTCCCACCCCAACGTGTCTCATTAGCGTTGATTTTTCCCTTTTCCACCCCGTTTTCACCCCCTCGGTGCTTCGGGTGTTCCCCAAAACGGCGGCACAACACCGCAACCCCCCCCCAACTCCGCGGCCCGGCTGAGCCGGCGTCAGCCCCAACCGGTCGAGCCGGTCTGGTGTTCCCGGCGCTCCTCGGGGAGTTCAACTCTCGGCGAGCTTCCGCCGGCCGCCGGCACCACCCCGCACCGGGCCGGCCGCGGCCGTTGGCGTCGCCATCCCTGCCGCCAACTGAGCCGGTTTGGGGTCGCCGAGCGTGAGTCCCCGCCGTGGCGCTGGGTTTTGGGATGGGGAAACTGAGGCACGAGGGGTTTCGGCAGCGAGGGAGGGGGTTTAAAGCCAAACTCAAGGCCCGTTTAATTAACGAGAGTTTGGTTAACGAGCGCCAAGCCCGGCACCGCTCTTCGTAGCCGCGGGGGGATGCCGAGGGCCGAGTCCTTCCCTGCTGTGCCAAAACCGGGAACGCTGAGGCGGCCGCCCACATCCCGGCGAGGGAGACGGTGATGACTTCCCGGCGTTTCGGCACCGCACCGGTAAAACCCGGAGCGGGCGGCGCTTTCGGCAAAGCCTCACCGGGCCCCGGCGCAGCCGCCACCGCTCTCCTGGCACGACCTTTGCCGGGGGGGGCGCGGAGGAGAGCCGCCAGCGCCGGGAGATGTTTGCCGGCCACTCCAGCCTCGCCGATAAGAGGTGCCGGAGAAATGCCAGGCGCGCCGGCCGCTCGCCGGCACCGCCGCGGACCCCCATGGGGTTTTTTTTGGGGGGGAGGTACCCGGCGTTGGTGCTGCCGCACACCTCGAAACCCCAAATTCATTCCCCGGCAGCGCGGCCAGATGGCGGAGCGCGCTCCCCGCCCCGTTGCCACGGCAGTTTTTTGGCAGAAAAACCCCAGTTTTCTTCACTTTTCCCCATCGTCTTCCCGGCAAAGCACCGGATTTTGGGGGAGGGGGAGGATCTGGCTCCCCTACCCCGAGTCCCCAAAACGCCGCTTTCCCCCCCACAAATCTGGGGGCTCGGCGCCTCGCGCCCGGTTGCGCCATCGCTGGCTAAGCAACGCCGAAAACTGCCCCCCCCCCGCTTCCGCCGGCGGTTTCCTTCCCACGGTGGAGGGGGGGGGTGGCACCCCAAGAGTTTGACACCCCCCCCCCAAACCCCAGCGAGGTTTCGGGGGGGCTGCGGTGGCCCCACGTCCCGTCGGGGGTGGGCGGTTTGGCTCCGCTCCCCCGCCCGCTCACGCGCGCCCGTTATCTCCGGTGTCACCGGAGCGGTGACAGCACGGGGGTGGGGGGTGACACCGCCCGGCGCCGGCGTTTCGCTCCCCATAAGGGAACACCCCGAAAGTGTCCCCAAAGCTGGGGTGACCCTCGGGAGGGGGTGTGGCGTGGGGGTTTTTGGGGGGGTTTGGTGACAGTGGCGTTTCGGGGGACACCCTGGGGGCCCCCACCCCCAGCCTCGTTTTGGCTGTGGGGGTGAACGCAGGCGCCCGGTTTGCCCGTTTTGGGGTAAAATCACAACATTTCGCCACCCCAATTTTGGGAGGGGGTTGGGGAGGGGGCAGCTGTGTCCCCATCCCCTCCCAGGGAGGGGGTGTCACCCTGCTGGCCCTGTCCCCCCCCACCCCCCCACCCCAGCCCAGCCCGAAACCGCGGCGCTTGCGTCAGGTATCGGGGGCGGCTCCCAGCTTGCCCGGGGCGCGGCACGGCGCCGTACGGCAACGACGCTCCCGGACTTTGCTCCCGGCTTTGCCGAGAGCCTTCGGACCCCCCATTGGGGGGGGGGACGGACGACAATAAGGGACATCGAGCTGATTGTCCCCTTCGTGTCCCCGCAGCCGGGTCCCGCGGAGGGGAAGGGCGGCGGGAAGGCCAACATGCTGCGGGGTCGGAATTCGGCCACCTCCGCCGACGAGCAGCCCCACATCGGCAACTACCGCCTGCTGAAAACCATCGGCAAGGGCAACTTCGCCAAGGTCAAGTTGGCCCGGCACGTCCTGACCGGCAAGGAGGTGAGTGCCACCGTGACGTGGGGACGGTCCTGCTCCCGTGAAGTGCCACCGCGGTGTAGGGATGGGCTCGTGGTCCTCTCCCTGTGGGTGCCACCGCAGGGACGGGCGTGTGGACCTCGTCCTGTGAGTGCCACCACGGTGCGGGGATGGTTCTGGGCTCCTGGTCCTCGTCCCGTGAGTGCCACCGTGCTCATGGTCCTCGTCCTGTGAGTGCCACCGTGGCGTGGGGACAGTTCTGGGCTCCTGGTCCTCGTCCTGTGAGTGCCACCGTGCTCATGGTCCTCGTCCTGTGAGTGCCACCACGGTGTGGGGACAGTTCTGGGCTCCTGGTCCTCGCGCTGTGGGTGCTACTGCAGGGACGGGCTCGTGGTCCTCGTCCTGTGGGTGCCACCATGGTGTGGGGACAGGTTCACAGTCCTCGTCCTGTGGGTGCCACAACGGGGACGGGCTTGTGGCCCTCCTCCTGCGGGTGCCACCACGGTGTGGGGACAGTTCTGGGCTCCTGGTCCTCGCCCCACAAGTGCCACCACACGGATGGGCTCGTGGTCCTCGTCCTGTGAGTGCCACCGTGGTGTGGGGACAGTTCTGGGCTCGTGGTCCTCGTCCTGTGAGTGCCACCGTGGTGTGGGGACAGTTCTGGGCTCCTGGTCCTCGCCCATGAGTCCACTGCATGGACGGACTCACGGTCCTTGTCCCATGAGTGCCACCGCGGCGTGGGGATGGGCTCGTGGTCCTTGCCCTATGGGTGCCACCGCAGGGATGGGCTTGTGGACCTCGTCCTGTGAGTGCCACCACGGTGTGGGGACAGTTCTGGGCTCCTGGTCCTCGTCCCGTGAGTGCCACCGTGCTCATGGTCGTTGTCCTGTGAGTGCCACCGTGGCGTGGGGACAGTTCTGGGCTCCTGGTCCTCGTCCCGTGAGTGCCACCGTGGCGTGGGGACAGTTCTGGGCTCTTGGTCCTCGCCCCATGAGTGCCACCGCATGGACGGGCTCGTGGTCCTCGTCCTGTGGGTGCCACCACGGTGTGGGGACGGTTCTGGGCTCCTGGTCCTCACCCCACAAGTGCCGCCACACGGACGGGCTTGCGGTCCTCATCCTGTGAGTGCCACCGTGGTGCGGGGACAGTTCTGGGCTCCCAATCCTTGTCCCATGAGTGCCACTGCGGTGTGGGGACAGGTTCACGGTCCTCGTCCTGTGGGTGCCACAACGGGGACGGGCTCATGGTCCTCGTCCCGTGAGTGCCACCGTGGCGTGGGGACAGTTCTGGGCTCCTGGTCCTCGCCCCACGAGTGCCACCGCAGGGATGGGCTTGTGGTCCTCATCCTGTGGGTGCCACCATGGTGTGGGGACAGGTTCACAGTCCTCGTCCTGTGAGTGCCACAACGGGGACGGGCTTGTGGCCCTCCTCCTGCGGGTGCCACCACGGTGTGGGGACAGTTCTGGGCTCCTGGTCGTCGCCCCACAAGTGCCACCACACGGACGGGCTCGTGGTCCTCGTCCTGTGAGTGCCACCGCGGTTGGGGACAGTTCTGGGCTCCTGGTCCTCGCCCCATGAGTGCCACCGCATGGACGGGCTCGTGGTCCTCGTCCTGTGGGTGCCACCATGGTGCAGGGACAGTTCTGGGCACGTGGTCCTCGTCCCATGAGTGCCACCATGGTGTGGGGACAGTTCTGCGCTCCTGGTCCTCGCCCATGAGTCCACTGCATGGACGGGCTCATGGTCCTTGTCCCATGAGTGCCACCGCGGAGTGGGGATGGGCTCGTGGTCCTCGCCCTGTGGGTGCCACCGCAGGGATGGGCTTGTGGACCTCATCCTGTGAGTGCCACCACGATGTGGGGACGGTTCCGGGCTCCTGGTCCTCGTCTCATGAGTGCCACCGCACAGACGGGCTCGTGGTCCTCGTCCTGTGGGTGCCACCGCGGTGTGGGGACAGGTTCACAGTCCTCGTCCTGTGGGTGCCACAACGGGGACGGGCTTGTGGTCCTCATCCTGTGGGTGCCACCGCGGCGTGGGGACAGTTCTGGGCTCCTGGTCCTCACCCTGTGGGTGCCACTGCAGGCACAGGCTTGTGGTCCTCGTCCTGTGGGTGCCACCACAGTGTAGGGACAGTTCTGGGCTCCTGGTCCTCGCCCCGCAAGTGCCACCGCAGGGATGGGCTTGTGGTCCTCACCCTGTGAGTGCCACCGTGGTGTGGGGACCGTCTTGGGGACAGTCCCCTCCCCCTGACACCCTCTTCCCCGACCCAGGTCGCCGTGAAAATCATCGACAAGACGCAGCTCAACTCCTCCAGCCTGCAAAAGGTGAGGGGCGGGGGGGGTGTCACTGGGTGGGGGGCAGCCGCTTTTGGGGGGACACGTGGGGGGTTGTGGCATCTCCCGCCCCCTCCCAAAAAAAAAACCCCCACCCCATTTCTCACAGCTTTTCCGGGAAGTGCGAATAATGAAGGTCCTGAACCACCCCAACATAGGTGAGCCCCCCCAAACCCCCTCAGCCGCATTCTGGGACTACGGTACCCACCCCTGGGGGGGGTCTCAGGGGTTGTACCCCACCCCTGGGGTGGGGTGGGGGGGTTCCCCTCACCCCTTGGGGGGTCCCAGGGGGTGGCCCCCACCCTGCTCCCCCCCCTCTCCAGCCCCGCTTTGCCCCCTTTGCAGTGAAGCTCTTCGAGGTGATCGAGACGGAGAAGACGCTTTATCTCGTCATGGAGTACGCCAGCGGGGGTGAGCGGCAGGCGGGGAGGGGGGGACAGCGGGCGGGGAGGGGGGGACAGCAGGCAGGGAGGGGGGACAGCAGGCAGGGAACGGGCAGGGCTACCTCTCACCCCTGCTTTTTGTGTCGTCCCCCCCCTCCCCAGGTGAGGTTTTCGACTACCTGGTGGCCCACGGGCGCATGAAGGAGAAGGAGGCCCGGGCGAAGTTTCGACAGGTCGGGGCGGGGGGGGGGGGTGAGGAAACGCCGATGCGACACCCCCAAAAGGGGTTTGGGGACAGGCCTGTGTCCCCAGGGGGGCTGGGGGACAACCCTGTACCCCGCCCTGGAGTGGGGTCCCCCCCTGACACCCCCCTCTCCTGCAGATAGTGTCGGCCGTGCAGTATTGCCACCAGAAGTTCATTGTCCACAGGGACTTGAAGGTGAGGACCCCCCCCCCCTTAAAGCCCCCAACACCCCATGGGACCCCCTGCCAGCACCCCACGGTGCTCCACAGGTTCCGTCCCCCGCCTCTCGACTCCAGGGCAGCACCCAGACACCCCTGGGACCCCCAGGGCAGCACCCAGACACCCCTGGGACCCCCAGAGCAGCACCCAGACAACCCTGAACCTCCTGGGAGGTGCTAGGACCCCCAGAGCACCACCCAGACACCCCTGGGACCCCCAGAGCAGCACCCAGACACCCCTGGGACCCCCAGAGCAGCACCCAGACAATCCTGAACCTCCTGGGAGGTGCTAGGACCCCCAGAGCACCACCCAGGCACCCCTGGGACCCCCAGAGCAGCACCCAGACAACCCTGAACCTCCTGGGAGGTGCTAGGACCCCCAGAGCACCACCCAGACACCCCTGGGACCCCCAGAGCAGCACCCAGACAACCCTGAGCCTCCTGGGAGGTGCTGGGACCCCCAGGGCAGCACCCGGGATCCCCCAGACTAACACCCAGACACCCCCGGGACCCCCAGAACAGCACCCAGACACTCCTGGGAGGTGCCCGGACCCTCTGGGGCACCACCCAGACACGCTTAGGACCCCCAGGGCAGCACTAAACACCCCTGAACCCCCACGGCAGCACCCAGGACCCCCCACGGCAGCACTTGGACATCCCTGGATTCCCAGGGCAGCACCCAGCCACCCCTGGGACCCCTTGGGAGGTGCCAGGACCCCCTGGGGCAGCACCCAGCCACCCCTGGGACCCCTTGGGAGGTGCCAGGACCCCCTGGGGCATCACCCAGACACCCCTGGGACGTGCTGGGACCCCTAGGGCAGCACCTGGACACCCCTGGGACCTCCAGAACAGCACCAGATACCTCCAGAACCCCCCCTGACTGCACCCACATACCCCCAATCCCCCCCCAGCAGAGCACCCAGACACCCCTAAAGCCCCTCGGGGCGCTCTCCCTCCCCTGGGACAGGCGGAAAACCTACTGCTGGATGCCGACATGAACATCAAAATCGCCGATTTTGGCTTCAGCAACGAATTCACCTTCGGGAACAAACTGGACACGTTTTGTGGGTCCCCCCCCTACGCCGCCCCCGAACTCTTCCAAGGGAAGAAATACGACGGCCCTGAAGTCGACGTCTGGAGTTTGGGCGTCATCCTCTACACCTTAGTCAGCGGTTCCTTGCCCTTCGATGGGCAAAATCTGAAGGTAATCCTTCGTTTTGGGGGGTCCCCGGGGGTCCCCAGGGGGGTTGCCATGTGCTGATGGATGTCTTTCACCTCAGGAATTGCGGGAGCGGGTGCTGCGGGGCAAGTACCGGATTCCTTTCTACATGTCCACCGACTGCGAGAACCTCCTGAAGAAGTTCCTCATCCTTAATCCCACCAAGAGGGGCACCTTGGAGGTGAGACTGGGGGGGCGGGAGACCCATGGGAGCACCCTCAGCGGGGTCCTGAGCACCCCCAGCATGGTCCTGAGCACCCCCAGCAGGGTAGTGGACACTGTGGGGACCCCCTGAGCACCCCCTGGGACACCCAAGTGTGGTCCTGAGCACCTTCAGCATGGTCCTGGACACCCCTGGGACACCCAAGTATGGTCCTGAGCACCTTCAGCATGGTCCTGGACATCCCTGGGATCCCCCAGGACCCACTAGCACGGTCCTGGACACCCCCAAGGGCACCCCAAGACCCCCAGCCTGGTCGTGGATGCCCCCAGGTTTCTCCAGGCACCCCCAGCAGGGTCCTGGGCACCCCCAGCATGGTCCTGGACACCCCTGGGACACCCAAGTATGGTCCTGAGCACCTTCAGCATGGTCCTGGACATCCCTGGGATCCCCCAGGACCCACTAGCACGGTCCTGGACACCCCCAAGGGCACCCCAAGACCCCCAGCCTGGTCGTGGATGCCCCCAGGTTTCTCCAGGCACCCCCAGCAGGGTCCTGGGCACCCCCAGCATGGTCCTGGACACCCCTGGGACACCCAAGTATGGTCCTGAGCACCTTCAGCATGGTCCTGGACATCCCTGGGATCCCCCAGGACCCACTAGCATGGTCCTGGACACCCCCAAGGGCACCCCAAGACCCCCAGCGTGGTCTTGGGCACCCCTAGGACACCCAAGTGTGGTCCTGGGCACCTTCAGCATGGCCCTGGGATCCCCTAGGACCCCCTAGCATGGTCCTGGATACCCTCAAGAGCACCCGAAGACCCCCAGTGTGGTCCTGGGTGCCCCCAGGGACCCCCAGTGTGGTCCTGGGGACCCCCGGGAGCCCCTGAGCACCCTCAGGACCCTCTGAGCACCCCCAGCATGGTCCTGACCTCCCTGTGACCCCTCAGGCACCCCCAGTGTAGTCTGGGACCCCCCTGGGCACCCCCAGCATGGTCCTAGGCACCCCCAGGGCCCCCTAGTGTGGTCCTGGGCACCCCTGAGTACCCCCAGCATGGTCCTGAACCCCCTGGGACCCCCCTGGGCACGTCCAGCATGGTTTGGGACCCCCCTGAGTACCCCCAGGAGCCCCCTGGGCACCCCCAGTGTGGTCCTGGGCACCCCCAGTGCCCCCTAGAGTGGTCCTGGGCACCCCAGGAGCCCCCTGGGCACCCCCAGTGTGGTCCTGGGCACCCCCAGTGCCCCCTAGCGTGATCCTGGCCACTCTCGGAGCCCCTTGGGCACCCCCAATGTGGTCCTGGGCACCCCCAGGGCCCCCTAGTGTGGTCCTGGGCACCCCTGAGTACCCCCAGCATGGTCCTGAACCCCCTGCGACCCCCCCCAGGCACCCCCAGCATGGTCCAGGACCCCCCAGACACGCCCAGTGTGGTCCTGGGCACCCCCAGTGCCCCCTAGAGTGGTCCTGGGCACCCCAGGAGCCCCTTGGGCACCCCCAATGTGGTCCTG
>JAJKFH010003094.1:0-12486 GCA_023333565.1 Puffinus mauretanicus | reverse complement strand
AGTCAGCCACTCACTTCCCAGTGGGACGGGGAGAGAATCGGAAGGGTAAGAGTGAGAAAACTCGTGGGTTGAGATAAAGACAGTTTAATAGAACAGAAAAGGGAAAATAATGATAATAAATAATGATAGAATATACAAAATGAGTGATGCACAATGCAATTGCTCACCATCCGCGCTGACCGATAACCAAGTAGCGATCGGCACTTCCTGGATCACGCCTATCGTTCATATACTGAGCATGATGTCACATGGTGTGGAATACCCCATTAGCCAGCTGGGCTGGCTGGCCTGATCATGTTCCCTCCCATCTTGTGTACCTAGCTCAGTCAGTAGGCACGGGAGCTGTCCTTGGACTAGGAGGGCACTTAGCAACAACTGAAAACATCAGTGTGTTATCAACATTCTCCTCATACTGAATCCAAAACACAGCACTAGGAAGAAATTTAACCCTATCCCAATCGAAACCGGGACAGGGTGGCTGGGTAGAGGAAGGAATTCAAGGATCGATGGATGTAATAGTGCATGGAAAAATGGTTGATTGGATGGATGGAAGCATGGATGGTTGGACGGAGAAATGGAGGGAGAGAAGATTGCATGGACAGAGAAAGGGATCGGTGGTTGGATGAAAGGAATGACGAAGATATGGATGAATGGATGGATGACGACCTGGGTGACCAAAAACCTGCCTTAAGGAGCAGAGAGGTGGCTGGTAAGATGTTTGTTTGGGTGACTTGGCTGCTGGTTGGATGATTAGGTGGATGCATGACCAGGCAGATGGTGAGTGGAAGGACGCCTGTGTGGATGGTTGGAAGGCTGATGGGTGGAACGGTGTTAAGGATGGATGGAAGGAGCGGTGGGTGGATGCTTGGGTGAGCTGCTACCTGGCGGGATGATTGGTTGAATGTATGTGTGGGTGGATAGAGGGATGGTTGGGTAGAAAAATGGATGGATACATGCATGGATGAATGTTTCAAGAGACGTATGGATGTTTATCCCCTGCATTGTGCCCTCTCTGTTGCAGCTGCAGCCGAGCCAGAGGAGGAACCTCCATCCCAGCCAATCCTGGGCGAGCTCACGGCCTCCCAGGTCACGCCCGATTCCATCCAGCTGGAGTGGAGCGTCCCCGAGGGCACCTTTGACTCCTTCACGGTGCAGTACAGGGATGCCCAAGGCCAGCCCCAGGTGCTGCCCGTGGACGGTGGTTCCCGCACGGTGACGGTGCCTGGGCTGTCACCATCCCGCCGCTACAAGTTCAACCTGTACGGGGTGTGGGGTCGGAAACGTCTGGGCCCCATCTCCACTGATGCTGTCACAGGTGAGGGCATCTATGGGTCCTCTCCGTGTCCCCTTTGGACACCGGTTTTGGAGTGTGGCAGGAGCTGGGACAGGGCCCGTGCTGGTACCTTGGCTCTTTTGGGAAATGGGAACAGTTTTCTAGTGCTTCCTCGGGAATGTGTGGATGGGAACATGCAACGTTGGAGGGATGGAGGAATGGCGGGGCGGGGGGAAGGTTGGGTGGATGGATGGATGGATGGAGATCAGACAGCAGGGTATTT
Source organism: Puffinus mauretanicus (assembly GCA_023333565.1). Lineage (NCBI taxonomy): Eukaryota > Metazoa > Chordata > Aves > Procellariiformes > Procellariidae > Puffinus > Puffinus mauretanicus. The sequence continues at coordinate 10,930 of JAJKFH010003094.1, read as the reverse complement.
AGAATCATAGAATCATTTAGGTTGGAAAAGACCTTTGAGATCATGGAGTCCAACATTTATGTGGTTGAATAGATGCAGGGATAGATAGGTGGCTGAATGGTGTGGAGCTGCATCCAGGGAAGTTGGGGTTGGGCATTAAGCAAACATTGTTCACTGAGATGGTGGTCGGTCGGTGGAACAGGCTCCCCAGGGAAGCGCTCACGGCACCAAGCCTGTCAGAGTTCAGGGAGCGTCTGGACGATGCTCTTAGTCATGTGGTTTAGTGCTAGGTAGTCCTGTGAGGAGCAGGGGGTCAGACTCCATGATCCTTATGGATCCCTTCTAACTCGAGCTATTCTGTGATTCTGTGATTGTATGGAAGGGTTTTTTGATGGATTAATGGATGCATGGATGGCTTTTTGGGTGTATGGATGGTTGGATGGATGGATAGATGGATGGATGGTTGGATGGACAGGTGGTTGGATCGATAGATGAATCAGTGGAAGCGTGGACGGATGGCCGGATTACTGTGTGGATCTGGTGTGGATGGGTCTGTGGCATTTTAAAGAGGAAATGATGGTTCGGATGGTTGGATGGAGGCACGATTGTATGGGAGGATGGAAGAATGGATAATGGGTGGAGAGATGGCCAGCTGGCTGGGTAGTGGTGTGGTTGACGGCTTAAATGAGTGGGTAAGAGGTTGGCCGGTTGATGGGTAGACTGGAATCAAGGACTGACTGAAGGAAAAATTTGAGGATGGGTGACTGGATGGACATGCATACATGGATGGTTGGTTGGCTGGATGGAGGGATGCGTGGATGGACGGGTGGATTGATTGGTGGGTGTTTATGCCCTGTGTTGTGCCCTGTGTTGCAGCTACAGCTGAGCCGGAGGAGGAACCACCATCCCAGCCAATCCTGGGCGAGCTCATGGCCTCCCAGGTCACCCCCGACTCCGTCCAGCTGGAGTGGAGCGTCCCCGAGGGCACCTTTGACTCCTTCACGGTGCAGTACAAGGATGCCCAAGGCCAGCCCCAGGTGCTGCCCGTGGACGGTGGTTCCCGCACGGTGACGGTGCCTGGGCTGTCACCGTCCCGCCGCTACAAGTTCAACCTGTACGGGGTGTGGGGTCGGAAACGTCTGGGCCCTATCTCCACCGATGCTGTCACAGGTGAGGGCGTCTGTGGGTCCCATCTGTGTCCCTTGAAGGCCCTGGGTTTGCTGTGAGGCTGGAGCCCCTTGAGTGGGAACATCCCTTAGACGTTGACGTGGGGAGAGATGTAGGGAAGGGCAGGTGCACGGTCGGAGAGTGGAATGGATGGGTGGAGAATGGATTGGAGGAATGGAGGGATGGATGGATGGATGGATGGATGAATAGATGGAATCAAGGACTGAGAGATGGGAAGAGGTGCACTGGGAAATGGATGATAGGACTGTCGCAACTATGAGTGGATGCATGGACCAATGGTTGTGTGTACATACCAGTAGGATGTTGAGTGGGTGATAGGATGGAAGCTGATGAAATGATGGGGTAGCTGAATGGATGTATGGATGGATGTATGGATGTATGGATGGTTAAGTGAGTGGTCCTGGAAATGGAAGGATAACTAGGTGGATGAAGGGAATTGTGGTCCAAAATCTGGTTTAATGGGAGGAGAGATGGATGGGTGGGTGGGTGGATGGATCAGTGGAGGTTGGGTGGATGGGAGAGTAAGTGGATGGGAGGACTTATGGGTGGATGGTGAAACCGATTGACGGATGGATGAATGATGTAATTGAGGAAGAAATTTGCCAACGGATGGCTGGCGAGGCTTCAGATGGCATTAGGAAAGGTGGGATGGGTGGCAGTGGGGAGGAGTGGGTGTCAGGATGGGTAAGTGGATTGCTGGTTGGATGGTTGAATTTGTGGGCGGATGGATGGAAAATGGTTGGATGGTTGGCTGGGTTTATTGGGTGGGTGCATGGAGGGATGGATGGACGGACGGATGGATGGATGGATGGATGGATGTTCCTCTGTGTGCCCTACATTGCGCCTCTCTATTGCAGCCCCAGCCCCACCGTCGGAGGAACTGCCATCAGAGGAACCACCATCCCAGCCAATCCTGGGCGAGCTCACAGCCTCCCACGTCACCCCTGACTCCGTCCAGCTGGAGTGGAGCGTCCCCGAGGGCACCTTTGACTCCTTCACGGTGCAGTACAGGGATGCCCAAGGCCAGCCCCAGGTGCTGCCCGTGGACGGTGGTTCCCGCACGGTGACGGTGCCTGGGCTGTCACCATCCCGCCGCTACAAGTTCAACCTGTACGGGGTGTGGGGTCGGAAACGTGTGGGCCCCGTCTCCACCGATGCTGTCACAGGTGAGGACATCTGTGGGTCCTCTCCGTGTCCCCTTTGGACACCGGTTTTGGAGTGTGGCAGGAGCTGGGACAGGGCCCGTGCTGGTACCTTGGGTCTCTTGGGAAATGGGAACAGTTTTCTAGTGCTTCCTCGGGAATGTGTGGATGGGAATATGCAACGTTGGAGGGATGGAGGAATGGCGGTGCGGAGGGAAGGTTGGGTGGATGGATGGATGGATGGAAGATCAGACAGCAGGGTATTTAGAATCATAGAATCATTTAGGTTGGAAAAGACCTTTCAGATCATGGAGTCCAACATTTATGTGGTTGAATAGATGCAGGGATAGATAGGTGGCTGTATGGTGTGGAGCTGCATCCAGGGAAGTTGGGGTTGGGCATTAAGCAAACATTGTTCACTGAGATGGTGGTCGGTCGGTGGAACAGGCTCCCCAGGGAAGCGCTCACGGCACCAAGCCTGTCAGAGTTCAGGGAGCGTCTGGACAATGCTCTTAGTCATGTGGTTTAGTGCTAGGTAGTCCTGTGAGGAGCAGGGGGTCGGACTCGATGATCCTTATGGGTCCCTTCCAACTCGAGCTATTCTGTGATTTTATGATTGTATGGAAGGGTTTTTTGATGGATTAATGGATGCATGGATGGCTTTTTGGGTGGGTGGGTGGATGGATGGATGGTTGGATGGATGGATGGATGGTTGGATGGATGGATGGTTGGATGGACGGGTGGTTGGATCGATAGATGAATTAGTGGAAGCGTGGACAGATGGCCGGATTACTGTGTGGATCTGGTGTGGATGGGTCTGTGGCATTTTAAAGAGGAAATGATGGTTCGGATGGTTGGATGGAGGAACGATTGTATGGGAGGATGGAAGAATGGATAATGGGTGGAGAGATGGCCAGCTGGCTGGGTAGTGGTGTGGTTGGAGGCTTAAATGAGAGGGTAAGTGGTTGGCCGGTTGATGGGTAGACTGGAATCAAGGACTGACTGAAGGAAAGGGGTGAGGATGGATGGAGGGATGGATGGACATGCATACATGGATGGTTGGTTGGCTGGATGGAGGGATGCATGGATGGATGGGTGGATTGATTGGTGGGTGTTTATGCCCTGTGTTGTGCCCTGTGTTGCAGCTACAGCTGAGCCGGAGGAGGAACCACCATCCCAGCCAATCCTGGGCGAGCTCACGGCCTCCCACGTCACCCCCGACTCCGTCCAGCTGGAGTGGAGCGTCCCCGAGGGCACCTTTGACTCCTTCACGGTGCAGTACAAGGATGCCCAAGGCCAGCCCCAGGTGCTGCCCGTGGACGGTGGTTCCCGCACGGTGACGGTGCCTGGGCTGTCACCGTCCCGCCGCTACAAGTTCAACCTGTACGGGGTGTGGGGTCGGAAACGTCTGGGCCCCGTCTCCACCGATGCCGTCACAGGTGAGTGGGTCTGTGGGACCCTCCGTGTCCTTGCTGCCCTGGGTTTGGAGTGTGGCAGGAGCTTGGGCAGGGCCCGTTCAAGGTCTTTGGCCCATCTGGGCAATGGGAACTTCTCCTGGGTGTTGACTGGGGGCTGGATGGAGGGACGGGTGCAGGCAGGGTTGAAGGCAGTAAGGGAGGGGGAGAGCGAGGGAAGCCTGGAGGGAGGGAGTGATGGGGGTACGGGTGGTGGGATGGGTGTGCGGCTCGTTGGGTGAGGAGATGGATGGGTGGATGGATGGATGGATGGATGGATGGGTGGGTGGGTGGATGCTGGTGGGTGGTTGGTTAATAGGTTGATTGGATGGACGGTGATTGAACGGATGGTTGCCTGGATCGATGGGTGTTTTGATGGAAGATGGGTGATAGGGTGTGTCGTGGTTTAACCTGGCAGGCAGCCAAATACCACGCAGCCGCTCACTCACTCCCCCCGCCCCCCCAGTGGGACGGGGAGAGACTCGGAAGGGTAAGAGTGAGAAAAACTCGTGGGTTGAGATAAAGACAGTTTAATAGAACAGAAAAGGGAAAATAATGATAATAAATAATGATAGAATATACAAAATGAGTGATGCACAATGCAATTGCTCACCACCCGCGCTGACCGATAACCAAGTAGCGATCGGTACTTCCTGGATCACGCCTACCATTCATATACTGAGCATGACGTCACATGGTATGGAATACCCCATTAGCCAGCTGGGCTGGCTGTCCTGATTATGTTCCCTCCCATCTTGTGTACCTAGCTCAGTCAGTAGGCACGGGAGCTGTCCTTGGACTAGGAGGGCACTTAGCAACAACTGAAAACATCAGTGTGTTATCAACATTCTCCTCATACTAAATCCAAAACACAGCACTAGGAAGAAATTTAACCCTATCCCAATCGAAACCGGGACAGGGTGGCTGGGTAGAGGAATGGATTCAAGGACCGATGGATGTAATAGTGCACGGAAAAATGGTTGATTGGATGGATGGAAGCATGGATGGTTGGATGGAGAAATGGAGGGAGAGAAGGTTGCATGGACAGAGAAAGGGATCGGTGGTTGGATGAAAGGAATGACGAAGACATGGATGAATGAATGGATGACGACCTGGGTGACCAAAAACCTGCCTTAAGGAGCAGAGAGGTGGCTGGTAAGATGTTTGTTTGGGTGACTTGGCTGCTGGTTGGATGATCAGGTGGATGAATGGACAGGCAGATGGTGAGTGGAAGGATGCCTGTGTGGATGGTTGGAAGGCTGATGGGTGGAACGGTGTTAAGGATGGATGGAAGGAGCGGTGGGTGGATGCTTGGGTGAGCTGCTACCTGGCGGGATGATTGGTTGAATGTATGTGTGGGTGGATAGAGGGATGGTTGGGTAGAAAAAAGGATGGATGGACGGGTGGACGGACGGACAGAGACATGGATGTTTATGTCCTGCATTGTGTCCTCTCTGTTGCAGCTGCAGCCGAGCCAGAGGAGGAACCTCCACCCCAGCCAATCCTGGGCGAGCTCACGGCCTCCCAGGTCACCCCTGACTCCGTCCAGCTGGAGTGGAGCGTCCCCGAGGGCACCTTTGACTCCTTCACGGTGCAGTACAGGGATGCCCAAGGCCAGCCCCAGGTGCTGCCCGTGGACGGTGGTTCCCGCACGGTGACGGTGCCTGGGCTGTCACCGTCCCGCCGCTACAAGTTCAACCTGTACGGGGTGTGGGGTCGGAAACGTCTGGGCCCCGTCTCCACCGATGCCGTCACAGGTGAGGACATCTGCAGGTCCCATCCACGTCCCCTTTGGGCACTCGGTTTGGAATGTGGCAGGAGCTGGGACAGGGCTCGTGCTGATGCCTTGGGCCTTGTTGGAAACAGGAACATCTCAGGGATGGATGGAAGGATGGGAGCATGCAAGGTCGGAGGGATGGAAGGATCGATTGATGGATGGATGTTTGTTGGTTAGATGAATGGATGGATGGAACGAAGGTTGTGTGGGTGGGTGGATGGATGGATGGAAGTTTGGAAAGCAGGATGATTGGTTGGTTGAATAGATGAATGGTTAGATAGATGGTTGTATGGAAAGGTGTCTTGATGGATTGATGGCTGAATGGGTGATTGGATTGATGGATGGATGGATGAGTGGGTGGACGGATAGTTGAATCAATCGATGAATTAGTGGAAGCATGGATAGATGGTGAGACTACTGAATGGATCGAGTATGGATGAGTTTGTGGCAATTTCAGAGATGGAATGGTGGTCTGGATGGTTGGATGCACAGATGATTCAGTGGATGGATGGATGGATGCATATACAGAAAAATGGATGGATTGCTGGTGGGATGGTTGGTTAATGTCTGGTTTGTTGGAGGCTTGGTTGGATGGTTGATGCTTGGAATCAGTTCAAGGACTAACAGAAGGAAAAATGTGTGGTTGGATGGTTGGGTAGATGGATGGACAGATGCACACATGGGTATTTATGCCCTGCATTGTGTCCTCACTGTTGCAGGTGTGGACGAACCAGAGGAAGAACCACCATCCCAGCCAATCCTGGGCGAGCTCACGGCCTCCCACGTCACCCCCGACTCGGTCCAGCTGGAGTGGAGCGTCCCCGAGGGCACCTTTGACTCCTTCACGGTGCAGTACAAGGATGCCCAAGGCCAGCCCCAGGTGCTGCCCGTGGACGGTGGTTCCCGCAGGGTGACGGTGCCTGGGCTGTCACCGTCCCGCCGCTACAAGTTCAACCTGTACGGGGTGTGGGGTCGGAAACGTCTGGGCCCCGTCTCCACCGATGCCGTCACAGGTGAGTGGGTCTGTGGGACCCTCCGTGTCCTTGTTGCCCTGGGTTTGGAGTGTGGCAGGATCTTGGGGAGGGCCCGTTCAAGGTCTTTGGCCCATCTGGGCAATGGGAACTTCTCTTGGGTGTTGATTGGGGGCTGGATGGAGGGACGGGTGCAGGCAGGGTTGAAGGCAGTAAGGGAGGGGGAGAGCGAGGGAAGCCTGGAGGGAGGGAGTGATGGGGGTACGGGTGGTGGGATGGGTGTGCCGCTCGTTGGGTGAGGAGATGGATGGATGGATGGATGGATGGATGGATGGATGGATGGATGGGTGGATGGATGGATGGGTGGATGCTGGTGGGTGGTTGGTTAATAGGTTGATTGGATGGACGGGTGATTGAACGGATGGTTGCCTGGATCGATGGGTGTTTTGATGGAAGATGGGTGATAGGATGGCTGGGTAGAGGAAGGAATTCAAGCACCGATGGATGGAATAGTGCATGGAAGAATGGTTGATTGGATGGATGGAAGCATGGATGGTTGGATGGAGAAATGGAGGGAGAGAAGGTTGCATGGACAGACAAAGGGATCAGTGGTTGGATGAAATGAATGATGAAGACATGGATGAATGAATGGATGATGACCTGGGTGACCAAAAACCTGCCTTAAGGAGTAGAAGGATGCATGTGTGGATGGATGGAAGGCTGGTGGGTAGAAGAGTGTTAAGGATGGGTGGAAGGAGAGGTAGGTGGATGCTTGGGTGAAGTGATACCTGGGGGGATGGTTTCTTAAGTGTATGGATGGATGGATAGAGGGATGGTTGGGTAGAAAAATGGATGGATGGATGCATGGATGGATGAATGTTTCAAGAGATGTATGGATGTTTATCCCCTGCATTGTGTCCTTTCTGTTGCAGCTGCAGCCGAGCGCGAGGAGGAAGCACCATCCCAGCCAATCCTGGGCGAGCTCACGGCCTCCCAGGTCACCCCCGACTCCGTCCAGCTGGAGTGGAGCGTCCCCGAGGGCACCTTTGACTCCTTCACGGTGCAGTACAAGGATGCCCAAGGCCAGCCCCAGGTGCTGCCCGTGGACGGTGGTTCCCGCATGGTGACGGTGCCTGGGCTGTCACCGTCCCGCCGCTACAAGTTCAACCTGTACGGGGTGTGGGGTCGGAAACGTCTGGGCCCCGTCTCCACTGATGCTGTCACAGGTGAGGGCGTCTGTGGGCCCCATCTGTGTCCCTTGTAGGCCCTGGGTTTGCTGTGGGGCTGGAGCCCATTGAGTGGGAACATCCCTTAGACGTTGACTTGGGAGAGATGTAGGGAAGGGCAGGTGCACGGTCGGAGAGTGGAATGGTTGGATGGAGAATGGATTGGAGGAATGGAGGGATGGAGGCATGGATGGATGGATGGATGGAATCAAGGACTGAGAGATGGGAAGAGGTGCACTGGGAAAAGGATGATGGGATGGTCGGAACTGTAAATGGATGGATGGACCAACGTTGTGTGTACCTAATGATAGGACAGAAGCTGATGAAATGATGGGGTAGCTGAATGGATGTATGGATGGATGTATGGATGGTTAAGTGAATGGTCCTGGAAATGGAAGGATAACTAGATGGATGAAGGGAATTGTGGTCCAAAATCTGGTTTAATGGGAGGAGACATGGATGGGTGGGTGGGTGGATGGATCAGTGGAGGTTGGGTGGATGGGAGGGTAAGTGGATGGGAGGACTTATGGGTGGATGGTGAAACCGATTGACGGATGGATGAATGATGTAATTGAGGAAGAAATTTGCCAACGGATGGCTGGCGAGGCTTCAGATGGCATTAGGAAAGGTGGGATGGGTGGCAGTGGGGAGGAGTGGGTGTCGGGATGGGTAAGTGGATTGCTGGTTGGATGGTTGAATTTGTGGGCGGATGGATGGAAAATGTTTGGATGGTTGGCTGGGTTTATTGGGTGGGTGCATGGATGGATGGATGGATGGACAGATGGATGGATGTTCCTCTGTGTGCCCTACATTGTGCCTCTATTGCAGCCCCAGCCCCACTGTCGGAGGAACTGCCATCAGAGGAACCACCATCCCAGCCAATCCTGGGCGAGCTCACAGCCTCCCAGGTCACCCCCAACTCCGTCCAGCTGGAGTGGAGCGTCCCCGAGGGCACCTTTGACTCCTTCACGGTGCAGTACAAGGATGCCGAAGGCCAGCCCCAGGTGCTGCCCGTGGACGGTGGTTCCCGCACGGTGACGGTGCCTGGGCTGTCACCGTCCCGCCGCTACAAGTTCAACCTGTACGGGGTGTGGGGTCGGAAACGTCTGGGCCCCGTCTCCACCGATGCCGTCACAGGTGAGTGGGTCTGTGGGAACCTCCGTGTCCTTGCTGCCCTGGGTTTGGAGTGTGGCAGGAGCTTGGGCAGGTCCCGTTCAAGGTCTTTGGCCCATCTGGGCAATGGGAACTTCTCTTGGGTGTTGACTGGGGGCTGGATGGAGGGACGGGTGCAGGCAGGGTTGAAGGCAGTAAGGGAGGGGGAGAGCGAGGGAAGCCTGGACGGAGGAAGTGATGGGGGTACGCGTGGTGGGATGGGTGTGTGGCTCGTTGGGTGAGGAGATGGATGGGTGGATGGATGGATGGATGGATGGGTGGGTGGGTGGATGCTGGTGGGTGGCTGGTTAATAGGTTGATTGGATGGACGGTGATTGAACGGATGGTTGCCTGGATCGATGGGTGTTTTGATGGAAGATGGGTGATAGGGTGTGTCGTGGTTTAACCTGGCAGGCAGCCAAATACGACGCAGCCGCTCACTCACTCCCCCCGCCCCCCCAGTGGGACGGGGAGAGACTCGGAAGGGTAAGAGTGAGAAAAACTCGTGGGTTGAGATAAAGACAGTTTAATAGAACAGAAAAGGGAAAATAATGATAATAAATAATGATAGAATATACAAAACGAGTGATGCACAATGCAATTGCTCACCACCCGCGCTGACCGATAACCAAGTAGCGATCGGCACTTCCTGGATCACGCCTACCGTTCATATACTGAGCATGACGTCACATGGTATGGAAGACGTCACATGGTATGGAATACCCCATTAGCCAGCTGGGCTGGCTGTCCTGATTATATTCCCTCCCATCTTGTGTACCTAGCTCAGTCAGTAGGCACGGGAGCTGTCCTTGGACTAGGAGGGCACTTAGCAACAACTGAAAACATCAGTGTGTTATCAACATTCTCCTCATACTGAATCCAAAACACAGCACTAGGAAGAAATTTAACCCTATCCCAATCGAAACCGGGACAGGGTGGCTGGGTAGAGGAAGGAATTCAAGGATCGATGGATGTAATAGTGCATGGAAAAATGGTTGATTGGATGGATGGAAGCATGGATGGTTGGACGGAGAAATGGAGGGAGAGAAGATTGCATGGACAGAGAAAGGGATCGGTGGTTGGATGAAAGGAATGACGAAGATATGGATGAATGGATGGATGACGACCTGGGTGACCAAAAACCTGCCTTAAGGAGCAGAGAGGTGGCTGGTAAGATGTTTGTTTGGGTGACTTGGCTGCTGGTTGGATGATTAGGTGGATGCATGACCAGGCAGATGGTGAGTGGAAGGACGCCTGTGTGGATGGTTGGAAGGCTGATGGGTGGAACGGTGTTAAGGATGGATGGAAGGAGCGGTGGGTGGATGCTTGGGTGAGCTGCTACCTGGCGGGATGATTGGTTGAATGTATGTGTGGGTGGATAGAGGGATGGTTGGGTAGAAAAAAGGATGGATGGACGGGTGGACGGACGGACAGAGACATGGATGTTTATGTCCTGCATTGTGTCCTCTCTGTTGCAGCTGCAGCCGAGCCAGAGGAGGAACCTCCACCCCAGCCAATCCTGGGCGAGCTCACGGCCTCCCAGGTCACCCCTGACTCCGTCCAGCTGGAGTGGAGCGTCCCCGAGGGCACCTTTGACTCCTTCACGGTGCAGTACAGGGATGCCCAAGGCCAGCCCCAGGTGCTGCCCGTGGACGGTGGTTCCCGCACGGTGACAGTGCCTGGGCTGTCACCGTCCCGCCGCTACAAGTTCAACCTGTACGGGGTGTGGGGTCGGAAACGTCTGGGCCCGATCTCCACTGATGCTGTCACAGGTGAGTGGGTCTGTGGGACCCTCCGTGTCCTTGCTGCCCTGGGTTTGGAGTGTGGCAGGAGCTTGGGCAGGTCCCGTTCAAGGTCTTTGGCCCATTTGGGAAATGGGAACTTCTCTTGGGTGTTGATTGGGGGCTGGATGGAGGGACGGGTGCAGGCAGGGTTGAAGGCAGTAAGGGAGGGGGAGAGCGAGGGAAGCCTGGAGAGAGGGAGTGATGGGGGTACGGGTGGTGGGATGGGTGTGCGGCTCGTTGGGTGAGGAGATGGATGG
>JAJKFH010001241.1:0-29742 GCA_023333565.1 Puffinus mauretanicus | reverse complement strand
GCAGCCTCACCAACACCGGGGCTCTGTGTCTGTTCACCCACTTATCCTCGACATAGCCCTTACCCTCATCAGGGCAAAGCTCCGAAGCAGCCACCCTCCACATGGGGCTTGGCACTGAGATAGCCACGAATCAAGGCTAATGCTGGCCCTCACCTTCCGTTTGCAGTCCCTAGGCAGCCCCACCAACACCGGGGCTCTGTGTCTGTTCTCCCTCCTAACCTCAACCTAGCCCTGACCCTCACCAGGGCCAAGCTCCGAAGCGGCCACCCTCCACGTGGAGCTTGGCACTTAGGTAGCCAGAAATCAAGGTTGATGGTGGCCCTCACCTTGCCTTGGTAGCCCCACCAAATCCGAGGCTCTGTGTCTGTTCTCCCACTTAGCCTCGACATATCCCTTCCCCTCATCAGGGCACAGCTCCGAAGCGGCCACACTCCACATAGGGCTTGGCACTGGATAGCCAGGACTCGCGGATAATGCTGGGCTCCCCTTCCGTGGCAGCCTCACCAACACCGGGGCTCTGTGTCTGTTCTCCCACTTAGCCTCGACATATCCCTTTCCCTCATCAGGGCAAAGCTCCGCAGTGGCCATTCTCCACATAGGGCTTGGCACTGAGATAGCCACGAATCAAGGCTAATGCTTTCCCTCACCTTCCATATGCATTCCCTAGGCAGCCCCACCAACACCGGGGCTCTGTGTCTGTTCTCCCTCCTAACCTCAACCTAGCCTTGACCCTCACCAGGGCCAAGCTCCGAAGCGGCCACCCTCCACGTGGAGCTTGGCACTAAGGTAGCCAGAAATCAAGGTTGATGCTGGCCCTCACCTTGCCTTGGTAGCCCCACCAAATCCGAGGCTCTGTGTCTGTTCTCCCACTTAGCCTCGACATATCCCTTACCCTCATCAGGGCAAAGCTCCGAAGCGGCCACCCTCCACATAGGGCTTGGCACTGGATAGCCAGGACTCGCGGATAATGCTGGGCTCCCCTTCCGTGGCAGCCTCAACAACACCGGGGCTCTGTGTCTGTTCTCCCTCCTAACCTCAACCTAGCCCTGTCCCTCATCAGGGCCAAGCTCCGAAGGGGCCACCGACCACATGGGGCTAGGCACTGAAGTAGCCAGGAACCAAGGCTGATGCTGGCCCTCAGGGTCTCTTGGCAGCCCCTTCTCAGCCCCACCAACACCGGGGCTCTGTGTCTCTGCTCGCAACTAATAGCGACCTATCCCTTAACCTCATCGGAGCCAAGCTCCGAAGCGACCACTCTCCATGTGGGGCTTAGGCACTTAGGTAGCCACGAATCAGGGTTGATGCTGGACGTTACGATCACTACGCAGCCCATTCTCAGCCCCACCAAAACCGGGGCTCTGTCTCTGTTCTCCCACTTAGCCTCGACATATCCCTTCCCCTCATCAGGGCAAAGCTGCGCAGCGGCCATTGTCCACATAGGGCTTGGCACTGAGATAGCCACGAATCAAGGCTATTGCTGGCTCTCACCTTCCGTTTGCAGTCCCTAGGCAGCCCCACCAACACTGGGGCTCTCTGTCTGTTCTCCCTCCTAACCTCAACCTAGCCCTGACCCTCACCAGGGCCAAGCTCCGAAGGGGCCACCGACCACATGGGGCTAGGCACTGACGTAGCGAGGAACTAAGCCTAATGCTGGCCCTCAGGGTCTCTTGGCAGCTCTTTCTCAGCCCCACCTACACCGGTGCTCAGTGTCTGTTCTCCCACTTAGCCTCGACATATCCCTTTCCCTCATCAGGGCAAAGCTCCGCAGTGGCCATTCTCCACATAGGGCTTGGCACTGAATAGCCAGGACTCGCGGATGATGCTGGCCCTCAGGGTCTCTTGGCAGGCCCTTCTCAGCCCCACCAACAACGGGGCTCTGTGTCTGTTCTCCCACTTAGCCTCGACATATCCCTTCCCCTCATCAAGGCAAAGCTCCGAAGCGGCCACCCTCCACATAGGGCTTGGCACTGAATAGCCAGGACTCGCGGATAATGCTGGGCTCCCCTTCCGTGGCAGCCTCACCAACACCGGGGCTCTGTGTCTGTTCTCCCTCCTAACCTCAACCTAGCCCTGTCCCTCATCAGGGCCAAGCTCCGAAGGGGCCACCGACCACATGGGGCTAGGCACTGAAGTAACCAGGAACCAAGGCTGATGCTGGCCCTCACGGTCTCTTGGCAGCCCCTTCTCAGCCCCACCAAAACCGGGGCTCTGTGTCTCTGCTCGCACCTAATAGCGACCTATCCCTTAACCTCATCGGAGCCAAGCTCCGAAGCAACCACTCTCCATGTGGGGCTTAGGCACTTAGGTAGCCACGAATCAGGGTTGATGCTGGACGTTACGATCACTACGCAGCCCATTCTCAGCCCCACCAAAACGGGGGCTCTCTGTCTGTTCTCCCACTTAGCCTCGACATATCCCTTCCCCTCATCAGGGCAAAGCTGCGCAGCTGCCATCGTCCACATAGGGCTTGGCACTGAGATAGCCACGAATCAAGGCTATTGCTGGCTCTCACCTTCCGTTTGCAGTTCCTAGGCAGCCCCACCAACCCCGGGGCTCTGTGTCTGTTCTCCCTCCTAACCTCAACCTAGCCCTGACCCTCACCAGGGCCAAGCTCCGAAGGGGCCACCGACCACATGGGGCTAGGCACTGACGTAGCGAGGAACTAAGCCTAATGCTGGCCCTCAGGGTCTCTTGGCAGCTCTTTCTCAGCCCCACCTACACCGGTGCTCAGTGTCTGTTCTCCCACTTAGCCTCGACATATCCCTTTCCCTCATCAGGGCAAAGCTCCGCAGTGGCCATTCTCCACATAGGGCTTAGCACTGAATAGCCAGGACTCGCGGATGATGCTGGCCCTCAGGGTCTCTTGGCAGCCCCTTCTCAGCCCCACCAACAACGGGGCTCTGTGTCTGTTCTCCCACTTAGCCTCGACATATCCCTTCCCCTCATCAGGGCAAAGCTCCGAAGCGGCCACCCTCCACATAGGGCTTGGCACTGAGATAGCCAGGAATCAAGGTTGATGCTGGTCCTCACGATCTCTTGGTAGCCCCGTCTCAGCCCCACCAATACCAGGGCTCTGTGTCTCTGCTCGCACCTAACAGCGACCTATCCCTTAACCTCATCGGAGCCAAGCTCCGAAGCGTCCACCCTCCACATGGGGCTTGGCACTGAGATAGCCAGGAATCAAGGTAGATGCCGGCCCTCACGATCACTTCGCAGCCCCGTCTCAGCCCCACCAATACCGGGGCTCTGTATCTCTGCTCGCACCTAACAGCGTCCTATCCTTTAACCTCATGGGAGCCAAGCTCCGCAGCGGCCATTGTCCACATAGGGCTTGGCACTGAGCTAGCCAGAAATCAAGGTTGATGCTGGCCCTCACCTTTCCTTGGTAGCCCCACCAAATCCAAGGCTCTGTCTCTGATTTCCCACTTATCCTCGACATATCCCTTCCCCTCATCAGGGCAAAGGTCCGCAGCGGCCATTCTCCACATAGGGCTTGGCACTGAGCTAGCCAGGAATCAAGGATGATGCTGACCCTCACGATCACTTCGCAGCCCCGTCTCAGCCCCACCAACACTGGGGCTCTGTCTCTCTTCTCCCACTTATCCTCGACATATCCCTTCCCCTCATCAGGGCAAAGCTCCGCAGCGGCCCTTCTCCACATAGGGCTTGGCACTGAGATAGCCACGAATCAAGGCTGATGCTGGCCCTCACGGTCTCTTGGCAGCCCCTTCTCAGCCCCACCAACACCGTGGCTCTGTGTCTCTGCTCGCACCTAATAGCCACCTATCCCTTAACCTCATCGGAGCCAAGCTCCGAAGCGACCACTCTTCATGTGGGGCTTAGGCACTTAGGTAACCAGGAACCAAGGCTCATGCTGGCCCTCAAGATCTCTTGGCAGCCCCTCCTCAGCCCCACCAACACCGGGCTCTCTGTCTGTTCCTCCAACCTCAACCTAGCCCTGACCTCACTAGGCCAAGCTCCGAAGCGACCACTCTTCATGTGGGGCTTAGGCACTTAGGTAACCAGGAACCAAGGCTCATGCTGGCCCTCAAGATCTCTTGGCAGCCCCTCCTCAGCCCCACCAACCCCTGCTCCCTTCTCTTTGGTCTCTTCCACCTAAACATCAACCTGCATCTTACCTTCATCAGAGCCAGGCTCTGAAACGTCTACCCACCAGATGGCGCTCCAACACAGAGGGAACCAAGATGACTGTTGTTCGTTGCACTCGCCTGCCCTGGCCGCCCTTTGAGGTCCCCACCAACACCGGCTATGCGCTTGCCGTAGCACTCAACCATCAACCTTGCCGCAGCCCAACTGCAAAGCAGACAAGCGCCCCGTCGAGCTCCCACACACATTTAGCCAGGACTGAAATACGTTCGCGGCGCTCACCTTCCCTTTACAGCCCCTTCTCAGCTGCCCAGCACCCAGCCCTCTCCAGCACCGCAAATGCGCAACATCCAGCACACCTAGCCCCCCTTGGGATCATTGGCAGTGCTTGGTGCTGGGCATGGGTCGGTGCTGGGTCGTGGGGGTACTGTGTGCTAGGCCCTGAGTGGAGTGGGCTCTGGACAGGTCTGGGTGCTGCGGTTGCTGGGTGTTGGGCATATCTGGGTGCTCGACATGTCCCTGTGCTGGGCACTGGGAGGATTTGGTGCTGGGAATGGGCAGGTGATGATCGTGTCTGGGTGGTGGATGCTGGCTACAGGCAGGGCTGGGCACTGGCTGCGCTGGGTGCTGGTCACTGGGGGTACTGGGTTCTAGGCACTGGGCGTGCGGGGTGCTGGACATCTCTGAGTGCTGAGCATGTCCAAGTGATGGGTCGTGGGCACTGGGACTGCTGGGCAGTGGGGTGCTGGGGACTATGCATATCGGGGTGCCTGGCACGCCTGTGTACTGAGTGCTTGGTGCTGGGTTCTGGATGCTGGCTGTTGGGCATTGTCTGTGTGCTGGTTATTGGGCACTGGCGGTGGTAGGCATGGGAGTGCTTGTTGCTGGGCATTTTCTGATCCTGGCTGTTGGGGGCGCTGAGCACTGGACATGTCTGGGGGATGGATGGAGGGAGTTTTGGGTGCTGGGCACTAGGGGTGCTGGCTAGTGGGTATGTCCGTGTGCTGGGCATGTCCATATGCCGGATGCTGTGCGCTGGGGATGCTGGGCACTGGGGTTAGTGGGTGCTGTGCACTGGGGTTGCTGGGTGCTGGGCGGCGCGACTGTTGGGGGCTGGGAGTGCTGGGTACTATGCATAAGCGGGTGCAGGGTATGTCTTGCTGCTGGATGGTGGGTTCTGGGGCTACTGGGAGCTGGGGGTATTGGGTGCTGGGCACTGGGGTTGCTGGGTGCTGAGTCCTGTGGGTGCTGGTTGCTGGGCCCTGGGAGTGCTGGGTACTATGCATAAGCGGGTGCAGGGTATGTCTTGCTGCTGGGTGCTGGGGGGATTGGGTGTTGGCCACTGGGGTGTTGGGTGCTGGGCATGTCCTCGTCCTTGGCATGACTGATGCTGGGCACTGGGGGTGCTGGCTGCTGGGAGCTAGGGGTGCTGGCTGTGGGCATTTCAGTTGCTGGACATGACCAGGTGCTGGGCGTGTCCAGGTGCTGGGCATGTGCAGATGCTGTGTGCTCGGCACTTGGGGTTCTGGGTGGTGGGCAGGGAAGGTGCTGGACGCTGGGGATGCTGGCTGTTGCGGTGCTGGGTGCTGGGCACTGGGGCTGCTGAGTGGTGGGTATGTCCAGGTGCTGTTTGTTGGCGGTTGGGGTGCTGGGTTGTGCGCCTGTCCGGGAGTTAGTGCTGGGCCCTGGGGGTGCTGTGTATGTCCGAGTGCTGGCCATGTCTGGATGCTGGGTAAACGGGTTCTTGGGCTGTGGGGGTGTTGGGTATGCTGGTTTCTGGGCACTGGGGAGGTGCTGGCTGCGAGACCTGTATGGTGGCGGGTGTTTGGTGTACTGGGTGCAGGGCACTGGGCGTGCTGGGTGCTGGGCATGTCTGGGTGCTATGTGCTGATCACTGGGGATGTTGGGGGCTGGTTTGCTGTGTTCTGGTGTGTAGCGTGCTGGGCATGCCCAGGTGCTGGGTACTGGGCGCTGGTGGGGGGGTGGTCCCAGGGGGTGCTGTATGCTGGGCATGTCCGGGGGGTGGGTGCTGGGCAGTGGGGTTGCTGGGTGCTGGGAATGTGCGGGTGCTGGGGGCTGGGCCCTGAGGTTGCTGGGGGCTGGGCACTCGGGTTGCTGGGTGCTGGCTGGTGCGGTTGCGGGGCCCTGGTATTGCTGGGTACTATGCATAACTGAGTGCAGGGTATCTCTTGGTGCTGGAGGTACTGGGTGCTGGGCATATGCGGTGCTGGGTCTGTGCTCTGGAGTTGCTGGGTTCTGTGCTCTGGGGGTGCTTGTTTCTTGGCACGTGCGTGTGCTGTGTGCTCTGCCCTGGTTGTGCTGGGTATGTGTGGGTGCTGTGTGGTGGGCGCTGGGCATGTCTGGGTGCTGGGTGATGGGCACGGGAGGTTCTGGGCGATGGGGAGCAGGGAAGCTGCCTGCTAGGCATGTCTGAGTGTTGGGCATGTCCGGGTGCTGGGTACTGTGCGCTGGCAGTGGTGGGCGGTGGTGGTGCTGGGTGCTGGGCATGTCCGGGTGCTAGACAATGGCAGTGCTGGGTGCTTGGCGCTGGGGGTGATGGTCTTTGGGTGTGCTGAGTGCTGGGCATGTCCCTGTGCTGGGTGGTGGGGGTACTGGGCATGTGCGGGTGTTGGTTGCCGGGCCCTGGGTGTACTGGGTGCTGGACGCTGGGGTGGTTGGTTTCGGGGCGCTGGGGGTGCTGGGTTCTGTGCCCCTGTGTTGCTGGGTGCTGAGCATGTCCGGGTGCTGGCCATGTCTAAGTGCAGCGTGCTGGGCACTGGGTGCTGGGGGTGCTGGATGCTGAGTGTTGGGTATGCCGGTCTCCGGGCACTGGGCGGAAGTGTGTGAGACCTGTGGGGGTGTTGTATGGTGGGTGTTTGGGGTGCTGAGCGCTGCAGGTGCTGGGCATGTCCAGGTGCTATGTGCTGATCACTGGGGTTCTTGGGGGCTGGTTTGCTGTGTTCTGGTGTGTTGGGCGCTGGTCATGTTTGTCTGGGTGCTGGGCATTTCTGGGTGCTGGGTACTGGGAACTGGCAGTGTTGGGGCGGTGCGGGTGCTGTGTGCTGGGCATGTCGGGGTGCTGGGTACTGGGCAGTGGGAGTGCTGGGTGCTAGGTACTGGGGGTGCTGGGCCCTGGCATTGCTGGGTAATATGCAAAACTGAGTGCAGGGTAAGTCTTGGTGCTGGATGCTTGGTGCTGGAGGTACCGGGTGCTGGGCATATGCAGTGCTGGGTGTTGGGCATATGCGGTGCTGGGTGGCTGTGCTGGGGTTGCTGGGTGCTGTGCTGTGAGGGTGCTGGATTCCTGGCACGTGCGTGTGCTGTGTGCTGGGCCCTGCTTGTGCCGGGTATGTGTGGGTGCTGGGTGTTGGGCACTGGGGGTGGTGGTGCTAGGTGCTGGGCATGTCTGGGTGCTGAGCAATGGTGGTGCTGGGTGCTTGGCGCCGGGGGTGGTGGTCCCTGGGGCTGCTGTGTGCTGGGCACGTCGGGGTGCTGGGTTTTGGGCGGTGGGGGTGCTGGGTGCTGGGCGTGTGCGTGTGTTGGTTGCTGGACCCTGGCGTGCTGGGCGCTGGGGCTATCGGTTACTGGGTGCTGGGGCTGCTGGGTTCAATGCAGCGTATGCAGGTCCTGGGCAGTGGGTGTGCTGGAAGCTGGGTGTTGGGTATGCTGGTTCCTGCCACTGTGGGTGCTGGGTGTGAGACTTGTGGGCGTGCTGGATGGTGGGTGTTTGGTGTGCACCCTCACTGCCCACTACCCAGAACCCCAAGTGCCGAGCACACAGCATCCGGATGCGCCCAGCACCTGCACACGCCCAGCACCCACAAGACCCAACAACCAGCACCTGGTCATGACCAGTACCTGCAAATGCCCACAGCCAGCACCCCTAGCTCCCTGCACCCAGCACTCCCCATGGCCCAGCACTCATTCCCGGACATGCGCACAACCCAGCACACCCACCGCCAACACACAGCATCGAGACAGGCCCAGCACCCAGCAGCCCTAGTGCCCAGCATCCACCAGCAAGACATACCCTGCACCCAATTATGCATGGTACCCAGCACTCCCAGGGCCCAGCAACCAGTAGCCCCAGTACCTCGGCTCGCTTCTGTAATTCTACACAATGAAGACTTGTGGCTTAGAAGTTAGGTAACTAGCAGGTGTGGTGTTTGCAGGTGTGTAGAATTGTAGTCTAAATCGGGTCTCCTGGAAGCATTGTTAGACTCTAGTGAAGAGTAACCTTGGAAACGAGAACCGTAAACAAACGTGGTCCAGACGCGGCTCGGAGACAAACCTCGACCTTACAAGGAAAGAAAGGAACAGGTTCACAAAGAGTTCACTACCCCGCCGACCACCCGAGACCACCCGAGACCCTAAAGGTTTTAGTGCGCATGTGTCTAGGATGATGTAATATTATAATCGGCTCTCGGAAATTTAAGGAACATTTAAGAAATTTAAGGAATATTTAAGAGAAACTTAAAATATGTATGAGAAGCATGGATACAAACAGAAAGGTGATTAGACCCGGTGTGCTTCATTTGTGGCAAGTCCACCAAGCACCCAGGCCTGAATAAAACAATCTCTCTCCTGAGCGTGTGGAATTGGTTCCTTCCACGCCGGGCAGGAATCCGCTTTTCGGACAACACCTAGCCCCCAGCACCCACACCAGCAGCACCAGCAAGCCCAGTGCCCAGCACGCAGCAACCCCAGGGCCCAGCACCCAGCCATGCCCGCCACCCGGACATGCCCAGCACCCAGCAACCCCAGTGCACAGCACCCAGCACCCCCAGCGCCCAGAAACCAACACACGCACACACCCAGCACCCAGCACGCCCACTGCCCAAAACCCAGCAGCCCAACATGCCCAGCACACAGCACCACCACCGCCCACCACCCCACTGCCCAGTACCCAGCACCCACACATGCCCAGCACCCAGACACGCCCAGCAGGCAGCTTCCCTGCTGCCCACCGCCCAGCATCCCGACCGCCCAGCACCCAGGGCCCGCCACACAGCACCCACACTGCCCAACACCCAGCACCCACACATACCCGGCACAACCAGGGCCCAGCACACAGCACACGCACGTGCCAGGAATCCAGCACCCCCACAGCACAGCACCCAGCAACCCCAGCACAGCCACCCAGCACCGCATATGCCCAGCACCTAGCACCGCATATGCCCAGCACCCATTACCTCCAGCACCAGGCACCCAGCACCAAGACATACCCTGCACTCAGTTATGTGTAGTACCCAGCAATACCAGGGCCCAGCACCCCAGTACCTAGCACCCAGCACTCGCACTGCCCAACACCCACCACCCGGACGTGCCCAGCACACAGCACCCCCACTGCCCACACAGCCAGCGCCCAGTACCCAGACATGCCCAGCACCCAAACATGCCCAGCACTCAACACACCACTGCCCAGATCCCAGCAAACCAGCCCCCAACATCTCCAGCGATCAGCACATAGCACGCGGACATGCCCAGCACCAAGCACCCGCAGCGCTCAGCACCCACCACCCCCAGTGCTCTGTACCCAGCACACCAAACACCCACCATCCAGCACCCCCACACATCTCACACCCAGCAGCCCCAGTGCCCAGCAACCAGCATACCAACACCCACCATCCAGCTCCCCCACCACCCAGCACCCCCAGTGCCTAGTCCCCGCACCCAGACATGCCCAGCACCCGGACATACACAGCACTCAGCACTGTCCTGCTTCCGGCTGGGACAGAGTTAACTTTCTTCCCAGTAGCTTGGGGGGTGGGCTGGCTTTTGGGTTTGGTTTGAGAGGGGAGCCTTGATGGCCCCTTAACGCTTTGGCTGTTGCTGGGCGGTGCTTGCACCGGGAGACTTTTGTTCTCTCTTTTCGGCCTCCCACAGGAAGCTCGGGGGAGGGGGTTGGGGGGGCGGGGGGTTGGGGGGTGGGGTGGGGAGCACATCCGGGGTAGTTGACCTAGCTGGGCAATGGGGTATTCTATTGCATGTGACATCATGCCCAGAATAAAAAAAGGGAGTGGGCGGGGGGGGAACGACTCCCCCCCCCTCCCCCTAGTTCATGACACGCGGTCGGCAGCGGTGAGCAGTTGCATTCTGCATTGCCTGCTTTGTATCGTCTGTTGTTGTTGTTGTTCTCCTTGTTATTATTACTGTTCTACTTCGTTTTATTTCAATCATTAAACTGTTTTTATCTCAACCCGGGAGCTGTCCTACTTGTGCCCTCCCGATTCTCTCCCCCATCCCACGGGGTGGGGGGGGAGGAGAGCCAGCGGCTGCGTGGGGTTTATTTGCAGGCTGGGGTTAAACCACCACATGCACCCATCATACCCTCCACCCAGCACCCCCATGGCCCAGCACTCATTCCCGGACATGCGCACCACCCAGCACACCCACCGCCAACACACAGCCCCTGGACATGCCCAGCACCCAGCAGCCCCAGCACCCAGCATCCAGCAGCAAGAGATACCCTGCACCTGCTTCTGCATAATACCCAGCACTCCCAGGGCCCAGCAACCAGCACTTAGCCCCCAGCACCCACACCAGCCAGCACCCAGCAAGGCCGGTGCCCAGCACCCAGCAACCCCAGGGCCCAGAACCCAGCAGCCAGCCATTGCCCAGCACCCGGACATACCCAGCAACCCCAGTGCACAGAACCCAGAAGCCCCAGTGCCCAGAAACCAACCACCCCAGTGTCCAGCACCCAGTACACCCAGGGCCCAGCAACCAACCCCCGCACATGCCCAGCACCCCCACCACCCAGCACACCCAAACACCATCACCCCCAGCGCCAAGCACCCAGCACTGCCATTGCCTAGCACCGGGACGTGCCCAGCACCCAGTACCACCACCACCAGTGCACAGTACCGAGCATCCGGATATGCCCAGCACTGAGACATTCCTAGAAGGCAGCTTCCCTGCTCCCCATCGCCCAGGACCTCCAGTGCCCAGCACCGGGACATGCCCAGCACCCACCACGCAGCACCCATACTGCCCAACACCCAGCACCCACACATACCCAGCACAACCAGGGCCCAGCACATGCACATGCCAGGAATCCAACACCCCCAGAGCACAGCACCCAGCAAACCCAGAGCACACACCTAGCACCGGATATGGCCAGCACCAGGACATACCCTCCACTCAGTTATGCATAGTACCAAGCAATGCCAGGGCCCAGCACCCCCCGTACCTAGCACTCAGCACTCCCACCACCCAATACCCACCACCGGACATACCTAGCAGCCCCACTGCCCGTGCCCAGCACCCAGACGTGCCCAGCACCCAAACAAGCCCAGCGCCCAACACACCAGAAAGCAGCAAACCAGCCCCCACCATCCCCAGTGATCTGCACATAGCACCCAGCACACGCTGCGCTCAGCACCCACCACCCCCAGTGCCCAGAAACCAGCATACCTAATGCCCAGCATCCA
The DNA here is from genome assembly GCA_023333565.1 of Puffinus mauretanicus. Taxonomy (NCBI): domain Eukaryota; kingdom Metazoa; phylum Chordata; class Aves; order Procellariiformes; family Procellariidae; genus Puffinus; species Puffinus mauretanicus. The sequence goes on along the minus strand of JAJKFH010001241.1, from coordinate 18,202 downwards.
GCACCACCACCCCCCAGCACCCCAACTGCCCAGTACCCGCACGCGGATATGCCCAGCACCCGAACATACACAGTACCCCTAGGACCCAGCACTCAGAACTCCAGCGCACTGCACTGTCCTGCTTCCGGCTGGGACAGAGTTAACTTTCTTCCCAGTAGCTTGGGGGGTGGGCTGGCTTTTGGGTTTGGTGTGAGAGGAGCCTTGATGGCCCCTTAATACTTTGGCTGTTGCTGGGCGGTGCTTGCACCGGGAGACTTTTGTTTTCTCTTTTCGGCCTCCCACAGGAAGCTCGGGGGGGGTTGGGGCGGGAGGGGGCGGTGGGGAGCACATCTGGGGTAGTTGACCTAGCTGGGCAATGGCGTATTCTATAGCATGTGACATCATGCTCAGTATAAAAAATGGGAGGGGGCGGGGGAGGGGGCTCTCCCCCGCTGCTCGTGACACACGGTCAGCAGCGGTGAGCAGTTGCATTGTGCATTGCCTGCTTTGTATCGTCTGTTGTTGTTGTTCTCATTGTTATTATTACTGTTCTACTTCGTTTTATTTCAATCATTAAACTGTTTTTATCTCAACCCGGGAGCTTTCCTACATGTGCCCTCCCGATTCTCTCCCCCATCCCACGGGGTGGGGGGGGAGGAGAGCCAGCGGCTGCGTGGGGTTTATTTGCGGGCTGGGGTTAAACCACGACATGCACCCATCATACCCTCCACCCAGCACCCCCATGGCCCAGCACTCATTCCCGGACATGCGCACAACCCAGCACACCCACTGCCAACACACAGCCCCTGGACGTGCCCAGCACCCAGCAGCCCCAGTGCCCAGCACCGCATTGCCCAGCATCCCCAGCGCCCAGCACCCTCACTGCCCACCACCCAGAACAACAAGTGCCAAGCACACAGCATCTGGACATGCCCAGCACCGAGACACACCCAGCACCCACAAGACCCAGCACCCGGTCATGACCAGCAACTGGAAATGCCCACAGCCAGCACCTCTAGCTCCCAGCAGCCACCAACCCCAGTGCCTAGCACTCAGCACCCAGTCGTGTCGAGCACTCGGACATGCCCAGCACCCAACACCCCAGTGCTCAGCACCCCGCACCCGATCGTGTCCAGGGCCCACCACACAGCACCCACACTGCCCAACACCCAGCACCCACACATACCCGGCACAACCAGGGCCCAGCACACAGCACACGCATGTGCCAGGAATCCAGCAACCCCAGAGAACAGCACCCAGCCACCCAGCACCGCATATGCCCAGCAGGAAGCACCGCATATGCCCAGAACCCAGCACCCAGTAGCTCCAGCACCAGGCACCCAGCACCAACACATACCCTGCACTCAGTTATGCAGAGTACCCAGCAATACCAGGGCCCAGCACCCCAGTCCCTAGCACCCAACACTCCCACTGCCCAACACCCACCACCCGGACATGCCCAGCACACAGCACCCCCACCACCCCACGCCGCCAGCGCCCACTATGCAGCACCCAGAAATGCCCAGCACCCAACACACCAGAACGCAGCAAACTGGCCCCCAACATCCCCACTGATCAGCACATAGCACCCGGAATGTCCAGCACCCGCAGCGCTCAGCACCCAGCACCCTTAGGGCCCAGCAGCCAGCACCACAGTAACCAGCATCCCCAGCGCCCAGCACCCGGTCATGCCAAGCACCTGGACATGCCCAGCACCAAGCACGCCTGTGCCCAGCACACAATAGCCCCAGCACCCAGTAGCCCCAGCACCCAGCATCCAGCAGCAAGAGATACCCTGCACCCGCTTACGCATAGTACCAGGCACCCACAGCGCTCAGCAGCCAGCATCCCCAGTGCTCTGCACCCAGCACACCAGACACCCACCATCCAGCACCCCCACACATCTCACACCCAGCACCCCCAGTGCCCAGTCCCCGCACCCAGACATGCCCAGCACCCGGACATACACAGCACTCAGCACTGTCCTGCTTCCGGCTGGGACAGAGTTAACTGTCTTCCCAGTAGCTTGGGGGGTGGGCTGGCTTTTGGGTTTGGTGTGAGAGGAGCCTTGATGGCCCCTTAACGCTTTGGCTGTTGCTGGGCGGTGCTTGCACCAGGAGACTTTTGTTCTCTCTTTTCAGCCTCCCACAGGAAGCTCGGGGGGGGGGTGGGGGGGCGGGAGGGGGGGGTGGGGAGCACATCCGGGGTAGTTGACCTAGCTGGGCAATGGGGTATTCTATTGCATGTGACATCATGCCCAGAATAAAAAAAGGGAGGGGGCGGGGGGGGAACGACTCCCCCCCCCTCCCCCTAGTTCATGACACGCGGTCGGCAGCGGTGAGCAGTTGCATTGTGCATTGCCTGCTTTGTATCGTCCGTTGTTGTTCTCATTGTTATTATTACTGTTCTACTTCGTTTTATTTCAATCATTAAACTGTTTTTATCTCAACCCGGGAGCTTTCCTACTTGTGCCCTCCCGATTCTCTCCCCCATCCCACGGGGTGGGGGGGGAGGAGAGCCAGCGGCTGCGTGGGGTTTATTTGCAGGCTGGGGTTAAACCATGACATGCACCCATCATACCCTCCACCCAGCACCCCCATGGCCCAGCACTCATTCCCGGACATGCGCACAACCCAGCACACCCACCGCCAACACACAGCCCCTGGACATGCCCAGCACCCAGCAGCCCCAGTGCCCAGCACCCAGCAGCCCCAGCACCCAGCATCCAGCAGCAAGAGATACCCTGCACCTGCTTATGCATAATACCCAGCACTCCCAGGGCCCAGCAACCACCACTTAGCCCCCAGCACCCACACCAGCCAGCACCCAGCAAGGCCGGTGCCCAGCACCCAGCAACCTCAGGGCCCAGAACCCAGCAGCCAGCCATTGCCCAGCACCCGGACATACCCAGCAACCCCAGTGCACAGAACCCAGAAGCCCCAGTGCCCAGAAACCAACCACCCCAGTGTCCAGCACTCAGTACACCCAGGGCCCAGCAACCAACACCCGCACATGCCCAGCACCCCCACCACCCAGCACACCCAAACACCATCACCCCCAGCGCCAAGCACCCAGCACTGCCATTGCCTAGCACCAGGACGTGCCCAGCACCCAGTACCACCACCACCAGTGCACAGTACCAAGCACCCGGATATGCCCAGCACTGAGACATTCCTAGAAGGCAGCTTCCCTGCTCCCCATCGCCCAGGACCTCCAGTGCCCAGCACCGGGACATGCCCAGTGCCCACCACGCAGCACCCATACTGCCCAACACCCAGCACCCACACATACCCAGCACAACCAGGACCCAGCACATGCACATGCCAGGAATCCAACACCCCCAGAGCACAGCACCCAGCAAACCCAGAGCACACACCTAGCACCGGATATGGCCAGCACCAGGACATACCCTCCACTCAGTTATGCATAGTACCAAGCAATGCCAGGGCCCAGCACCCCCAGTACCTAGCACTCAGCACTCCCACCACCCAATACCCACCACCGGACATACCTAGCAGCCCCACTGCCCGTGCCCGGCACCCAAACATGCCCAGCGCCCAACACACCAGAAAGCAGCAAACCAGCCCCCACCATCCCCAGTGATCTGCACATAGCACCCAGCACACGCTGCGCTCAGCACCCACCACCCCCAGTGCCCAGAAACCAGCATACCTAATGCCCAGCATCCAGTACCACCACCCCCCAGCACCCCAACTGCCCAGTACCCGCACGCGGATATGCCCAGCACCCGAACATACACAGTACCCCTAGGAACCAGCACTCAGAACTCCAGCGCACTGCACTGTCCTGCTTCCGGCTGGGACAGAGTTAACTTTCTTCCCAGTAGCTTGGGGGGTGGGCTGGCTTTTGGGTTTGGTGTGAGAAGAGCCTTGATGGCCCCTTAATGCTTCGGCTGTTGCTGGGCGGTGCTTGCACCAGGAGACTTTTGTTCTCTCTTTTCGGCCTCCCACAGGAAGCTCGGGGGAGGGGGTTGGGGGGGCGGGGGATTGGGGGGGCGGGGGGGTGGGGTGGGGAGCACATCCGGGGTAGTTGACCTAGCTGGGCAATGGGGTATTCTATTGCATGTGACATCATGCTCAGAATAAAAAAAGGGAGGGGGCGGGGGGGGAACGACTCCCCCCCCCTCCCCCTAGTTCATGACACGTGGTCGGCAGCGGTGAGCAGTTGCATTCTGCATTGCCTGCTTTGTATCGTCTGTTGTTGTTGTTGTTCTCATTGTTATTATTACTGTTCTACTTCGTTTTATTCCAATCATTAAACTGTTTTTATCTCAACCCGGGAGCTTTCCTACTTGTGCCCTCCCGATTCTCTCCCCCATCCCACGGGGTGGGGGGGGAGGAGAGCCAGCGGCTGCGTGGGGTTTATTTGCAGGCTGGGGTTGAACCACGACATGCACCCATCATACCCTCCACCCAGCACCCCCATGGCCCAGCACTCATTCCCGGACATGCGCACAACCAAGCACACCCACCGCCAACACACAGCCCCTGGACGTGCCCAGCACCCAGCAGCCCCAGTGCCCAGCCCCGCATTGCCCAGCATCCCCAGCGCCCAGCACCCTCACTGCCCACCACCCAGAACAACAAGTGCCAAGCACACAGCATCTGGACATGCCCAGCACCGGGACACACCCAGCACCCACAAGACCCAGCACCCGGTCATGACCAGCAGCTGGAAATGCCCACAGCCAGCACCTCTAGCTCCCAGCAGCCACCAACCCCAGTGCCTAGCACTCAGCACCCAGTCGTGCCAAGCACTCGGACTTGCCCAGCACCCAACACCCCAGTGCTCAGCACCCCGCACGCGGTCGTGTCCAGGGCCCACCACACAGCACCCACACTGCCCAACACCCAGCACCCACACATACCCGGCACAACCAGGGCCCAGCACACAGCACACACACGTGCCAGGAATCCAGCATCCCCAGAGCACAGCACCCAGCCACCCCAGCACAGCCACCCAGCACCGCATATGCCCAGCAGGAAGCACCGCATATGCCCAGAACCCAGCGCCCAGTAGCTCCAGCACCAGGCACCCAGCACCAAGACATACCCTGCACTCAGTTATGCAGAGTACCCAGCAATACCAGGGCCCAGCACCCCAGTACCTAGCACCCAACACTCCCACCGCCCAACACCCACCACCCGGACATGCCCAGCACACAGCACCCCCACCACCCCACACCGCCAGCGCCCACTATGCAGCACCCACAAATGCCCAGCACCCAACACACCAGAACGCAGCAAACTGGCCCCCAACATCCCCACTGATCAGCACGTAGCACCCGGAATGTCCAGCACCCGCAGCGCTCAGCACCCAGCACCCTCAGGGCCCAGCAGCCAGCACCACAGTAACCAGCATCCCCAGCGCCCAGCACCCGGTCATGCCACGCACCTGGACATGCCCAGCACCAAGCACGCCTGTGCCCAGCACACAATAGCCCCAGCACCCAGTAGCCCCAGCACCCAGCATCCAGCAGCAAGAGATACCCTGCACCCGCTTACGCATAGTACCTGTTATAATTTATCTGTCCAATTGAGTGACAGAGACTAGTCAATTAGAAATTTTTTGTTTATTAAAAGCAAGCGACCAGTAAGCAAAACAGCGCTGGGTGTGCCGGGAGTCTCCGCTCCGCCAGAACACACACCGTAATGCGACACTTATCATAAAATATATACAGTAAAACATTACATATTCATATAATTTTGTAATATGCCTATACATATGCATGACCTGTCCCCGCTTCGTATTAAAATGAGTTCCAACGGTCATTTACATAGTCCAAGCATGCGCAGTAAAATTAGGGTTGGGGTCTTTTTCCTCTCCGGTGGTCGTTCATAGTCTTCTTCACTGTGTCCGTTAGTTGAACTCTGGGCTTCCTTTGTCTATATATGGTCATTTAATTAACTCATCTGTTCCTCCACTCTTGGAATGTAACGGGGCATCGGGTTATCTTGTCCTTTAACACTTATCCCTTCACAGTTGTTTATTGTTAGTGATTTACATAGGACACTATCTCATCACAGCTGTTACATAGGAGGCCTAACGAGCCAGCTCAAGGCCTGTCTGCTCTTATCAAGTGGGAGGATGTACCATGGTGAAATCTCAGTCAGGAATTGTTAGTTAGTTTATGGCTTAGGCTAGACAATGGCTCTGTTATTAACCCTTAAGTGTTAGTTCCCTCTATCATTACCATCCAAACTTTAATGCTCTAAGAAAACTTTAGCGAACTTTATCAAACATAGTTATACAAGATTCAAAATAGATTGCAGCCAGCTCATAGGATATTATGTCACTCTATGGTTTAACTAACTTTTTGTTAACACATATCACAAGACCTTGATGAACAAAACAGTTCACAGTTTATCACAATCCCCCCTTTTTCTTTTCACAATTTTGTTCATCAAATCGCTTAAGCTCCTGCTGGCTTAAAATGAAGGTCTCTTCCACCTCCGGTATTCCTTCCAAAGGTTCGTACTTGGCTTTTATAATCATCAAATGAGCGGCTTCTAATCTGTTTTTTTTTTTACAATGGTTACTACTCTATTGAATATACAGGGTCCAAAAGTTAATACCAATATCAATATAATCAGGGGTCCTGCAATGGTAGATAGTAGCGTAGTAAGCCAAGGAGAGTGATTAAACCAGGACTCATACCAGCTCTGCTGCGTTTCTCGCTCTCGTTTCCGTTTTTCTAGGCCCTCTCGAAGTTTTGTCATAGTATCTCTTACAACCCCGGTATGATCAGCATATACACAACACTGTTCTCCCAAGGCGGCACATAACCCGCCTTGTTGTAAAAACATTAAATCCAGTCCCCTTCTATTTTGTAGCACCACTTCAGATAACGATCTTAATGATTTTTCTAAAGCGCTAATTGATTTTTTTTTTTCAAAGTAGATCTTCGTCTACTGCTATTCTGAGTGATTGAAATTTCTGATTTTGTTGTACCAATGATGTTATTCCCGTGCCTGTACCTGTTGCTCCTACAGCTATCAAAGTGGCTACTGTCAAAGCTGTAAGGGTGAATGGTTCTCGTTTTTGTAAGTGGTGACTCTGCGTATTCTGGTAATTTTATACAAATTCCTCAGAGTGGTATATGATTCGGGGAATTATCATCACTTGTATGCAAAATTCCTCAGATGCGTTGAAGAATTTGAGAGATAGACAGGGGGTGATACCAGTTTTGGAGAAGATCCATTTGGTATTATTAGCTGGTATTAGCCAATCAGCAGGGGGCTTATCTTTTTGGGAAGTGTTTATCTTGCATAATTTAATTTTCTCTGGGGGTACATTTCTAATACACCTTCCTTGTCCTGATACATGTTGCATTGTCAGGCCTGGTTTCCGACCTTCAGAATTCCACAGGCATTGTATTGGGTTTGAACCATTTACCTTTTTCGCCTCTAAGTGGATGCCCATTACCTCATAGAAGGGGGGTTTTATATCGTAACACAACCAACAATGTTGGGTCATATTTGGATTTGTGTTGTTTAACACCAGGTAACTGGCTTGTATCAGTTTCCAAAGGGAATTATCCTCAGGGGTTTGAGTGGTTTTGATATAAAGCAGTTCTCATTTTGGTATTTTGCCTTGCAATTAATCCGAGTGCATCCCGGTTTTATTTACAATTATTTTTAGCACAGCTTGTAACCTAATTATTCTATTAAGCATATATATTGGGGTCCTGTAACCCCAGGATCCGTCTTCTGTCCATGTAGCTGGATCATAATAGGCAATGATTCTCTTAGAAGGCCACTCGTTATTTTTCCAATTTCCAATTTGTAAGCTCCGTTTATTACGCCTTGTTCCCAATTCATCAGCTTCAGCATACACTTGGACTCCTAGCCATTCTCCCCGATTTGTGGGTAACAGGAAAAACCCGGGTCTTATAGTTCCTAATACACAGGATCCTGTCCAATTTTTTTGCAAATATGCATAAGCCAGTTTGCCACAAATCCAATAATGTCCTTCGGGAGTTGGCTAACCATTTGATATGTTTGTTCCATTAGTCCAATTTTTAAATTGATCACTTATTTCCAGCGGGCTTTCCCACTCATCCCAGCTGTTCTTAGTTTCATTCCATAGGTAACCTCCTTCACAATCTAGATTACCTTCTTGTCTTTGTTTTCCATCATCCTTTAGATTTTGCCAACAACTCCTTCCAATTATACTTGTTTGGAGTACCCATCGTTGTTTCCTATTACCCTTTCCCATTGTTTTCCATATTTGGGGATCACTTATATTACTTTCCATAGCTTCTCAAGGCCATCGTTCACCTTGATCTGTTCCACCACAAACATAACAGTTAGTTATATTTAATGACTTAGCAATATTTTCAGCAAGATTTACAAATAGATTCTTAGCAACTGTGGGAATTTCATATTTCCCTCCTGTTTCTATTTCATGATAAAATGAGTTAAACAATAACGGGTGTTGTATTGACTCTCTAGATTTCTCGTTAATTATTATCGGTAAAACAGCTCCCGGATCTTCCCCAGGTCCATATATCTTAAATCCCATTTTTACATCTTGCTGTTTCCATTGTTCTGGATTCCAAATAGTTAGATTAACAGGATTACAAGTATGGGCTGTACAATTGGGGAAAGTTACCCCCTTTTTAATTTCTGCTCTTAATTGAGTCCCCGTACAGTGCTGAGGCCATCCCCATGTGGGAGCTGTACTCCAACAGGCACAATCCCATCCTGTGCTTCCACAATAGTGATGACCCCTGGCAATTTTGTTGTCACCATAGACATAGCAATTGGAGGGTGGTGAGGACTTAGGCCTGAGACATAGATACTTTTCACTCTGACTGTAATATTTTCTCCAGTTCATGTTCCCACAGTTAGAATACGGGTCATCATCAATAGCGTCACAAGCGTCAAAAGTTACCCATACAGGGTGACTTAAATTAGTTATAATTTCACTTTTCGCTATCAACCTTCCCTCTGCTGAGTTTGTCTTTATTTCCACCCAATATTGATAAGGGAGTTCCTTTGGATCATAGCATACAGTCCTATTTCCTTCTTTGCAGAGGACATACTGGGTTTGGTTATGAATGCAGCTTCCCATTTTCTGGCCTTTACAGTCATAGACAGTATGATACACCAAGGTTTGGGAACTTACTCGTCCCCTTCTAGTAGTTACTACACATTGTCTGCGGTTGTTTACCGTAGTCAGGGTCAAGAAACTCACCCCAAGTAGGATTAGAAGAGGTCCGGTAAGGGCCATAGTGATCGGCGGTCACAGCCCGAAGGGGTTGCAGCCCTTGGCAGACCTTTTCAAGCCGCAACACCGGTTCCCTATCCGGTCTTGCCCTCTTCTTTAATCTTAAAGGGTGGCCTCTTCCAATTTGTATGCTATGTCCCAAAAGTCTGGTGTATACTGTGGATAGCCTATTGTTATCCCTAAGGGGTAATGCTTAACTGATCCCTGTTATTAATAAATTGTCTTCCTTAATGGGTATCCATTCAGGAGTCTCTCCGTTCACCAATTCTACAGGAGTAGTCACAATAAAATTCCCACAGCAACTTAGCTTATATTCTCTAATTCACGCCTTTTCAAGTCCGTCTGATGGTTAGCTTAGTTTCTCCGGGTTCAGGGGTGACTCTCCACTCCTTCACTGGACCCCCCACTCGCGACACGTGTCCATCCCCCTTCAGCAGTCCCCACAGCAGTCTCTGTAGTCAATAAACGAAGAAAAGGTCCTTCCCAGAGGGGAGATAAATTTTCTTCTTTCCATGTCCTTATCCCCCGGTTGTAACTGTTGAATTGCAAATTCTAAAGGTGGTGTCTGAGCCATCATCCCGATTTCTCTTAGCTCTTTTAATCTTTTTCCAATGGCAATTTTTTTTTTTTTTTTTTTTTTTTTTTTGGACACTATGATCCTCAATTACATTGTTCCCCAGAGGCATCCCTTGAGAATAAGGCATGCCATATAACATTTCATATGGTGATAATCCAGTCTCACTATGCAGCTTAATTCTTATGTTTAAAAGTGCCAATGGTAAGCATTTAGTCCAGGGCATTTGTGTCTCAATCATTAATTTAGCCAATTGTTGTTTCATTGTTTGATTCATTCTTTCTACTTTCCCCGAACTTCGTGGGTGCCACGGAGTGTGGTATTCCCACTGAATATCTAATGATTGTTTATTATTTTAGAAGTAAAATGTGTGCCCTGGTCAGAATCAAGGTACTGGATTATCCCATATCTAGGTATCAAATGTTCCAATAAAATTTTTACCACCATTTGTGCTGTAGCTCATGCTACAGGGTAAGCTTCTACCCATTGTGTTAAATGATCTACTACTACCAATATATCTGTAAGCTGTTTTTCTCCCTCCCGTGGCTGCTTGTTGAAACACTTTCTTATTTACCTTTTGACAAGTTAAGCAACCTTGTGTAATTTGCTTTGCTATTTCAAAAATTCCAATACAGCCAAATTGTTTAAGGAAATGATCACTTAACGCCTTTGTACCCCGATTTATTTGTGACAAAGTTACCACAGATATGTAAACAAGCAAAATGAGTTCATTTCACATTCCTAATTTGGGCTATCTGCTTTGTTTCTTTCCTGAAGCAAATGTTCACCTGATAAGCAGTATCATAAACACACGTTTAGTCTTATGCTTTTGATATTAAAGCAGGAATTGACACACAAAACTGGTTCTACAATAGCTGCTGGATTAGCAAACATGTCTGAAGCAATAGTTTGTAAAGAAATGGGTTAACATTCCATATCTGTAGTTTAGAATACTTGCCATGTCAAGATTTAAATCAAAGCATGTGTATTTGATACATGAAAAACACAAGACAGCTTTACAGAAGACAAGACATATTCATACACTAAACATATCCTTAATAAAATCAGATTTGAAGAGGTATGAAGCTCTCACTGCCTAAAACCAAAACCCAAAATAAGGAGATAAGCCTTTATTTGCTTGTTCTGTTTGATTTCTATCTTTCCAGTTTCTCCTTCTTTATACCACACTGAGGGGTTAATAGCTTCTTCATCCTCTTGTGTTAAAGTGTATAATTTAATCTGCAATTTGTCCCTTTGACTCTAAATGCTCAAATTTAACGTCAAAATCAAATCCCTTCCTAATAAATTGTATTGCGCTTCAGGGAGCAAAAGTAAATCATTAAGACAAATTTTCTTTTCTGTTTCTACTTTTACATCTTTCAAGATATTTACTTTAAAAGGCTCTCCTTTTGCTCCTACTACTGACATATAGCTATTCCCTCTTTCCATTCCTTTGGGAAGTTTTTGAATGGTTGATTTTTCGGCCCCTGAATCCACTAAAAATAAAACTTCCTCTTTATGGGGACCAATTAATGATTTTATCAAGGGCTCTGTTGATGTTGAAGTCCCCAGAAGATAGAGCCCCTGACACCCCTCATCTTCTTTGAATATTTTCTCATCTTGTTCCCACTTACGGCAGTTCCTCTGAACATGTCCCCTCTTATCACAATAGTAACAGACAGGGACTGTAAATCTTTTCCAATAAAGCTGCCCGCTGGGTGTTGTTTCTTCTATTCCGTTTTCTCCCTTCTCTTCAGACGGGGTCTTATTTTTCTGACTTTCTTTTACTGCTGCTATAAGAGTCTTAGCTTCTGCTTTCTGTTTTTCCTCATCTCTTCTAACGTAAACTTTCTGTGCCTCTCTGAGCAACTCTGCTAATCCCTCCCTTGCCAGTCTTCCAACTCTTCTAATTTCCTTCCCCAAGATTTAGCCACAAATTGTGTTTTAAGGAGTGTGGTTCCAGCCACAGTATTCGGATCTATTCCGGAATACATCTGTAAACTTTTTCTTAATCTCTCCAACCATTCTGTCAGAGATCCATCTTTTCCTTGTTGTTCATTAAATGCTTTATTAATATTTTGTACTCTGGGAACTGCTTCTCTTATTCCCTGTATGATTAATGTTCTCAAATCTCTCATATTCTGTTACTTTTTTAAAATTTCTCACATCTGTGGTATTTAGTGGGACTGCCACAAACCCGATGCCTCCTTGATTACCTCCGAGGGGTACTTCTCATAAGGGATATAGGGGAGTCCCCTCTGATATGGCAGTTTTACTTCTCGTACATGCCGCAGGAGGTTGATCTAATTCTGGTGCTGTTAATGTTGGAGGCAGGGGCTGCGGTGACTGTGAAAAAGGTAGCGCAGCCACCGGAGGGGGAGCCGAAGCTAGATTGTTACGGTACGGAGGAGGTAAATTAACCAGTGGCTCCCATTTATAATATTTTTCTTTTTCGTGGTGTTTTTTTGTTTGTTTGTTTTTGGTTTTTTTTTTTTTCTCCTCCTTTTTCTCCTTTCCTCCTCCTTAATTTTTTTATCTGTTTTTAATGTAAATATTGAGGCTGGAAAAGGACGTGAAGTCCTGATCCATAACTCCGCATAATCGCTTTCCTCCTGACTAAAAGGTTCCTTTGAATTAGCATATTCATTTAAAACCTGGCAAACCCAGCCATCAAAGGATCCAAATACAGGCCAATATAGGTGGTCTCCTCTAATTTGTTTACCACCCCAAACTTCCATGCAATAGTGAATCATTTTTACTTTATCCTTACCCGCCTAGAGGGGTAATCATCCCAATTTTTAATCATTAAACCTAACGGACTATCCGGTGGTATCTGAACCCCAGAACCACCCATGGGATCAGAGGGCTTGCTTTTCCTCTGTCCCATCTTCCGAAGCGCCTTCTTTCACTCACACACTCGCTTCCCCTGGTTCGTGGCCCAGCCCCTCGCGGGGTGTGGGAACCGCACTACTGAGGGTCCGCACTCACTTCGCCCGGTGGACTACTGAGTCCGGTGGACGTCTCACACAAGCACGCTTCGGGATACCCAACCCCAACCGAACGGCTAACCGGCCTATACTCACGCGTCCTGCGTCTTCGTTCGGTCTTCGTGCACAAATATTATGGGGTTACCGGTTTTATTTGCTTACTGTCAAATTTGAGGTTCGTCAGTAAAGGATTTGGCGTAGAAGCACCCTGACAAGGGCCGCTTATTCAGCGGGGCGCCCCCCCTGCCAAGGACCTCAGGCCAGATTGCCTTTATCCGAGTCACGGCACCATAATTGTTATAATTTATCTGTCCAATTGAGTGACAGAGACTAGTCAATTAGAAATTTTTGTTTATTAAAAGCAAGCGACCAGTAAGCAAAACAGCGCTGGGTGTGCCGGGAGTCTCCGCTCCGCCAGAACACACACCGTAATGCGACACTCATCATAAATATATACAGTAAAACATTACATATTCATATAATTTTGTAATATGCCTATACATATGCATGACCTGTCCCCGCTTCGTATTAAAATGAGTTCCAAAGGTCATTTACATAGTCCAAGCATGCGCAGTAAAATTAGGGTTGGGGTCTTTTTCCTCTCCGGTGGTCGCTCATAGTCTTCTTCACTGTGTCCGTTAGTTGAACTCTGCGTTTCCTTTGTCTATATATGGTCATTTAATTAACTCATCTGTTCCTCGATTCTTGGAATGTAACGGGGCATTGGGTTATCTTGTCCTTTAACACTTATCCCTTCACAGTTGTTTATTGTTAGTGATTTACATAGGACACTATCTCATCACAGCTGTTACATAGGAGGCCTAACGAGCCAGCTCAAGGCCTGTCTGCTCTTAGCAAGTGGGAGGATGTACCATGGTGAAATCTCAGTCAGGAATTGTTAGTTAATTTATGGTTTAGGCTAGACAATGGCTCTGTTATTAACCCTTAAGTGTTAGTTCCTCTATCATTACCATCCAAACTTTAATGCTCTAAGAAAACTTCAGCGAACTTTTAGCAAACATAGTTATACAAGATTCAAAATAGATTGCAGCCAGCTCATAGAATATTATGTCACTCTATAGTCTAACTAACACATATCACAAGACCTTGATGAACAAAACAGTTCACAGTTTATCACAGTACCCAGCACCCACAGCGCTCAGCAGCCAGCATCCCCAGTGCTCTGCACCCAGCACACCAGACACCCACCATCCAGCACCCCCACACATCTCACACCCAGCACCCCCAGTGCCCAGTCCCCGCACCCAGACATGCCCAGCACCCGGACATACACAGCACTCAGCACTGTCCTGCTTCCGGCTGGGACAGAGTTAACTTTCTTCCCAGTAGCTTGGGGGGTGGGCTGGCTTTGGGGTTTGGTGTGAGAGGAGCCTTGATGGCCCCTTAACGCTTTGGCTGTTGCTGGGCGGTGCTTGCACCGGGAGACTTTTGTTCTCTCTTTTCGGCCTCCCACAGGAAGCTCGGGGGAGGGGGTTGGGGGGGCGGCGGGGGGGGGTGGGGAGCACATCCGGGGTAGTTGACCTAGCTGGGCAATGGGGTATTCTATTGCATGTGACATCATGCTCAGTATAAAAAAAGGGAGGGGGCGGGGGGGGAACGACTCCCCCCCCCCTCCCCCTAGTTCATGACACGCGGTCGGCAGCGGTGAGCAGTTGTATTGTGCATTGCCTACTTTGTATCGTCTGTTGTTGTTGTTGTTCTCATTGTTATTATTACTGTTCTACTTCGTTTTATTTCAATCATTAAACTGTTTTTATCTCAACCCGGGAGCTGTCCTACTTGTGCCCTCCCGATTCTCTCCCCCATCCCACGGGGTGGGGGGGGAGGAGAGCCAGCGGCTGCGTGGGGTTTATTTGCAGGCTGGGGTTAAACCACGACACGCACCCATCATACCCTCTACCCAGCACCCCCACGGCCCAGCACTCATTCCCGGACATGCGCACAACGCAGCACACCCACCGCTAACACACAGTCCCTGGACGTGCCCAGCACCCAGCAGCCCCAGTGCCCAGCACCCAGCAGCCCCAGCATCCAGCAGCAAGAGATACCCTGCACCTGCTTATGCATAATACCCAGCACTCCCAGGGCCCAGCAACCAGCACTTAGCCCCCAGCACCCACACCAGCCAGCACCCAGCAAGGCCCGTGCCCAGCACCCAGCAACCTCAGGGCCCAGAACCCAGCAGCCAGCCATTGCCCAGCACCCGGACATACCCAGCAACCCCAGTGCACAGAACCCAGAAGCCCCAGTGCCCAGAAACCAACCACCCCAGTGTCCAGCACCCAGTACACCCAGGGCACAGCAACCAACACCCGCACATGCCCAGCACCCCCACCACCCAGCACACCCAAACACCATCACCCCCAGCGCCAAGCACCCAGCACTGCCATTGCCTAGCACCGGGACTTGCCCAGCACCCAGTACCACCACCACCAGTGCACAGTACCGAGCACCCGGATATGCCCAGCACTGAGACATTCCTAGAAGGCAGCTTCCCTGCTCCCCATCGCCCAGGACCTCCAGTGCCCAGCACCGGGACATGCCCAGCGCCCACACTGCCCAACACCCAGCACCCACACATACCCAGCACAACCAGGGCCCAGCACATGCACATGCCAGGAATCCAACACCCCCAGAGCACAGCACCCAGCAAACCCAGAGCACACACCTAGCACCGGATATGGCCAGCACCAAGACATACCCTCCACTCAGTTATGCATAGTACCAAGCAATGCCAGGGCCCAGCACTCCCATGGCCCAGCATTGATTCCCACACCCGCACACAACCCAGCACACCCACTGCCAATGCACAGCACCTGGACATGCCCAGCAGCCCCGGAGCCCAGCACACAGCACCCAGCATCCCCAGCACCAGGATATGACAAGAAGCCAGTCCCCACCAACCAACACCCCTACCACTCAGCAACGGAACATGCCTAGCAGCAGGCACCACCAATGTGTAGCAAGGAGTGCTAGGTGTGGTGGATATGGCACATTTGGGGCACTGGAGCTGGCTAGCTGTTGGGCAGCAGAGAAGTGTCTATCAAGGGAAGGTGAGAGCCACCAACATCTTTCAGTCCTGCCTGTTAGTTTAAGGGAGCCCGAAGAGGAGATCGACTGTTTTGCAGTTGGGCTCTGGTAAGGTTGCTGGTTGGATGGCAGAGCGAGAGCAGCTCCCTCTGAAAGAGCTGCTACGAAAGGCAAGAGCAAGAAACAGCTTTCAATGCTGGTTCTTTCTGTGTTGGAGCGCCCTCTGGTGGGAAGCCGTTTAGGAAATGGGCTCGAGAGATGGTAAGGCAAAGGTTGATATTTAGGTTTGAGAATAAGGGAGAGGGCTGGTGGGACCGGGAAGGGGCTACTCCTCGTTTGGAGTCCATGTGGTGGGTGGTGTTATCTAACGCAGAAGGGTCTCGTTATCTATGCAGAACCTCAAACTATCCCTTATCCTCATCAGAGGCAAGCTCCGAAACGGCCACCCACCTCATCCGGCTCAGGCACAAAAAAAGCAAGGACTGAAGGATGATGCTGTCCCTCACGATATCTTGGCAGCCTCTTCTCAGCCCCACCAACATCGGGGCTCTATCTCTGTTCTCCCACTTAGCCTCGACATATCCCTTACCCTCATCAGGGCAAAGCTCCGAAGCGGCCATTCTCCACATGGGGCTTGGCACTGAGATAACCAGGAATCAAGGTTGATGCTGGCCCTCACGATCACTTCGCAGCCCCGTCTCAGCCCCACCAACACCGGGGCTCTGTCTCTGTTCTCCCACTTAGCCTCGACATATCCCTTCCCCTCATCAGGGTAAAGCTCCGAAGCGGCCATTCTCCACATAGCCCTTGGCACTGAGCTAGCCACGAATCAAGGCTAACACTGGCCCTCACCTTCCGTTTGCAGTCCCTAGGCAGCCCCACAAACACCGGCGCTCTCTGTCTGTTCTCCCTCCTAACCTCAACCTAGCCCTGACCCTCACCGGGACCAAACTCCGAAGCGGCCATTGTCCACATGGGGCTTGGCACTGAGCTAGCCAGAAATCAAGGTTGATGCTGGCCCTCACCTTTCCTTGGTAGCCCCACCAAATCCAAGGCTCTGTCTCTGATTTCCCACTTATAATCGACATATCCCTTACCCTCATCAGGGCAAAGCTCCGCAGCGGCCATTCTCCACATACGGCTTGGCACTGAGCTAGCCAGGAATCAAAGATGATGCTGGCCCTCACGATCACTTCGCAGCCCCGTCTCAGCCCCAGCAACACCGGAGCTCTGTCTCTGTTCTCCCACTTAGCCTGGACATATCCATTACCCTCACCAGGGCAAAGCTCCGAAGCGGCCAACCTCCACATGGGGCTTGGCACTGAGATAGCCAGGAATCAAGGATGATGCTGGCCCTCACCTTCCTTTTGCATCCCTAGGCAGTCCCACCAACACCGGGGCTCTCTGTCTGTTCTCCCACCTAACCTCAACCTAGCCCTGACCCTCACCGGGAACAAAGTCCGAAGCGGCCACCCTCCATGTGGAGCTTGGCACTAAGGTAGCCAGGAATCAAGGTTGATGCTGGCCCTCACCTTTCCTTTGTAGCCGCACCAACACCGGGGCTCTGTCTCTGTTCTCCCACTTAGCCTCGACATATCCCTTCCCCTCATCAGGGCAAAGCTCCGCAGCGGCCATTCTCCACATAGGGTTTGGCACTGAGAGAGCCAGGAATCAAGGTTGATACTGGCCCTCACGATCACTTCGCAGCCCCGTCTCAGCCCCACCAACACCGGCGCTCTGTCTCTGTTCTCCCACTTAGCCTCGACATATCCCTTCCCCTCATCAGGGCAAGCTCCGAAGCGGCCACGCTCCATATAGGGCTTGGCACTGAATAGCCAGGACTCGCGGATGATCCTGCCCTCACCTTCCTTGGCAGCTTCACCAACACTGGGGCTCTGTCTCTGTTCTCCCACTTAGCCTCGACATATCCCTTCCCCTCATCAGGGCAAAGCTCCGCAGCGGCCACCCTCCACATGGGGCTTGGCACTGAGCTAGCCAGGAATCAAGGTTGATGCCGGCCCTCACGATCACTTCGCAGCCCTGTCTCAGCCCCACCAACACCGGGGCTCTCTGTCTGTTCTGCCACCTAACCTCAACCTAGCCCTGACCCTCACCGGGAACAAAGTCCGAAGCGGCCACCCTCCACGTGGAGCTTGGCACTAAGGTAGCCAGAAATCAATGCTGATGCTGGCCCTCACCTTTCCTTTGCAGCCCCACCAACACCGGGGCTCTGTCTCTGTTCTCCCACTTAGCCTCGACATGTCCCTTCCCCTCATTAGGGCAAAGCTCCGCAGCGGCCACCCTCCACATGGGCTTGGCACTGGACTAGCCAGGAATCAAGGTTGATGCTGGCCCTCAC
>JAJKFH010002135.1:0-29525 GCA_023333565.1 Puffinus mauretanicus | reverse complement strand
CCCCCTTCCTTCTTCTTCCCCCAGCTTTATATGCTGAGCATGACGTCATATGGTATGGAATATCCCTTTGGTCAGTTGGGGTCAGCCGTCCCAGCTGTGTCCCCTCCCAACTTCTTGTGCACCCCCAGCCTACTCAGTGGTGAGGCAATGTCAGAAGCAGAAAAGGCCTCAATTGTGTGTGAGCACTGCTCAGCAATAACAAAAACATCTCTGTATTATCAACACTGTTTCCAGCACAAATCCAAACCATAGTCCCATGCAAGCTACTACGGAAAAAATTAACTCTATCCCGGTCAAAACCAGCACATTCTCCACCCCTTTTTCCATACTATTTACATCATGCTCAGGTCCCACACTGTCCAACACCTTCGTATTACCCACCACTCCCCTTCCCATCCTTTGATGTATTACACAGATACCATTCCCCTAGTCTATGGACCACCCCTGTAAAATGTCTGTAAAATGTCCACAAATGTCCCCAAAATGTCCATTGAGTTAATTTAGTCCATGACTTTGGGCTCCGTCTCTTATGGTGGTCACTCAGGACAGGAGAGGCGGTGTGTTGCATGGAGTTACGGGGCACCAAAGCCAGCTCAGGTCGGGTCACTGCTGCACTTGCACTGCTTCTTGTAAGGCTTCTCCTCCATTGGTTCAGGTGGTTCCTGCTGTAGTAATTCCTGTAACATGCAACTCAGATCTTGGGTTACAACAATTTAGAGGTATATTCATTACAATCTCCACCCCTGGTCCCCTTGGGCCAGGCTATAGGGTTTAACACTGCAATGAACTCCTCCCCTTGCCCCTGCTCTGGCTTATCCACAGATAAGTCCCTTCAGGAGCGAACCTGCTCCAATGGGTAGGTGCATGCCTCAGTCCCTCCAGGGAAGTACCTGCATGGGCTTAGCCATGGCCACGTGCTTTGAGGTGCTCCAGCATGACTTCATGCACAGCCACTGATGCTTCAAGGTGTACCTGCTGCATCATGGGCTTATCCACAGCCACAGATGCTTCGAGCTGTCCCTTCTCCAGTGTGGATTTATCCTTGGGCCACAATCCCTTCAGAGGTATACCTGCTGCGGCACAGACATAATCACAGCCATAGACACTTCAAGATGTACCTGCTCAGGCATGGGCTTAATCACAGCCACAGATGCTTTCGGGTGTCCTGCTCCCATGTGGACTCATCCACAGGTCACAGTCCCTTCGACTCGAGTTCACACCGGAGTTCCAGCCTGTCCAGCACAGCAGCACAGAAACAGCAGCGATGCCCTGGCCATCTGCCAGCCCAGCCGCATCCCCGTTGCTGTTACCAAAATGTTCCCAGGCACAGCACAGTCGATGATCAGCAGTGCAGCAGTACAGCAGGCAGTGAAAGCAAAAAGCAGCACTAACGAGCAGTAGACTCTAATACACAGTAAGGCAAGCAAGCCCCATGGCAAGCACAGGAGCCTGCCAATTAATAGCTAAACAGCAATAACAGCTATAAACTCGATTTAGCACATTCCAATCAAATCTGTCGTTATTTCAAACCCTTCGAGCCCCACGTTGGGAACCAAAAAGGACTGTCATGGTTTAACCCCAGCCAGCAACTAAGCACCACTCAGCCGCTCGCTCACTCCACCCCAGTGGGATGGGGGAGAGAATCAGAAAGGTGAAAGTGAGAAAACTCGTGGGCTGAGATAAAGACAGTTTAATAGGTAAAGCAAAAGCTGCACATGCAAGCAAAGCAGCACAAGGAATTCATTCACTACTTCCCATCAGCAGGCAGGTGTTCAGCCATCTCCAGGAAAGCAGGGCTCCGTCATGCGTTGTGGTTACTTGGGAAGACAAAACACCGTAACCTCGAACATCCCCTGCTTCCTTCTTTTTCCCCCAGCTTTATTTGCTAAGCATGACGTCATATGGTATGGAATATCCCTTTGGTCAGTTGGGGTCAGCTGTCCCAGCTGTGTCCCCTTCCAACTTCTTGTGCACCCCCAGCCTACTAGCTGATGGGGTGGTGTGAGAAGCAGAACAGTCCTTGACTCTGTGTAAGCACTGCTCAGCAACAACTAAAACATCAGTGTTTTATCAACATTATTCTCAGTACAAATCCAAAACATAGTCCCATGCAAGCTACTATGGAAAAAATTAACTCTATCCCACCCAAAACCAGCACAGAGCTGCTGCCTATCTAGAAGCAAGGTTCCTTTATTTCTCTTTATTAATGGTTACAG
The DNA here is from genome assembly GCA_023333565.1 of Puffinus mauretanicus. NCBI lineage: Eukaryota > Metazoa > Chordata > Aves > Procellariiformes > Procellariidae > Puffinus > Puffinus mauretanicus. The sequence continues at coordinate 27,309 of JAJKFH010002135.1, read as the reverse complement.
GAGATTGAACGTGCCTAATATAAATTATTTCTACCCCTAATTATATCTCCTTTACCTAAGGTGAGTTAGACAGTTTCATTCATATACTGTAACTGTGTGGTGCACAGTAACCCAGAGCCCCTCAACACTGTGCTGAACCTTGTGCACAGGCACGGGAGGGAGGGAGGGAGGACTCCAGTCTCACCATTTCCTTTCACTTGGAAGTCCCAGCTACAGTGGGTATCTTCTAGCTGTGACACTATGGTGTCATGTAGAATTAGATTGTCATTCACATGCTTGACCACAAGGGCACTAATTGGTAATGAGATGACTCATCTTGATCAGCTTCCCTGGAATAAGGCTAAAAATAGGGCCACTGGTATTATAGTGATAATAAGCTGATGCAACAACAGCTCTCTGAAATTATTGCATCTGCTAAACTAGCTAACAAGCAACATTTTGTAAGAAGAAGTGAAAATGTCATCTTGAAAAGTGGTATAAACTGAAAAAGAGGGCTCTCTTAACTCACGCATTGCAATAGCTTTCGCAATGGAAATACAAGGAAAACCCATTTGAGTTCAAAGACAGACCATTCAGCTGGGTAGCCTAAAAGTGGAAATTCCACAATAGGTGGATGCTTATACACAAGGGTTCTGCAAGTCAGGTCATGTTTTGTACACCTTAAATTATACGCAGGTATTATTGGTAAGTACCTATTTTAGAAATAGCTAATAAGAAGGGAGAATCTACTCCTTTTGCTGTGCATTTTTAAAGTGAACTAGTTGGTGTTTGGAGAGAAAAATTTGTTTCCCCAAAAATTTTAGAAGAAAAGAAGAAATGGAATTTTCTTTTGATCTTTAAATGGTTTAATAATCAAAGGCAGGCTGTGAGCTGCTTAAATGTAAGGATGTGGAAACAGGCAGAGGTTTGGTCTCATTACCTAATAGGAGAGAATCAGATATATTTTTAAAATGTGTCTGCAGGTTGAATAGTTGCTTGTCAGAAGCATATAATGTCTTTCAAATGCTGCATGGTCAACCAAACTCAAGTGACCAGTTTAGGGTCTCCATTTCTATTTTTTATCATGAGGAATTCCCACAGTAGCCAGGCCATTGTGCCTATAGCCCAGGAATGCCTATATAACCAGAGGCAGTTATTTTCAGATTAAAAGATTCTCGGTCTGAGCCGCTGGGGCTTGAAAGAAAATTCTTCCTTGTGACTGCTAATGCTGTGAAAATGGGAACTAAATGGATTGTGGATGCCTACATTTCCTGGATGAAATGTGTTTCTAACTAGAAACTAGATCTTCTGGAAAAAATACTTTCTGTACAATGATTAAAAAAGAAGAAAGGGGGGAAAGCCTATGAATAAGTGAAATAAAGTTCACATTTAACATTTGCACAAATCAAAATGATGATTCGTGAAAATCAGTTCAGTCAGCACCCTCGTATTTTTAATAACCTTCATTGCTACAACTTAGAAAATGTAGCTGAGACATTTCACATTAACTATTGATTTTATTCTCCAAAAGTATGATTTCTTGTTTTGTTGTTGAGAAGGCGCTGTTCCACCAGACATTAGAAACATGGAAGACACATCTGTTCTGAACAATTCAAATAGATTGCTTCTGTAGACCGTATAAATATAAAGATACCTTCACAAGGAAATTCATACTACCCACTCTGTTTCTGTTAGGATGGGATGATTTCTCTCTTTCCCTCCCCCTTTTTCTCTTCTCCTCTTACTTTCTCCATCCGTCCCTTGGCTCTGTTAACTTTACAGTGATACAGGCAACTAGCTTGAAAGATTTATATCCTTCCATGGCTAAAGTAAAATGCAAAAATTCCCACCTTTTGAGTTTAGCTTAAAGTTGTCTGCTTGCTAGTTAATTGTACCAGCTCTATTTGCATATGGATGGCAGTCTAGATACTCTGTAACATTGATTTCAAGTACAAAAATATACAGAATTTTGAAATAGCCGCTTGTAAGACTGTCTAAATGTTTAAGTGAAAAGAGGTTGATGCTTTAAAGTCACAAGTCACTTAGTGATTTTTGAAAAATTATCCTCTTTCAGGAAAGAAAAAGTAGTAAAGATTTGTCCTAAAGATAAGCTTTTAAACAGATAGCAACATAATCCAAATAGTCCTATATTTTGTGAAAAACACACTGTGTTCCTGAGATGACATTTGTATAGCAAAATGTAGCTTGAAACAACATTTTATGACCATGCTGTAAATCCTTGGAAGAGGAGCGGTCTCTAAGGAGAAAAAGAGCTCTCACACAACAATGGCACAAACAGAATTGGCGGTGATTTTCTGTAGTTTTAGTGAACATCTGGAACTCATATGTTTATTGTTGAAAATTGCCAAGATCTAAGACCAGAAAGTAGGAGTGGTTTGACTTCTATTAAAGAATAATAGAAAAAATATTAAAGAAATATAATCAAGTAACACAGCAATGAGGAGTTCTACATAATTTACAAACATGATCTGGTTTTTTTTGAACAACTGTTCGTTGTGCTAACTCAGTCTAACTACCACACTGAATTCTTGACTATATGACAAGCAATGTTAGATATACTCAGCAATACTATTAGAAGATATCATTAACAGATTTTAGAAATAACGTACATGATTTTCATTTATGTGGTAAAACATTAAGAATTTTAAATACAGAAAAAAACATTGTATAAGATTGTCTGTATAATGTAGAAAAAAAAGGCATAAAGTTAAGCAATATGTCAGCATAAATATTATGTCCTTAGAAGAAAACTCCACTAAGGAATACATTATATGAGCAAGGTTTATCCTCTTCATTAAAATTGCTCTAATTACTCTGCCACATCATTGGTATGCAATTTAGAAGTTGTAAGCAGCTGTAAACTAAAAAAAAGGATCTCCAAATAATCTGACTTGCGATAAGGATGGTCCTAAAACAGTTCTCAACTTAGAAGCAGAAAAAAACATCCCTAAAGACTGCCTTCGCATGTTCTCAGCTGTTTCCTTGCCAAAGTTCTGTTATGGGACTGAAATGCTTAATTATAGTAGACATGAGATAAAGATACAATGTCTGGGTTATAATCTATTCTGAAGTTTGAACCTAGTGTTTTTATTTGGCCTCGTCTCTATATTATACTCTTAGAATCAGAAGGAGGAAAGAGTTTACTGGAAGAAATTAATTAACCAAGCAAGTTATCTAAAAAATAGGTACAGTGTTCCCTGCTGCTGATATGATCTGAGACAATTTCTGAAAACTTCATGTTTGCTTATCTCAGAAACTTTCTAAGAAATCTAGGAAATCAACAGACTGGATTACAGGCTGTGAAAAAAAAACAGTTTACGGTTGTTTCTGCTTTGAGATAAGCAGGTGTCTTGGATCCTATGGCCTTGTATTATCACTCTGCACAGAAACAGGACACACCAATGTTGAAATTTTACATGAGTTTTCTGGGTGACCACAGGTGTGATGTTGACAAAGAAAAAGATACAGGCAAATAAAGCTGGGCAAATAACTCCTAATGCCTTATTTAGTGATGTGTGCTTGAGGAGGGCCCTCATGAGCTAATTGAAACAGAGGCACATACATATGTTTTCTGGGAGACCTTTTTTCCTCATGCTTGCGTGAAGTTTTGCCAGCAAGTAATTTCATTGATTTCAACAAATTTGATTTATAGTTTCAAAAATGGTGAGTTGGATTCATGCACCTAAGGAACAAAATGGAAGTAGTGGTGTCATATAACCTCACCTATATATTTCAGGGAGAAAAAGAAAAGAAACATTTCTGCTATGAAAAGCTTTGTTTCTGAATGTCTGTGTATTGCTTTTCCTAATTTGGGGGAAAAAATGAAAAGAGCTAACTTATTCCTGACTTGAAACATATATGCCAAGATTAAGTTTGGAGCAAAGAATTTATTATAAATTTTCAATCCTAAAAATAGGAGGGGACTCTACAGAAAAAAATCAACGTTACCACAACAATGATACAAAACAAAATCATCAGCATTTTACGACACTGAACATCTGGAAGTCATGTGTTTACTCCTGGGCCAGTAGGGGAGCACACATATTATTGTATCCAGTCATTTTTTTTTCTCATGAAATTAGTTACTCCTCCCTTACACAAAAGAAAACAAAACAAAACAAAACCTATTAAGTCCAAATGACATGGTTAAAAAATGGAGTATCTCCTTTGGAAAAAGCCAATCCGGACTTAAAGATTTCAAGTAGTGCTGAATTTACTCCTTGCTTTTGTGTTCCTTTCTGCCTTTTTAATTTCTCCCCATCCTACTGAGGCAGCTAAAGAGACCCCAGAATTTATATCCTCAAGCAGATACACACTTTATCCCAGAGGAGGTCTGTAAAACTATAATCATATATCAAGATACAACCATTAGGTGTTAGCTGCAGTCCTGCAGACTCTCTTTCCATTGCTGAGGCTTCCACGGTAAAGAGGAACCTTTCACAGCTGTTTCAACCATTAGCTGAGAGCTATGTTCCTGTTACTCTTAAAAATAATTACTGTAATTTGTTCATTGTGCTTAGATGTCTTGTCCCAAAATCAGAGCTCCACAGAAACAGGAGGATGAAAACTGTTCAAGTAAACAGAATATACAACTAAAGCAGCATGTTAATGATACGCAGAAGAAGGAACAGACATTCACATAATTTCTAGAAACTGAAAATGTTAATCAGTTTTAGTAATAGCCTCAAGCAAAGCAGCTTTTAGGGGAAAAAAAAAGCATACTATTAGATTTGTTATAATTAAATGCTATTTCTAATGATATCTGTGGTAGTTGGAGGCACACATCTACCGGGGTAAGTATTATTTGAAAATAGTAAGGAATATGCGAAACATCAAGTATGTGTTTTGCAAAATTATTAAACAAAATGAGGTTGTTTATTTTATTTGCTTAGAGTCTTCCAGAGAATAATTTTGATAGAAAAGTATGCTGTTAGTCTTCATTCACTTTCTCTGCTGTGATTCCAAAGAGTATAATAGAATTATCTCTGATTAATAGTTGTATAAGAGCTAGCTGTTACATGGCATGTAATTCCCAGTGCTATAAATGCAAGTGACTGAAGTTGAAAGCAATCCTGGGTGAAGGAAGCCCTGCAATCGATGCCTGTGCAGGGCCCTTCATTTCCCTGCTACAACTGGGAATGACCTCTTCAAAAGGTGACACAGAGCTCAAGGAATTCAACTGTGAGTTAAGTTCCCCCTGGAGAGGGGAAAGAGGAGAAGGAAGTAACAGCAAAAGGCATGGAGCCTGAGGGCAAGATGGGTGAAGTGAAGATGCAGTCCATAGGGCTAAGTCACAGCTACATGTATTTGATTTTTTCAGTGTTTGGCTACATGAGCTAGAGGGGAAGGCTGCAGTGGGAAGAAGGATGGTAGGCTTAGGGACTGCAGGTAGTCAGAAACTACCATGGTGTTTTGACAGTCACAGCCATGGTGCTTTCTATAGTCAGATGATGATGGCACGCTCTGGAGTTTGGTCAGAGGTGGATGTCGAGGGAGGAATCAGCACTCTGAGTAGTTTTTATGCTCCAGAGAGTTTGTAAAAATGTGTCCTAAACTCTGCACACTTTAGTGGAAACCTGCTGAGACTACTGGGACAGGGCAAGATTTCTGTGGTAAGAATATACATTATTTTTTAACAATAAAACTACAATGTGATTTCATAATTCGCATATCAAGAGATTAGCATTGGTTGAATATGGGTTAGACACTGATGCAGTTAATGAAACCAGAATTAATGAAAAAAGAAAGCTTGTTTTTTCCTGTGTGGTTATCCAGATCACAGCCCTGTCAATCACTTGCTGAGTCCATAATTAGAAACTCTATGTCAAGAATTTCAATAGTCTATCCTGCAATGTATGTCATCTTTCTCTAGCATGTACCAAAAATAGGGACTATGCTACAGGTATCCATTCCTTGCACCCAGCATGACAATACAGGGGACAAGGACATTTTTTTCGGAGACCTGGGTAAACTCATTAGATCAACACAAATATCAAACAGATCAACTTCATGGGAAACTTCAATTTTTGAGTAAAAGGAAGCTCAGCAATGAGTCATGTATTACTGTGTATTCTTCAACTGGAGAGAGAATCAAAATAGCCTACTATTTAATAAACATTGAAAGCATCAACCTATTAAATTAATAATTCCTCCTAACAAAGGCAAAAAACATCAGATGTATCTAAGATTCATTTAATGACATCTTGCTGAGTATGTGATACTTCAGCAGCATAAGCTAAAGGACTCAGGAGCATGGATGGAATAGATACAGTAGGACTGTCTTTGATCTATTATAAACTATTGGTATAGAGACAAAAAAAGCTTTTTTGATCAACAGGCAAATCTAGTCAACAAACTGAAGCATTCAGCAAAAGAAGCTATAGGAGTTCAACTTTACAAACAATGCGATGACTGATGTAAAAATTGATTTGGCATCTTGTCATTTGTAGTGATAAAGAAGGAATCACTGATAATCTATAAAACTACTCTTGTAGTTATTAAAAACAAACAAATGAGCTCAATAATAGCATTTTTAAAGAAAAATCACTTCTGAACTCTCATACTATTCTCCTAACAGAACAACAACTTATGGGATCTCCATTCCTTGACAGTCAGCAATACAGTCAAAATCTGAAATTACCTGAATTTGATAACGTACTGGCAGAACTGTTCAGATATACACTAAAAAGCTTCCTGTGTCTCTGTAAGTCTCAGAAGTTAAAGATGCCATTATTCTCATCTATACAAAAAAAGGCAGAAGGGCTTGCCAATCATCAACTGTAACCTCAGACTCAAAGGAGGTATAGGTGAAATTATCCTTAGCACTCTTCAACTGTGAGAGAAGTAGGGTACCTGGTTTGTTGTGTTCTCTGTCTTTGGTAATCTGAGAAACACATTTACAGCTGTCAGTAGACTTCAATTTTGTTAGCTAACTTGAAATTTTGGGTCTGACAAAAATATACTGATAACATGACATCTGGTAAAAAGACTGTTCTGTGATGGCATGTTTGATAGAGTCAGTTAGACCAATTCTTATCCCATAGCCTTTAGCAAAGAAATAACCAAGCAAAAAAACTTAGAACTCAATATCATTCTGTCCTCCAGCCATGGTACTCCCAGATAAAGCAAGGAGCTTGATCTAGATACATTTTTCACAATGTGGAAATTGCTTAAACTTAATGGGTGTGAAACCTTCAAAAATCTTTTTAGACAATTGTGAGGTGTTGTATGGTAAAAGTTTTGCCCTTGAGGCTCAAACAGTCACTGATTATTGGCTTTAGAAACCTTGTTTGTAAAGAGGTAGGGAGTCATTATCAAAGTGAGAAAACCCTGAAGTGATAGATATGCCTTCACCAGGTAAAGTTTAAACAGTAACATATGGTCAGAAGCTATCAAATAATTTTGTCATCTTAGCAATACCTCAGATGACAGCCTTTTGTACAAGGGTCTCACAAAAAGCACTACCAGATATAGCACATCTTTGGGCTGATTACCAGGCAGAGTTTGGAAAGAGCAAAGCAGAAAACTTCAAACTAAATAAAACATCTACATAGCGGCAGCAATATGTAGTTTGCTATATGGGTGCAAAACATCACCTTGCTATTGATGATACATACAGCTTTTAAATGGGTTTCATCTGCACCATCTGTGTGCCGTATTGTGCATGATATAGCAGAATAACATGTATAACAATAAAGTTTTGGAAGACAGTGGTCTTTCAAGGAGTAAAGCGACAATTACCACAGAACAGCTGTGCTGGGCCAACCATGTATCTAGAATGGAAGACACCAAAATGCCACTGTAGTTGCTGAATGGTGAGCCATAGGAACGGGTGAGGTAGATGTACAGGGATACACAGGAGCACAACCATTAGCAATATGAATTTCATGTCAGCTAACATTTACTGTCAACACAAAAATCACACCAATACACAGTAGTCTGAACGTGAGAGTCTTGGTTTGAGAAGCTCTGTTCACCCAATGCATGAAAAAGACAGTTTCCAAAACAGCAATGCAATTAGCAAGAAGGTGCTCCAGTCTAGGTAGGAGGCATTTCCTCTCTCAGGTTTCTTCATCAAGCTTTATGTCAAAACACCTACGCAGAAGACACTTTTATTCTTCTATGGCAAAACACTACTCCTAAAACCTAACTAAAAGTTAGTTTACAGGGTTTTAATATCTTATTCCGTGTGGCGTCAAAGTTCCATCTGAAATGTAACTAACTACTCTTACTCTTACCATTTTCTGTGGGAATTAAAATCTTTAAGCACACAGTTAGTTTCAGGTCCTTAGAGAGCTAAGGTCTAATTTTCTGTATGTTGCAAGTAAACAAAAGTTAGCCATAAGCCTTTTAAAAATAAGTGATTGAACAAGCCCTGCAGACTATTGGAGAGCAAAAGTAATTATCAAACACAAATCACTTTTCATTTTGCTCTTAAGATATATGATGTTTTAATAAAGTCTTTCAAATTATGCCAAGTATACTGCCTCAAAAGGAAGGTATCATTAAATACAGCCTTTTTTTTACCTTATCATGTTTTTATCTGGGCTCATTAGAAAACAGATTGGCACAGAAGCTGCAGTCTTTGACTGATCATGTTTTCCTTTCAATAAATTGTGATCTCCACAGAACACTTTGCTTGTTATACTATCCTACAAAGAGCCAGATCGCTAATTCTTTGTAAATCAGTTAAATTTAAATTTGTACACAGCACTGTTGATGTTGGTTAAAGTCTCATTTGCTGTCATTTGGAAAAAGACAGACTGAAACTGTTAACATGAGCTCCTTATGCGAACAAAAATGTCCTGGTATCATGGAAGAGAAAGACATGTCATATGAAACTCTGACCTGGAAATAGACTAGTATCATAATGCATCAAGCAATATCGTATGTTCTTTGAAGAGAAAGTCACAGATATCATCATCTAAGAAGATGCTACGTCGACTGATCCAGTCCATTGTAATAACAACCACCTGGGCAAAGAGAATTGCCTCTGCTAGGGCTTGCAACATTGATACACATATGCCTCAAATCTAGAAGCCTTTACTAAGTGGGGACAATTTTTATCTCTAGAAGTGAACCCCAAATCAAGCCCACAAATCTGGACATTTACAAATGTTTGGAGAGGAGACTCATGTTCCTAATTAAGACTCAGATTCTAATTTCACACTTGGATTTTTTACTTAAGAAGTCTCAATGAATAATATTTTTGTGTAAATATGGAATTTTCTAAAACCCAAGCTTTGTGATTGAGGCCCTTTAAACAGAGGCAGATATTCATATTCCACAAACCCTCACCAAGAGAAAATTATTCACTCTCATGTGACTGTATTGAAAAAAAGGAAAGATTTGCTCTTTCATAACACCCATAATAATATTAATAAAACTAGAGCCTCCCATGTATTAAAGGTTCAAGTCCTTCACAAGGGTTCATGTTTGTCACATTGCAACTCACCATTTTAGAAAGAAAGCTAAGCAAAGGAAAATGCTATCATGAATTCTCCAAACAAGCTAAATTAGTTTCCATGGCAAAAATGAATCTAGTAATGATTGGTACAGCACTGATGAGGTTACTACAGTGTAAAGTAGAACATGCTGGTTTCAAAAGGCTTTTATAATCCCCTTGGTAATGTAATATAATATCCAAATAACCACTATTGAAGCATGAGTTAATGACTAAAATGGAAAAGGTTCAGTGTGAAACTTCCAGAAATTACTGTAGAGGCCTTAAATTCAGTTGTTTATCCAAACTTTTCTGAAGCAGCCAGACACCTTATCTTATACAAATTTTGATGCTTTCCCTCTCTTAGGAATATTACCTAAAAAGTATCCAACCTGTCCAAACAAGTCACTTGTCTGCTGCATTTTTGTTTTAAAAGAGATGTCTTCAAAGAAGAGAACTCTGTTGAACCAAAACTGAAAAGACTGTTTACATATGTTCAGACACTAAAGGAACCCAGGCTTTTCTTATTTGTGTGGACTTGGGAGATTCATGCCTTTTTTTGTTTGCTACACTTTTTACTTTCCATTACATGAGATTTTTCTTTGAGACAGCAAGATGTAAACCTATCAGCATTTCCATAGGCAGTCTCAGAGGAAGATATAAAGGGAAGATGTCAGGCCATCTCTTGGTCCATGTTCCTTTTTAGTTAGTACTACTTTTATTGAATGTGATGCTAGTTTGTGGGACAACCAAAACATGAGGAGTATGTTGCTTTCTACCACTGCAACTTCTTTTACAGGGCGCATGCATCACATAAGCAGGCCTATACCTTCTGAGATTTTGTCTTCTTCTCAAGTGATCTGAATTTTGCTCACCAGTAACTGCAGCTGAGGCAGTGTTATCAATTTCATCCCAGACAAGTCCAGTTTCCAGGACTCAAAACTGCAGGTTTGGGGCATAAGTGTTGAAATTTAGTAACTCACTACTCTGTAATGTTGTTCTACACAAAATACTATTGGCAACACTATTATTTGTTGTCTTCCAGTGTCACTCATACTTGACACACACATAAAGCATGCACACAACCAGCAAGACCTTTCAGTAGGTGTTCTCTGAACAACAGAGTTGGCAGAGACTGTTTCCTACAGATTGTTTTCCAGCAAGAATCCTGGATCTTGCCACCCTTCAGCTACTCGGCGCCTCTGCCCTGTCACACCAAACTTTACAGAATTTAAAGCCCATTCCAATGTCCTTCATCACCAGCTGGGCAAGTGGCAGCATGTTGTGACTGGCTCCAAGCTAAGTGTGTGATGGACTGGCAAGTTTGCTAATGTGCTAGCCAGCAGGCCAAATGGAAGCGATAGCTGCTGAGCTCAGACCACAGCTTGTCACTCTGCAGTGGCAATCATTTGGACATCTTTCCTCTACTTATTCACCATTTTTTTCAAAATATGTCCCTCTACCCCTCTGTTGTATTTGATGTAAATTAAGCAATATGTTCGTGAGTTAAAGTTGCAAGATCTAAGGAATAAACAAGTGGGCAAGCAGTGTTATATTTCTAAGTTTTACTTCCTTAGGAAATCAGATTAAGTTTTAGGAACTGCTGCAGATTGACACACAGTAGTGCTTCTTTTATCTTGGCTACCTTTTTTCCAACACGAATGGCCAACATGAAACATTTCAGGAAGTCCTTCTCACAGCTGTGCAGTATTACCATATCACTGCATTTTGGAGCCTATTGGGGAGAATTATCTTGAGCATGGGGGACTGAAGAGTTTAAAACATTTATGACAACGTTAGTCCAAAAGTCCCATTCAATTATTACAAACTCAGGACATGGAATTCAGTTCATCTATGTCTGATATTTCTATTTGCCTGAAATCATTATATTATTTAGACAAAAGTATTGTCTTCTTAAGTAATTACTTCCAGTGTGACGCTGTCATTTTAGAAGATGACAAAGGCAAAACTTTCCTCCATCAGACCAGCATAAAATACTTCCATGACAAGAAACGATGAAAAAGTATGCAGATTGTGGTGCATTAAGAAGCAATATCTGGCATGCATGTGAATAGTGCTGAGGACCATATTACTCCTCCACACTAGATCTGTTGACGTTTGTAACTTTGCATGCATCTAAATCCCATTTCCTTGTAAAGCATCACTAGAGATGCAAGAACAAATATAGCCTGTAGCTAGCTCCGGAGTCCCACTCTTCCCAGGTCCCGTTCATTATATGACTGTCAGTCAAGCATAAAATCTTTTCTTCAGATCTGAAATTTATTAGAATAATATTAGTATTAAGAGATTTATTGCAGACATCAGTTTAGGCAATTATTTTCATAAAGGAGAAATTCTGCTTCACACAGCTCTCTTCTTGATTTTTACCTGGCCTTCTAAACTGTGAATGCCACCAGCCCACTTAACCTCTCTGTCTGCACCTGCAAGTTAAGCTTTTTCATGTCATGCCCAGCAACCTTGGCTACAACAGTGGGAAATGTGCAGCTGAAGTTAGATGGAGCATCAGATTGTATCTACTAATTAAATTGATACTTGTATCTCTCTATTTTTGTACTAATATATTTGTTCTAAAAAAATTACAAAAAAAATTTAACAAATTTAATGTGGATATAATGTATACCAGAAAACAGAGAAATTACTGGAAATCTATCTATTTTTCCCAATGGCATGAAAACTCTCGTTATTGTATAGGGAACTGTTTGCACACAGTTAATGTAAAAGTAAGAAAATGGAGAAACTAATCTTTATTATTGCACTAGCTTTGGGCATTGCTGTGCAGAACTTAGTGGTGCTATTGCAGTGATATCTTGGACCTCACATTTTACAGGAACAGTTGCACTCAGACTAATGAGAAAAACCCACTTACTTTGCTTGCCAGCAGCATATGTGAAAGTTTATTTCTTTACTTGCATTGTTTTGTTTAGAGGCGGATGGACAGAAAAAACAGAATACGTACAGCATGTGCATGTGCATTCAGTAGACCCTATTTGGACAGAACCCCAAACAGGAGAGTTTGAAATAATGCCAATCACAGCAACAGCAAGAATTTACATTATATTATTATTTTTCATACAACATACAAAAGTACAAAATTTAAGACTTTTTCTACTGATGATCTTGGTCTAAAAGGTAAATAGAACTGAAATTCTATATTAACGTATTTAGCGATTATTTCTCACAATCTTCTCAAGACTTTCTAAACTTCTTCAATTATATCCAGTTTATTAGTACTCCATGAATGTCACTTAATGAGTTAATCTGTGGCTTCCTGATAACTAGGGAATTAATTATCTCCATTCAAATCCTAGAGAAGCATTTCTCAGACAACTGGGAATTCCCTCAGATGTGCCAAGCCAAAGAGCTTATTTTATGCAGCATAGCTATATCAAAGCGAGCACAATCTAGCCCTATATGTATAGTAGTCCTTGTAAGCTAAATCTCAGACCTTATAAAATGAATGTAGTGGAAGTTGCGGGTTAAAAGACATTAATTGACATCTTATGCAGAAATGTAAAATTTATGAAAATATTTGAGCTCCATAAAACCCTTAAAGCTTCTCAGAAATCTCTTACCTGGAGCATGATCTAACTTTGAAGTTAGCTCTGTTTTTAGCAATAGATTGCACTAGAGACCTCAAGGCGTTTCTTCCAATCTAAATTATTGTGTAATTGTATGGTTGAATGGTAGAAAGCTAGCTGGTGTGGATTGTGGTGGGATGTGAACTTTTGAAGGAGCTAGTGTAGAAAAGGAGGTTTACATTTGGCTAGCTGTTTACATTTTTTTTTTTTTTTTAGTGCCTGCCTCGGTACTCAGTATATTAGATAGAAAAAAAGAACTGAAAAAGTCTGTAAGCTTAAGTGACTTAAGCTATGGATAAAGTAACATAATCTCCAATTTATAGTCTCTTGGCTGGAAAAGCCCAAAAGGATTCTGTGATGACATTAGGCAATGCCATTGCATAAAGCAAGGGCATAATGAATACGGAACAAAAAATCAAGGGTGTATGACATCAAAGAACTTCCTATGCTTTGGAAAAAGGACAGAGACAAAGACAGGAGGACGGACCAAGCTCTTATCATTTCTTCAAACCATTCTTCAGCTTTAGGAGAGACTTTCAAATTATCAAGATTTTAAGCATTAGAGACTGTAAAAATCAAAGACCCTAAAATTCTATATTGGTCTACCTATTATTTGATAAAGGAAACATTAGGAAGTAGTGAAAAGAGCAGAAGCAAAACAAGGTGCTAACATCCTGTTCCTTCTCCTTTCCCTCCAGGTTCACTTTCTTTGCTCAGACTTTCCCTGTATAATGTGCTTCCCATATGTCTCTAAAACATATGGCTTGCAGCATACATAGACTTCTAGTACATGAAGACACATCTTAGGGGGTAAGAAGCATTAAAGAAAACTGGAATTAAAACAAGATGCAATACTTTTCCTTTTTCAGTTTTCTAAGTGGTAGTTTGGGAAAAAATGATCCCTGTTCTGCCAACAAACACCACATTTTATCTTTGATCTTTAGATTGATTGTAGTGTAATAGATCTAAATCAACATATGGCCTGTAAGGAAATACAAATTTAAATGAAATGTTACTCTTCTCTTTGGCATAAACTTAATTCTGAACATGATTTTTAAAAGTCTTTCAAGGCAACACAACAGAAATATTAGTTAAAATCTCCCTAGATGTTCGGATAGCCAGTTAAGGAGGAAAAAGACAAACCCTAAAATGTTAGATTGTGGATATATGTTGAAATATATCAAAATATATCAGAAATCAGAACTACATGCAGAAATGTAACTATTACTGGTATCTTATGATCACAGCTCAAAAATGTTTGCATGGCAAGCATGGAACCTGATAGCTATGTCATCTTGTTCATGAAATAATGTTTCCACACAAGATAGCAATTTCTGGTGGCATACCTCCTCCTCAGGCTTATTTTTTCATTCTTAGTCTACTATGCAATAGGCTTCTGATCCCTTAGCAAGACAAAAGCCAAAGAAAATGCTTTTATTTTTAAATCATTACTTATTTAGACATTTACTATGATATTTGGTCAATTGTGGTTTGTGTTTTTTTTAAATATACTTCTCCTATTGTCTTTTGCTCTTTTACTAAGTAAAAGTCAAAAAGGGTGCTTTGCTAGAAGTCATAAAATATATGAGCTTCAAGAATAACTTCAAGAGCTACACTGGAGTTTGTCACCCTTTCCATTTTCCATATTTTGGTTGAGAGATAAATTCAAGCTGGTATGCTTTTGCCAAATATTTGCCTAGTTCATTGACCCATTTTATTAAACTGCATGAATTAATTTGGTAAACTGTGGTAGAGATGTAAAACTAGGAGTCTGAAAAGCAGACAAATGATAATGACTACTGCACTAGTAAAAGTACAAATGCAAGATATTCTACCACCACCCCCCAAACATGATTCATAAATGACACTCAGACTTAATCATTCACTCACAGATTTGAGGTAGCTAACGATGAAGAGAAGGTATTAATAAAATACTTGTACATACTAAATAAGTACCAACAGCCTTGATTTTTCTGCATCATTTGCCATTCTAGCACTCTATATCTGCCATCTGTCATTCTACTGCCATAGTCAGTGCTTTTAAAGCTGGTAAGTTTTCCATTCTAGCTCAGCTCTACCAGAGAAAACTACTCCACAAACCGCATGACAATATATTTTTATGATCATTCCTATTCTATATATGAGTGAAATATAGAAATTAAAGGAAGTTATTAATATATTGTACTGGTTTTAGCTGGGAAAGTGTTACATTTCTTCATAGTAGCTTGTATGGTTCCATGTTTTGGATTTGTGACCAAAACAGTGTTGATAACACACCAGTGTTTTAGCTATTGCTGAGCAGTGCTTACACAGCATCAAGGCTTCTGACACCCCCTCACCAGTGAGGAGGCTGGGGGTGCACAAGAAGCTGTGAAGGGACACAGCTGGGACAGCTGACCCCAACTGACCAGAGGGGTATCCCATACCATGTAACACCGTGCTCAGCAATAAAAGCTGAAGGGGAGAAGGAGGATGGGGAGGATGTTCGGAGATACAGTGTTTGTCTTCCCACGTAACTGTTACACATGATGGAGCCCTGCTTTCCTGGAGATGGCTGAACACCTGCCTGCTGATGGGAAGCAATGAATGAATTCATTATTTGGCTTTGCTAGCATATGCAGCTTTCGCTTTACTATTAAACTGTCTTTATCCCAACCCACAAGTTTTCTCACATTTGCCCTTCTGATTCTCTCCCCAGTCACGCTGGGAAAGTGAGTGAGGGGCTGTGTGGCACACAGCTGCCAGCTGGGGTTAAACCATGACATGCATTTCCAATATCTGGAAATATTACAAATGCTAAAAATGTAACTACAAGGTGACAGCAAAAAGCATTAATGCTGGAGAGAATGACATAATTTAGGTAAGAGTACTACATAATTATTACTGTATAATTAGTGTTCTTGACTGATTTATAAGCATAAGAATATTTGATACTAAATTGCCATGAGTCAGTTAGCAGCCATTAAAATAAAGCTATATAACCAATTTTTTCAGTTTGTTTTCATTATATTAGCTAGTCCTTTTGTCATCATGCTACAGAGGAGCTTTAAAGAAGTCATTGGACCTTCATTTACTTCGGAATGCTGGTCATGATCTTCAGTATTTTAATGTATTTGGGTAATTTCAGGGTACAGGAGAGATATCTTCTTCCAGAGGACTTTTCATAATTAAAAAGTTAAAGAACATCTATGCTTTTCAATCAGAAAAGGTAGGAGCAACTATGTCACTTTAAATTATATTCACTTTATAGTATTTTTCTTGTAATATGTTTTACATGTGTAGATAATAGTGATGACTGAATTTGAGAAATATAAAGAAACTTTGCCATATTATATTTGGTGCTTTGACCACATTATAACCTACTTAAAACATAGAAAACATAGTTTTCCATTTACATCCAGACATTTAGAAATCACCTTCCATTTTACATATCCTGCTGAATTTTTAAGCTACTTCTTACTTAAATAAAAATCTTATTATGTATTTAAAGTGGATATTGCAATAAGCAAAAAGGCTTTTGTTGCAATTATCATCAATTTCAGACTGTTGAATTGGATCAGAGCAGATCCGCATTAGCATTTATTTAATTAATGTATTATGAACATGAAACTTGATAAACTATGCCATAAAAAAGTGCTCTCAGAATAGAATGCAAACTGGCTAAGGACCTCAAAATAGATCTAGGTTCTATCTAAACTTCATTTGTTTTTTTTCTGGTTAAAAGTATACTCTTTGGCAAGTTCCAATAAGGTAAACCTTTTTTAAAGTATTTGATTGAGTTTGCTACACTAATTAGTGTTCCAGAAATGAGAAAAAACAGGGAGTCTATTAACCAGAACAAACTGTCCACAGTAGAACGAACTCCCTGGAAATGCCTCACTATTGCTTCTTGTATTAAAGAACATACTACACATAAATGTAGTTGATATAATTTGGATTACCGAGGACTTCTACTTTGATAAAAGTCTTATGGGGTATCAAACATGCAATGTAGAGTATAGCGCTTATATGCAGAATTGCTGTAGTGTTGAAGGTACAGAGAGGAATGCAACTTGCTGCTGACTATCCTGTTGTGGGTAGTTTCCTCCTAGCTGTGATTTAAGTGTCACTTGAGGTCTGTCACAATATCCAAAGTTGGAAAAATATTATGTAAATTAATCAAGTTCACAACACCTGTAAGAAAAGGAGGAGACTATATCAAAGCAATCTCAATGTGCTGTCTCAAGATATTGCCTTTCTTGTTAAACTTGTAACTCTACAACTCCCTGCGAGAGTTTTCAGGGGAATAGCATCTTGTTGGTCTGGTTAATTTTGCAGAAAATGAGTATGCTTAGAGACAGCCTTAGGATCTGTCTTTCAAGTAAACAGTTCAGATTGGTCTTAATATGCATATTTTCAGTTGCACACTACAAAAACCTACCTTTATTTCTTGCAGTTAAACTACCTGGCTAAACATAGCCCTTTGTAGGTTTCTTTTTAAAAGAATTCTTATTCTATGGTTGTATTTGTATTTCATAACTAAGGAAAAGTGAAGGAAATCCACTCCCTTATGCAAATAAAGAGTCTCTTACTTTTGACCTAAGGCAGAAATGTATTGTTTCATTAGATATAAAGTCAGTACCCAGCTGTGCAATCTTCCTTCTTTATTGTAAAAGTCTTGGAAGCATTAAAAATCAGATATTAAAGTCAAAAGTTATTGGCAATGTCAGTTTACTTTTCTTGCTAAAAATAAAACCCAGGATTTTTTTAGCAAGTTTGGTATGTCAGTTCTTACCCTTCCTTTTAAAGAGAAGAATTATAGGCAGAGTTAGTCCATATACACGTATATGGAATTGTTAAGAGATTATATGGGGGCAATTTCAAATAAAGTCACGTTAAAGTGGTAACAGTTGTAATCGCCTGATTATAGATACATTTGCATCTTAACCTTTCCTGTCAGAAGCCTTTTGTGTTTGCATTCACAGTATATATTTACCTCAAGCTTAACTCAAATAAGGCATATCACAATTAGTTGGAGTATTCTCTCTGCTGTCCCTTCTATCCATAACTTTATTTCAATTAAATCCATACAAATAAATTTACCAGCGAGATTTTTGCACCAGATTATTCTTCACTGTTCTTGCACTTTATTTAGTACTATGAGATAAAAATACTTTTTTTTCATTTTCTTCTTTCAATTCAAATACATTTGGACCTTGATCCAATGTGTCTATTACCTTCTCAACAGCATGAGTGTTGTTATATCCCATTTCTGATTTATGTTTCCACATAAAGAACTACAAAGGCTTACAAAAATACTGCCCATGGTATTGCATTGTAGTCTTTGGAAAGACTTTAGTAGATTACTTCCAGGAGTGTTTCAAGGGCACATCCACAGTTAAGTGTCTCAGAACTCATATTGGGGAATTTATTTTTCTGTATCTTAATATATGCCAACCAAAAATATTTTTCCACTAAAATTGTTTGCTTTCAATCCATGAAAGTTAAAAAGATCAGACATTGATACATGTTAGGTATTAACTACAGTATGCAAATTAAATCTGTTTGGGAATTTTCCAATTAGGCACATTTCTGTATCTAAATAGCAGTGTTCCTGCAAAGGAAAATTGCTTTTTACTAATTTATTAGATCTTTATAAATGTGTTCAAAAGGAATAAATGAAAGAGATTCATGTAATTTATTTACACTTACCTGGTAGCCAGGTGCCCACCATGTGGCTATATCACTCCCGCTTTGTGAACAGGACAAGGGGAGAAAATAAGATGAAAAAGTTTGTGGGTCGAGATAACAATAGGGAGAACACTCACCAATTACCATCACGGGCAAAACAGACTTGACCTGGGGAAAATTAATTTAATTTATTGCCAATTAATAACAGAGTGGGATAGTGAGTAATAAAAAAAAAAACCTAAAACCACCTTCCCCCCCAAACCCTTTCTTCCCAGGCTCACCTTCAGTTCTGACTCTTCTACCTCCCACCTACAAGTGATGCAAGGGCATGGGGAACGGGGATTGTGGTCAGTTCATAATACTTCATCTCTACCGCTCCTATTCCCTCACGCTCTTCCCTTGCTCCAGTGTGGGACATTTCACCAGTCCGGATCATTCCCATTGGCTGCAGCTCTTCAAGAACTGCTCCATAATAGGTCTTTTCCATGGGTACAGTCCTTCAGGAATGGCCTGCTCCAGCATGGGTCTCCCATGAAGTCACAGGTCCTGCCAGAAAGCCCACTCCTGCGTGGGCTCCTCTCTACAGGCCACAGCTCCTGCCAGGAGCCAGCTTCTGCATAAGCTCTCCATGGGCTGCAGCTTCCCTCAGGGCACGTCCACCTGCTGTGGTGTGGGGTCCTCCACAGGCTGCAGTGTGGGTATTTGCTCTGGTGTGGTCCTCCATGTGCTGCAGAGGGACAACCTGCTTCACCATGGTCTTCTCTTGGGCTGCAGGGGAATCTCTGCTCCTGGAACACCTTCTCCCTCTCCTTCTTCAATGACCTTGGTATCTGCAGAGTTGTTTCTCTCCGATGTTCTCACTCCTCTCTCCCAGCTGCTGTTGCATAGCATTCTTCACCCTTTCTTAAATGCATTATCCCACAGGCGCTACCAGCATCACTGATAGTCTCAGCCATGGCCAGCGGTGGGACCGTCTTGGAGCTGGCTGGAACTGGTTCTGTCTGACATGTGGGCAGCTTTTGGTATCATCTCACAGAAGCCACCCCTGCGGCCCCTCTGCTATCAAAACCTTGCCACATAAACCCAACTTTCAAAAGACCTTTGACAAGGTCCTTGACAGAAGGCTACTAAAGGAAGTATGTAGGCATAAGATGAGATGCAGAGAATTGATATGGATCAGAAACTGGCTTGGAGACAGGAAACAAATATTAAATGACCTCTTTTCATCAAAAAATGATCGATGAAAAAGGCAAAAGATTAATAGCAGAGTGGCTGGGGATTCTGTGCTAGATGCAGTGTTATTTATTATATTTATTAATGATCTGGAAAAGGAATGAGCGACAAGGTAACAAAAAATTGCAAATGGTTGGTCAAGTTCAGAGAGGAATGTAAGGAACTTCAGTGAATCGTATTCAAAGTTAGATACATTGGTAACATGATGTCAAATGAAGTTCAAAGTTGATAAAAGAAAACCAATGATCACTGAAGAGGAAAATAGATCTTGTGTGGTTCTAAATTACCTGTACCATTGGAGGAAAAGATTTTAATAGTCACAGCTCAATGAAGATCTCAATTTCATACCCAGTTACAGTCAAAACCAAATCACAGTATTAAAGGCAGCATATGGAATTGCATACAGTATATAGAAAATACTCATATATATTAATATTATATAAAATATTATGTATGGACTTTCCAGCTCAAGAAGGTTAACAGTTCCAAGTGTGTCAGAGAAGACAAAGTATAAAGAGGGTATTGAAAGATCTCGAATGAAAACATACTGACAAGATTAATGCTGATAATATCTTTGAATAGCAAATAATTTTCAGAAGGTAGATGGAGAGATTCTAACACAAAATGAAACTCAATTCAAAGTTTATTTTCAAAACTCCTTACAAATTTTAACTTTATGCACAATAACCCATGAAAATAATTGTCCAAGCATGTCATGGAGATCAAGAATGTAGCAATCTTCAACAAGAGGTATTTTTATACATATAACAAATATAACCAAAACTGTAACAGTTAAAAACATCAAATTTTATGGAAGCTATCAAATTTTATGGAAATGAAACCTCTTAGTTCAAGGTATAAACCACAACCTAATTACAAGCAATTACAAAAATATCTAATCATAGGGTAAGGTTATTCTTCTATTTATTTTCAGTGAGGCTATTACACTCTCTTTGACGCTGAGGCTGCTGCTCTTTGATGGAAGAAGAATATATCACTAAACAAACTTTATATTTTCTCCAGAATGACAACCCCCTTGTTGCCAGCAATCTGAAATTATGACTGAAGAAATTTTACCTGTGTAAAGTGAAGCAACAAATTTCATTACCTACCATCTTAAGAAATCAAAATCTTCCATGGTAGACTGGGAGCTGAACTCAGGCTTCTAAGCTAAGTCTTCTAAGATAAACACACTATCTTTTTAAGAGATACCCATGACTGGGTTTACTGAACAGCTGAATTGATCTCATTTTTCTCAAATTATTCTAATTGCCTTTTTATGTATTGGTAAATGGTATCAGATCACTGTTAGGAAACTTAGTGACAGGACTTCTGTTAGGCCTTCACTCTTAGACCTTCTATTAAACACATACTTGTAGCAAAGGGATTTTCTTATAATTTTCATTAGAACAGATACACAATGTGTAGTTCACAGACTTTTTTTTTTTAATTGCAATTAGTTTAGCATCATTTCCTTTTGAAAATTAATGATAATCACATAGCAAATGCATATCCCGCTGAAATATAAGTCGTCAAAGCTGCTGGTGTGTTTTCAGGCGGAAATATTTGTATATTGTTTCAGACTTACAGTCTTAACAGACTTAACAGACTTAACAGTCTCCATTTTCATGTTAATGGTACATTACACTCTCCACACTGTCAGTAAGTCAATCCCACTTAACGGCTGGAATAGACAGCTTTTGCAAGTTGAAAATTAAGTAACCATGTCATAACACCTGGTTGAAATGGGTTGACATGGTTCAGATAATTTTTTTCCTGAACAATTAAAATTGTGAAATTGTTCCCAAGTGGAAGAATGACATAACAACTCAGAACAGACATTAAGCACCTAACATAGGGGCATAACAGGGAGCCTTTAAGAGAGAGGAATCCTTTTAGTCCTCTCTGACTGGAGAAGACAGTGGAGGACAAAGCGTACATCATTTTTAACTGAACTGATTCATTCTTTTTCAAATGAAAGCAAAAGCATACTCATGGGAAAAGGAGAAGAGGTGAACTACTTTGGACAATGAAACTAGTGCTACAGAAAAGAAAGTGGCCCTTTCCTGAATCTTGTTCTCTCCCAGGTGTGTACAGGACAGATTAAAATACTCCTTATTTCCTGAACATCATTTTAAGCATTAACCACTATGCCAACATCAGCAGCTGAAGTGCTTTTGACTGCACTTCAAAAAAAGTTGCAATCTTTTGCGTAAGTAAAGTCAGTGTGCACAAGTAAATTAAATGCTTCTCAGAAGGTGTTAGGGTGAGAAAATCTGTTTGACTTGACTTCTACAAAACAAGGGCTGAATGCATGCACAAAGCTAAATCATCTTTGTAAAATTGCTTCCAGAAAAAGAAGTTTTAATACCATTTAGAATTCAAAATCCCAGATCAAGAGCACAAAAGGTAATGTGTGTCACAAATGATGTGAAATGTGATCTCATGGAATTCACTTATCAGCCTAGAAGCTGACAGTGAAGTAGAAGGTTAGGAATACAGATGTGCTGAGTCTGACCAAAGATCGTGTTTCTTATGGTGTCAAGAACAGATGTTTTTAAAGGAATGTAAGGTAAAAATACAGAATTGTACATCTTTCAGAATATCTTCCCATCTTCTTCAAGAACTTCCAGAAGAGCTTACAGATTTTTTTCTGACGGAATAATAAACTGGCAGTTGGAAATTTGGTGTTCAAAGTAGAAAGTAATAACCAAGTGAAAAAGCACCCATAAGTATATGTGGCAATAAGGGATTCCAGATAATCCATTTGCGCTCAGGAAAGAGATCTTTGGAACTGTGGCTAGGTATCTGAGTGCCATTACAACACTGCTGTCAAAGGGTCAAAATAGTCAAAATATAAAGTAAATGTTACAAGTTATAAGGAAAAGAAGACAACAAAAAATCACTATGCCACTATATAGAAGTTTATGTATGCTATGTTATGAATAAGTACACGAGGATCTTCATGTATTCAGATACAGGGCAAGTGGGCAACATCAGAAATATGCCCATGTTTAGGGAACTATCACAGGCACCAGATGGCCTGCCTGATGTTGGACAAGTAAACCAAGGAGATATTAAGATGCAAAGAACATAAAACAAGATCTCATTAAGAGCCACTCAAGCTGTTCACTTGTGCCTGGATGAAGGCGGTCTTTTGTGAAACTGATGGGCATGAGAACCCTGGGATACTCTGAATGTCAGTGACAGCTGAAGTGCCGAAGTGGTTAGGCTAGAATAACACTTGGTCTGATCCTTACCATCCATTCTCACATTATATACACACAGAAAAACATTCTTTCTGTATTTGCTCAACTCTAGAATCAGAACAATAAATCTTATGCTATTCTTAATAAATTTTCGTGATTAACAAGGAGCTCTACTTATGGTAATAGCTTACAAGGAGTAGTGTCATTTAAGCTGTAGTTTGTAGACAATAAAATTTGGGATTCAAAATTTGAGTTGATATATTCTTGGCAGTCTACGGATGTAAAAACAACAATCAAAAACTACCTCAACACCACGAATGGGCTGTCTCAAAGTTTATGGTGTGGCAAAATGCAAGCCTTTAGCACCATAGAGGCTTTATAAGCCTGATAAGGCTACATGGCATAAGAACAGATATTAACTTCAGGTCCAGGAAACACCATTTTACAGAGCTAACATGATCTGCCACTCAGAAAGGCCCAATGCCATTCTGACAGGATTATATTCCTTGCTTTTCCAAAGCAATCATGGTTTCTCCCAGCTGAGGCAACACAGCACCTCACTCTTGTGGGCAGCATAAGCAAACTTAAGAGATCGTCAACCATGAATTTTGTATTCCCTTAGATCCAGTCCACTGCAACCAGACATACCATATTCTTCATGGATTTCTGAAAAAATGAAGTTAAACCTCTGCATGTCTACATGCCATTCTCCTGAAGTGGAAAGGGTAAAACTTAATGGATTTCTGAGATCCATAAAGCAGATGGAGTTAGAACAAGAACATGCTGAATCACTTAAAAAACAAATATCTAAAAATAGGGCAGAATGTTCTACTTAAAGTACTGCACAATTTCTTTGGCAATGTCTTGTTTGTCTCTAACGTTGTCACTCCCCTCCACGTGTCTTTTATGTATTCATTTCTTCTTTGCCTTGGTACTCCTGTTAAAAAGTGTAATAATGAAGGCTGTACATTTAAGTCTTTACTGTGGTGCTTTCTTGTTAAAACTGCTCCCATAAGACTTTTGCTCTACACAGAAGCAAAGATAAAAGTAAAGATAACAGAAATGTTTTCTAATGTTAATGTGGATATTCTAGAAAAAGGTAACCTGACTAAAAAATAAGCTTTTGTATAAGTACTGAGTGAAATCAGGTTTTGTATCTGCAGTAATGCAGGTGACAAGCAAGGAAATCTCTTTTCAAAGCGTGTTTCTTCCTATACCACTGTCACAGCATTTTAAATCATCCTCCTGCTGAGGGTATATATATTCTGCCCCTTATTAGCAACACTGCAAATTTGGGTTATCAAACATGTCCTTGAATAAATCAGATGAAGCTTTCATACATAACTAGGAAGAGATAAAATCTAGGAGAGTCTGACATTTCAAACCTTATTTAAATTGAAGAGAATTTCTCCCCTCCTACCCCTATGCTTCTAAGAATTCTTACACCCATCAGTAGCTGGCTTCATTGAAGGTACAGTGATTGCTTTGCTTGATGAAATACGCACACAAGGTGGATGATTTATTGCTAATGATCGGGTGATCTTGTGTTAATTAATGAAAAAAGGAAATATTCTGTTGGTTTCTTAGATGCCACTGCATTTTTATGTATAATTTTAGGTAAATGACAGTTATTCCTGTCACCTGCATTTTACTGAAGTACAGGTAACTTCTAGGTCACCATTAGTACTTGATTCTTCTAGAAAGTTTCTCAGTGCATTGGCTAAGGGTGATGGACATTAGCATGATGAGAGCTACATGACAACATTTTTTTTAAATACAAGGAGAAAAATTATTTTTGATTCATTATTGTTGATCTATTTTTTTTCTACTTGTGCTTTACTTATGTCATTCTTCCTTCTCTCTGCTCCAGTTTATTTTCTGTAGCATGGCTGCAGAAAAAAACTGCAAACCAAACATTTTCCAATAGAGTATTTGGACAGCTTGTTCAAGTGTTCAAGAGGGTAAGGATCTTAGGCTACAAAATTATTATAGCTACTTTAGAGAGAAAAAAAAATTAGTAACTTATTTGCATCCTGAAATACTCCACAGAAGCAGCATCAGCGAGGCACCATCTGTTTTAGAATTTGGAGAAACATTCAGTCTGGGAATCGAAAAACTATGCATTTGAGAAACTTTTTATAAGGAATAAGTAAAATTGTTACAAGATAACTTGCTATTGTGTGTATGTTTTGCATGAGCAAGAGATTTACATAGGCACCGAAGTGTGGATTGAGCAACTTACTCTGTGACAGCTAAGTCTAGAATTATAGGTGATAAAGGTCATAGGTGCCAAAGACTGTAGATTATTTGTGTGTAAAAGTAGTGATCTTTTACGCCACTGACTGGGTATCAAGATTTACACTATGGACTTTGATAGAGTCTCCATTGTGTGGGAACATAAACTAATTTACAAGGACAGATCTCCAGCCAAAATGAAACGTTACAGTTCTTCTGCCCTTTGGTTCTCTGCGCTGACTTTAAATGTCAAGATCCAGAGACTCAAGAACTGTGTACATACAAAGATCATTCAGGATTTTTTTTTAATATATGTAATGATGTTAGAAAGACATTTATCCACACATATTGAAATTTTGTAATGAAGACATAATCTTTAACTCCACTTATAATGTAACTTAATAAGCTTATTAGCAAATATATGCATATGAAGTAATGGTTTAAAGACTCACCATCTGGTTGCAAATGTTTTTAAATAAAGATAATGAGTTTGAGAAAACTGTAATACATGGAAATGAATAATACAAATTTCTTAGTGGTATTTCTGTGCTTTTAGTCTATGACAGAATGTTCTTACATATCGACCTTCCCACTCCAATATTAAAGAAACGAGTTCATTGGCATATGCAAGTTTTCTATAGGAGCCACTACTGCAGAATACCTGTATCCTGTCTATGACAAGTTTATTCTTAATTATTGCTAGTGGGATCTAATAATCCAGGGGGAAAACGGTGTTTGGATGCAGCTGATGCCAGGGCTTCTGAAACGTGTTTCCTCTCAGCCGAAGGAAATTATCATCAGTCTCATTTTTTTGTGGTTTGCTGTATGACAACTTGTCCAAGGAAGGAAAAATAATACTTTCAGTTCTTATGGCTTAAGTTAGTGTTAGGCATCTTTGTTAAGTTTGAGGGGTGGGGGGTGGGGGGTGGGGCGGTGTTTCAAAAAGCAAGTGATTGTCCCGTCCAAGTTTTTGGTTTGATAATTGCACTGGGAATTCAGTTCTGGAAGGATTATAGGATAGCGGCCCAAAAGAATATCTTTAAAATTAAATGCAGTCATAGTTTGTCTCTTCTCAAAAGATGACAGGAAGATCAGCAAAGAAAAAGGGCTTTTGCACTCTAAGATAAGGAGTTCAACCATTTGCTTTTCACTAAATACTCTAGTTTATTATGCAGACACTTTATGCAGACAACACTTTACCAGAACTTGCCTGCAAAACAGTTTACCCAACTGAACAACTATTTCCATTATGCTTTTAACAAAGCTTGAATCTATACCCTTACTCTTGAAACAGTTTTGCTGTGCAGAACAGAAGCCAAGATTCACTTGGTTATAAAAACATAGCATATCTCTGTCATGCTGATAAAATGTCAGCCAGAAAACCTTCAGTATTCAGTCCCTACTACAAGGATAGTTGGTGTACTTTACGTGAAACAGAAAGACTCAATAGCCAGTCCTTGACTTAGGGTTTAGAACTTCAAAAACAAAGATGCAGGCTATCAAGGCATGCTCTTCACTTACTGAGGCTGCAGAAATACAGATCTACGCTTTCCTGCAGGCTGCTTTCACAACGCTCAGTATAGGCGGACTCATGTTTTGTAACACGCTTGTTGATTTTTGGGTGCCACCTGATCTTTCCAGAGTTTTTACAAGCAATCTATGGAGCTACGACTGAATTCTGGAAGTATAGTGTGTTGCAAAACCTAAGTCTCTCTTTAGATATAATCTTTGATGTACCATTATGTACCATATGAGCGAACTCATTCGGTTACATTGGTGATGGGAAGTACACAACTGCACAATGACCTTGCAAATGTAAGTGCAAACAGAGAGGGAGTAATGAGGAGAAAGAGGAATGGGCAAGGGAAAAGCTACACCACTGAGGAATTGTAGGAAAAATAATAGGTAAACTGAGTATGTT
>JAJKFH010003548.1:0-17720 GCA_023333565.1 Puffinus mauretanicus | reverse complement strand
CCGCCAGCGACTGAACCCCACGCAGCCGCTCGCTCCCCCCCTCCCCCCCTCCGGTGGGATGGGGGAGGGAATCGGGGGGGCACAAGTAGGAAAACCCGCGGGCTGAGATAAAAACAGGTCAATAACGGGAAGCAGATGGGTAATAATAACACCGGGAACAGCAACAACAGCAGAATACACAAAGCAGGCGATGCTCAATGCAACTGCTCACCGGCCGCCGACCGGTGACCGCGAATGGGGGCGAGCCCCCTCCCCCCCTTGCCCCTCCCTTCCCCCCCCGTTTTTCCTCTGGAGCGTGACGTCACACGGTATAGAACACCCCATTGGCCAGCTGGCTATGATCTCCACCCCCAGCTTCTCCACGGAAGACCGAGGAAAAACGAAAAAAAAGACAAGAGAAGCCCCCGGGCAACCCCCGCAGCCCCACCGGGCCATCAGCTCCTCTCCTGCCGAACCCACGGCACGGGCACCCCCCGCTGCCGGGAGCGAAGCTGACTCTGTCCCAGCCGGAGCCGGGAGCGATGGTGCCCGGTGCTGCGGCAACACCGGGTCGCAGCCCGGCTTACAAAAGGCTTCGCCAGCAGCTGGGGTGCCTCGGGCGCCAGCCCCTGCTTATCCCCGCAAAGCGATCCCGCGTTTCCCTTTCCCGTGGGACAAGGGGAGGAGAGCGGATTCTGCGACACCGCTGGGGACGTGGAGGAGCCCGTCAGGGCGGCGGGAGCGGGCGGAGCCCTCCGGGACGGCGGCGGCGGCGGAGCTCGGGGCGGGCCCCGGCGCAGGTGGGGACCGGGCGGTCGGTGCTGCCGGGGCCCGGCCGCTGGCGGGGGGGCGTGGGGGTGGGTCTGTGGGGAAGGGAGCCTGGCGTGGCGCTCCCCGCGTCCCCCCGCCCCGTTTCCCGCCTCCTGCCCGGGGGCCGGTGGGGGAGCGGCCGCTTGTGGGCTCCCCCTTCCCGCTGTCCCCTCAGCCGTGGCGGGCTGGGAGCCGTGCGGAGTCAGTGGGGGTGGGGAAGCCTTTGAGGCGGCGGCGTGGCGGGAGCTGCTGTGCCCGGCCCCCCGCCTGCCGGGGTGAATGGTCTGCTGCGCTGCGGGGGCTCAGCCGGTGGTAGCGGTGCGGGGCCGGGGCTGCCTGCGAGGCCGTCAGGGACCATCGTGGGGCTGGGCCAGTGAGTGGCGTGGGGCTGGCAGCAGCCCCTGACTGTTGGCTTCTCTCTTTCCTGCCCAGGAGCTGCTCTTGTGCCCAGGGGCTTGGGCTGCGGAGCCAGGGCGAGCGCCTGGAGTGGGTGGATGGCAGCAGCTTCCACCACGTGTGAGTCGTGTTGGGAGCCAGGGCTGTGGGGAGACCGTCCTGCGGTGGGACGGGCAGGGGCGTGGTGGGACGTGCCTGCTGGGGCTGTCCCTTTGCAGGCAGCCTCGTCTCCTCCAGGTGCTTGAGGGGACAACCGCTAACCCGACGGTACCAGCGGTGGCTTTCCTTCTTGTTGCAGGATCCCGGTGCGGGGCCAGGAACCTTGCCTGTTCTTGAACGACCATGATATCAGGAGTTCAAGGTGCTGAGGGCACCGGCCGTATCTGTGCGGCAATCCCCAAGCTCTGATGGGAACCGCGTAACAGAGGTGGTGGAGAAAGGAAAGGTCCTTCCCCGTGCTGGGGACCGTGTTGGGTTTGCGTGGCGAGGTTTGGTAGCGGGGGGGCTGCAGGGGTGGCTTCTGTGAGAAGATGCCAGGAGCTGCCCCCGTGTTGGGTGGAGCCACTTCCAGCCGGCTCCAAGATGGACCCGCCGCTGGCCAAGGCCGAGCCCATCAGGGCTGGTGGTAGCGCCTGGGTGATCCCGTATTTAAGAAGGGGAAAAAAAACTGCTGCGCAACCGGAGCCGGGAGAGAGGAGTGAGACAATGTGAGAGAGATGTGAGATGTGAATGATCTCCCTGTCCTTATCTCGACCCAGGAGCTTTCCGTGGTGTTTTCTCCCTCTGACGAGTTGAGGAGGGGGAGTGACAGAGCGGCTGGGTGGGCACCTGGCAGCCAGCAAAGTTCAACCCACCGCAGCCACGCAGACGGGCGCTGAGAAGGTCTCCTGCCCTGAGGCCACACAGACGGGCGCTGAGAAGGTGGTCTCGTTCTCTGAGGCCACAGAGATGGGCACCGAGAAGGTCTCCTGCCCTGAGGCCACACAGACGGGCGCTGAGGAGCTGGTCTCGTTCTCTGAGGCCACAGAGATGTGCACTGAGAAGAAGGTCCCCTGCTCTGGCGCAATGCAAACAGTCACTGAGGTCTCTTGCGCTGGCACCATGCAAATGGGCACCGAGAAGGTCTCCTGCCCTGAGGCCATGCAGACGGGCACTGAGGAATGAGAACAGAGTAGTTGGCAGGGAGCTGCAACGATCATCTCGTCCCACTGCCTGACCCCTTCAGGGCTGGGCAAAAGTTCAAGTGTGTTAAGGACATTGTCCAAGTGCCTCTTAAACCCTGACAGGCTTGGGGCATCGACCACCTCTCCAGGAAGCCTGTTCCAGGGTTTGACCACCCTCTCGGTAAAGAAATGCTTCTGAATGTCCAGTCTGAACCTCCCCTGGCGCCGCTTTGAGCCATTCCCACGTGTCCTGTCCCTGGATCCCAGGGAGAAGAGCTCAGCACCTCCCTCTCCACGTCCCCTCCTCAGGTCGCCCCTCAGCCTCCTTCTCTCCAAACTAGACAAGGCCAAAGTCCTCAGCTGCTCCTCAGAGGACTGCTGCCTTCCAGCCTTTCACCAGCTCGGTTGCCCTCCTCTGGACATGTTCGAGGACCTTCACATCCCTCTCAGATGGTGGGGCCCAGACCTGCACACAGTACTCCAGGTGAGGCCACAGCAACGCTGAATACACGGGACAATCCCCTCTCTTGACCGGCTGGTGATGCCGTGTTTGATGCAGCAGGAGCCAGGGTGGGGACACCAGGAGCAGGGATGGGGACACCCCAGGATGCGGTTTGCCCTCGTGGCTGCCAGGACGCCCTGCTGACTCCCGTTGAGCCTGCTGCCGACCAGCACCCCCCTAAACTCAACCATTTCATGACGACCGTGGCCAAGACAGCCACCGACCATCACATCTCCAAGGAGTCCTTCCCCGTTCACAAAGAACAAGTCTAGGGGGGCATCACTCATGGTTGGGTCGCTGAGTACTTGTGACGAGAAGTCATCTTCCGCAAGCTTCAGGAATTTCCTGCTCGTCACAGCAGCATGGCCTTCGCAGCTGATGTCTGGGACGTTGAAGGCTCCCGTAAGGACAAGGGCGACCGATCCAGAGGTTTCTCCTATGGAATAACTCATTGGTGCTGTCATCCTGGCTGGGCAATGGGGAGGACACCCACTGCACCGTCTGCTTTGTCTTCCATCCGCCTAATCCTCACCCAGAGGCTCTCGACCACGTCATCCCGAACTGTAACGGCTACTTGGCCGAATCTCTCCCTTCCGTACAGTGCAGCTCCCCCACCTCTCCTGCCCTGCCTGCCCCTCCTGAGGGACCGCGGGCCCCCCATCCCAGCACTCGGGGGGTGTCTCCTGCTCTGAGGTCATGCAAAGGGGCACTGAGAAGGTGCTCTCCTGCTCTGAGGGACCCCCCCCGTTGACCCCCCTCCATCCCTGCACACCGGGGCCCCGCTGGAGTCCTCTTCCCTGGGCAGAGGGACCCCCCCGACCTTCCCTTTCCGACCACCCCGGTCCCCCTCTGCGGGTACCAGCACCCCCGCTCAGGCCCCCCACCCCATTCCCCCTTCCTGTGACCCCGCTGGACCCCTCTTTCCTGGGCACGGGGACCCCCATCCCACCCTGGACCCCCTTCCCGGTCCCCTGACCCTCCCCTGGGTCTGTTTTCCTTGGCACCCGGACCTCCCCTCTTCCCAGGCATCCTGGGTCTCCCAGCCCCTGGACCTCACCTTTGCTTGATACCGGGACCCGCCAGGCTCCCTTTCCTGAGAACCAGGACCCCTCTCCCAGACACACCTCGCTCCCCAACACCCCCCCACCAGTCACATCCCCCCTGAAGCTGCCCCCCTCCCACCCCGCCCATCTGCTCCCTGGAACCCCCACCCAGCCTCCCTATCCCTCCCTGCACCCGGGCACCCTCACCCCTGTCCCCTCTCAAGCCCCTCTGCCCCCCGCCTCTCACCGCCCCCTGTGTCCCCACAGGGCTCCACTCCCTGCGCTACTTCCATGTTCCAGTTCGTGTCTGTGGGGTACGTGGACGGGAACCCCATTGTGCGCTACGACAGCGAGACAGGGAGGACGGAGCCCCGGGCGGACTGGATGGCGCCCAACCTGGACCCCCAGTACTGGGACAGGAACACCCAGAGAGCAAAGAACACTCAGCAGATTGACCGTGTGAACCTGGACACACTGCAGCGCCGCTACAACCAGAGCGGGAGTGAGTGCGGGGGGGCTGGGGCTCCGTGGGGCTGGGACGGGCTCCGTGGGACAGGAGGGTTCCCAACCCCCCCAGGGTCCTGCCCTGCCCCCCGCTACTGTCCCGGCTTGTGCCGGCCCTTCCCTGCCTGGTGTCGTTGTCAGAGGGCTCCCAGCCCCCCTGTCCCCCAGGCCGAGGGGGTCCCGGCTGCCCTGTCCCAGCCCCCCAGTGCTTGGGATCCCCTGTCCCAGAGCCGGGGGGGCTTCTGGCCACCCCAGGCCAGCACATCCCCACCCCCACAGTGCCCAGGACCCCCATCCCAGGACTGGGAGGCTCCTGGCCGCCCCGTCCCAGCCTCTCGCTGTCCCTGCAGCTCCTGGCTGCCCTGTCCCAGCCCCTCGCCATCCCCACGGCAGTGGAGACCCCCAGAAGCAGAGGGGCTCCCAGCCCCGTGCCCTCTCCAGGGTGCTCAGGCCCCCCATCCCAGAGCCAGAGGGGCTTCCCCCACCCCGTCCCGTGTCGTCCCCTCCCGCAGCATTTGGGACCCCTCCCAGCCCCTGGCTGTGCCAGGGTGCGGTGGGGCTGGGTGCCAGCCCAGCCACGCCCCGGGTGCAGGGGATCTGCATCATGGCTTGACGTGACACCCCGAGTGCTGGACGGGGGGCAGCTCTCGTGCGGGTGCCCGATGCCCCCGGGCCTCACCCAGGGCTGGGGTGGGGGGTGCTGCGGGGGGTCCGTGCCCCACTGAAGGCCCAGGGCTGCAGCAGCCCCTCAGCCCCATCCCCCTGGTCGTGTTTCAGGGGCTCAAACGCGGCAGCAGATGCACGGCTGTGACCTCCTGGAGGACGGTAGCACCAGGGGGTTCCATCAGGGTGCCTATGACGGGAGGGACTTCATCGCCTTCGACATGGCCACGATGACGTTCACGGCGGCGGACGCGGCGGCACAAATCACCAAGAGGAAGTGGGAGGAGGACGGGACTGTCGCTGAGCGGCTGAAGCACTACCTGGAGAACACCTGCATCGAGTGGCTGAGGAGATACGTGAGCTACGGGCAGGCCGTGCTGCAGAGGAAAGGTGAGGGCGAGACGGGGACCCCGGGGAGCGGCTGGAGCGGGTGCGTGTGCCGGCCCTCACCGCCACCCCCTCCCCAGAGCCCCCCACGGTCCGAGTGTCGGGGAAGGAGGCCGACGGGATCCTGACCTTGTACTGCCGCGCTTACGGCTTCTACCCGCGGCCCATCACCGTCAGCTGGCTGAAGGACGGCGAGGTCAGGGACCAGGAGACCGAGTGGGGCAGCGTCGCGCCCAACAGCGACGGCACCTTCTACGCCTGGGCCTCCATCGAGGCCCGCCCGGAGGAGAAGGACAAGTACCGGTGCCGCGTGGGGCACGCCAGCCTGCCCGAGCCCGGCCTCTTCGCGTGGGGTGAGCCCGGTGGCCCTGGGCCCGTGGAGCGGTGGCGGGGGTGGTTCCGCTTCCCCTCCTCACGGTCCTGCTCTCCCCCAGAGCCGGAGTCCAACCTGTTCACCATCGTGGTGGCGGTGGTTGGTGCCGTCCTGGCTGTCAGCGTCATCGTCGCCGGATTCGCCTTCTGGAAGTACAAACGGGGTAAAGCAGCGGGGCCAGTGGGGAGCGGGAGGAAGGCAGGGCCTGGGGGGCCGGGAGGGGCTGCGGGCACAAGCCGCTGCGCTCTGGGGAGCCCCCGAGGCTGGCGGCGAAGCGCGGTGGATGCTGATGCCTCTTTCCCTCTGCAGGGAAGGAGAAGAAGGGCTACGGCATGGCGTCAAGTGAGTAGCGGGGGCAGGTCCGGCTCCAGCCGCTGCCCAGTGCCGGGGCGGTCTCGTGGCTCCGGTTTCTGGCCGCTGGCGGCACTTTCTGATCCCCCGTCCTCCCTGTGCTGCCCCATTTAAAGCCCCGTAGCGGGGACGTGTGGAAGAGGTCACGTCTGGCCTCCGGTGCTCGCGGCACCGTCCTCCTCTGCCAGGGGCTGCAGCGCGGCCGTGGCTCCGGGCCGGCTCCTGGCACGTGCACCGTGCCCGTAGCGAGCCCGGGGCTGGCAGCTCACGGCTGTTTCTCTCTCGCAGGCACGGACGGGTGGTCTGGCAGCTCGAGCACAGGTACGGGGTGGGACCGGGGGGATGGTGGGGTGGCCCCAGCTCTCCGTGCTCCCCCGTGGGACCCGCAGCCGGAGCAGCACCGGGCTGTGGGAGGGGGGCACCAAGACCCCCAGAGCAGAGAGTTGGGGAGAGGGAGGGGGCCCTGGGTGACACTGTCTCTTCCTCCCGTCCCTGCAGGGATCACCGCCTAACCGCTTGGCGAGGGACCGGCTGGAAGCTGCCTGCAGAGAGCGCTTGTCCCGCTACCCCGGCTACAGTGGTGGCTCCTGAGGCTGGGTGAGCTTCCTATTTTCTGATACCTTTAAAATTGAGCATTGCAGTTATTACCATTTTGGTTTTTATATTTGAGGTTGTAACTGATTTCTTCTCCGTGTGTACGTTTCCTGGCGTGCACAATTGTCCTGGTTTTGGCTGGGGTAGGGTTAAATTTCTTCCTAGTGCTGTGTTTTGGATTTAGTATGAGAAGAATGTTGATAACACACTGGTGGTTTTAGTTGTTGCTAAGTACTCTGCTAGTCAAGGACTTTTCAGCTTCCCATGCTCTGCCTGGTGCACAAGAGGCTGGGAGGGAGCATAGCTGAGACAGCAGGCCCAGCTGGCCAATGGGGTATTCCATACCATGTGACGTCATGCTCAGTATATGAATTGGAGGCGTGGTCCAGGAAGTACCGATCGCTACTTGGTTACCGATCAGCAGGTGGTGAGCAATTGCACTGTACATCACTCACGTTGTATATTCTATCATTATTATTATTACTATTATTATTACTATTATTATTATTATTATTATTATTATTATTATTATTATCCTTTCTTTTTCTGTTCTATTGAACTGTTTTTATCTCAATCCACGAATTTTACTTTTTTTTTTTCCGATTCTCTCCCCCATCCCACTGAGCAAGCACCTCTGTGGTGTTTGGCTGCCTGCTGGGTTAAACCACAACAGTTCTTTTTGGCGCCCAACGTGGGGCACAAAGGGTTGAGATAACGACAGATCTGACCAAAGTGTGTTAAGGCAAAATTGGTTACAAGCATTCATTATATTGGTTTAATAGTCGCTGGTCACAGTGTTGATTTATTGGCTCTCAGAGTTGTGGGGCTGGCTCTCGATGTTGGGTTCTGTAATACCTTGCTTGCAGTACGTATTCCCTGTTGTGCTGTTTATCACTGCTCGGAACTGGCTCAAGGTTATCATTCTGCTGCGCTGTGTGACGCTGTTTTATGGTACGATAAAATCATTGGTCGTGAGTCTAATCCGGTACCTGTACTCAGCATTGCCGTCATCTCTGTACCTCGGGAACCCTCTCTCGAAAACTATTAGTAATTACACTTTTTTCTCCTTGGCGAATGAATTTCTGGGGGAGACAGGGTGGAACACTTTCCCCCACTTGTTCATCTTCCCTTTCATATCTCCAGAAACTCCTTTTTCTTCTATCCTCTTCGTGAAGCCCTCCACAACAGTTCTGGACAATTTTGAAGATCGTTGGGATGTTCAAGCAAGCACGTTCATATTGCGATGTCTCCTGAACGTGGCTGAGGTCTTGTTTACGGTTAAACAACTATTTAGAAATACCGTCCGGCGATCACCCCGGCGACAGGCACCGCGGGTCCTCCAACCCCGGCGAGAGGCACTGCGGCTACTCCAACCCCCGTCACAGGCACTGTGGCTACCCAACCCCCGGCAACAGTCACCGCAGCTGAACCAGAGAACCAATCTGTGCCGGTATCAGTCGCCCCCGTACAGAAGAAGAAATACACAAGAAAATCAGCTCGTTTAGTAAGGGATGAAGACGAACCAGGGCCATCACTACTGAGGGAGCTGGCGGAGGAGCTTGCCGAGCCGCTCTCCATCATTTACCAGCAGTCCTGGTTAACTGGGGAGGTCCCGGACGACTGGAGGCTCGTCAATGTGAAGCCCACCTACAAGAAGGGCCGGAAGGAGGATCTGGGAAACTACAGGCCGGTCAGCCTGACCTCGGTGCCGGGGAAGATCATGGAGCGGTTCGTTTTGAGGGTGCTCACAAGCCATGTCCAGGACAACCAGGGGATCAGGCCTAGCCAGCACGGGTTCATGGAAGGCAGGTCCTGCTTGACCAACCTGATCTCCTTCCATGACCAGGTGACCCACTAGTGGTTGAGGGAAAGGCTGTGGATGTGGTCTACCTGGACTTCAGTAAAGCCTTTGACACTGTCTCCCACGGCATTCTCCTAGAGAAGCTGGCGGCTCACGGCCTAGACAGGTCCACTCTTCGCTGGGTAAAAATCTGGCTGGACGGCCGAGCCCAGAGAGTTGTGGTGAAGGGAGTTAAATCCAGTTGGCGGCCGGTCACGAGCGGTGTTCCCCAGGGCTCAGTACTGGGGCCGGTCCTGTTCAATATCTTTATCGATGATCTGGACGAGGGGATCGAGTGCTCCCTCAGTCAGTTTGCAGACGACACCAAGCTGGGCGGGAGTGTTGATCTGCTGGAGGGTGGGAAGGCTCTGCAGAGGGACCTGGACAGGCTGGATCGATGGGCCGAGGCCAACTGTGTGAGGTTCAACAAGGCCAAGTGCCGGGTCCTGCACTTGGGCCACAACAACCCCAGGCAACGCTGCAGGCTTGGGGAAGAGTGGCTGGAAAGCTGCCCGGAGGAAAAGGACCTGGGGGTGCTGGTTGACAGCCGGCTGAACATGAGCCGGCAGTGTGCCCAGGTGGCCAAGAAGGCCAACGGCATCCTGGCCTGTATCAGAAATGGTGTGGCCAGCAGGAGCAGGGAGGTGATCGTGCCCCTGTACTGGCACTGGTGAGGCCGCACTCTAATCCTGTTGTCCTTGGTTTGGCTGGGATGGAGTTGATTTTCTTCCTATTAACTGGTATAGTGCTGTGTTTTGGATGTAGTGTGAGAATAATGTTGATGACACACTGATGTTTTGGTTGTTGCTAGGTATTGTTTATGCTAGTCAAGGACTTTTTGTCTTCCCATGCCCTGCCAGATGTGCAGGGGGCTGGGAGGGACCGTGGCCAGGACGGCTGGCCCAGCTGGCCAATAGGCTATTCCATACCATATGACGTCATGCTCAGCATATAAGGCTGGGTGAAGAAGAAGGAGGGGGGGGCGTTCGGAGTGATGGCGTTTGTCTTCCCAAGTAACCGTTACGCGTGATGGAGCCCTGCTTTCCTGGCGATGGCTGAACACCTGCCTGCCGATGGGAAGTGGTGAATGAATTCCTTGTTTTGCTTTGCTTGCGTGCGCGGCTTTTGCTTTCCCTATTAAACTGTCTTTATCTCAACCCACGAGTTTTTCTCACTTTTACCCTTCTGATTCTCTCCCCCATCCCACCTGGCGGGGGGGTGAGCGAGCGGCTGCGTGGTATTTGGCTGCTGCCAGGTTAAACCATGACACCTGTGTTCAGTTTTGGGCCTCTCACTACAAGAAGGACATGGAGGTGCTGGAGCATGTCCAGAGGAGGGCAACGAAGCTGGTGAAGGGTCTGGAGCACAAGTCTGATGGGGAACGGCTGAGGGAACTGGGGTTGTTCAGCCTGGAGGAGAGGAGGCTGAGGGGAGACCTCATCGCGCTCTACAACTACCTGAAGGGAGGTTGTAGCGAGGTGGGGGTTGGTCTCTTCTCCCAAGTAACAGCGATAGGACGAGAGGAAATGGCCTCAAGTTGCACCAAGGGAGGCTTGGATTGGACATGAGGAGAAATTTCTTTCCTGAAAGCGTGGTCAGGCCTTGGAACAGGCTGCCCAGGGAAGTGGTTGAGTCACCATCCCTGGAAGTATCTAAAAGACGTGTAGATGAGGCGCTTAGGGATATGGTGTAGTGGGCATGGGGGTGTTGAGTTGACGGTTGGACTCGATGATCTTAGAGGTCTTTTCCAACCTTAATGATTCTATGATTCTGTGATCACAACAAGAGGAGGAGGAGGAGGCAGAACCCGTAAACGAGATGGTCACCACCCGATCCCTATCCCTGGGTGAGCTGCGAGATATGCAAAAAGATTTCAGTCGTCATACAGGCGAGCGCGTTGTCACCTGGCTGCTCCGATGCTGGGATAACGGGGCCAGTAGCCTGGAATTAGAGGGTAGGGAAGCCAAGCAGCTGGGATCCCTTTGTAGGGAAGGGGGCGTTGACAAAGCGATTGGACAAGGGGCACAAGCCCTCAGCCTCTGGAGGCGACTCCTGTCAGGTGTGAAGGAAAGGTATCCCTTCAAGGAAGATGTTCTATGCCACCCAGGCAAGTGGACCACCATGGAGAGAGGTATCCAGTACCTGAGGGAATTGGCCGTGCTGGAGGTGATTTATGATGACCTGAACAACGAGCAGTTACCCAAAGACCCAGATGAAGTCAAATGCACCCGACCCATGTGGCGGAAGTTTGTACGGAGCGCACCAGCATCACATGCAAACTCATTGGCAGTAATGACCTGGAGAGATGGAGAGGAACAAACAGTGGATGAACTGGCTGGCCAACTCCGGCAATATGAAGAAAGTCTCTCTTCCTCCCTACGGGCCTGTGTCTCTGCTGTGGAGAAACTGTCTCAGGAGGTCCAGCAACTCAAAGAGGATATGTCCTGCTCTCCACCTGCACGGGCCAGTGTCTCAGCCATTAGGAGCAAGCGTCCCTCTGCTCAAGAGAGGAGACATCGTGGGTACACACGCCGGGGCACCCTGTGGTTTTACCTGCGTGACCACGGAGAGGACATGAGGAAGTGGGATGCAAAACCTACCTCAGTCCTACAGGCACGGGTACACGAGTTGCAAGGGAAAACAACCACAAAAGGGGGTTCTTCCAGGAAAACTGCTGCTCCAGTCTCCAGTGAGTTCCCCAGACAGAGTAGAAGGGCTGATTCCACTTCCGACCTTAACAAAGGGACTTCTGACTCATACTTACAAGAAGTGGATAGCGAATATGATGACCAGGACTAGAGGGGCCCTGCCTCCAGCCAGGTGGAGGAAAGGGACAACCGGGTTTACTGGACCGTGTGGATTCGATGGCCTGGCACATCAGATCCACAAGAATATAAGGCTCTCGTAGACACCGGTGCACAGTGTACCCTGATGCCATCAGGCTATAAAGGGGCAGAACCCATTTGTATTTCTGGAGTGACAGGGGGATCCCAAGAGTTAACTGTGTTGGAGGCCGAAGTGAGTCTAACCGGGAATGAGTGGCAGAAGCACCCCATTGTGACTGGCCCAGAGGCTCCGTGCATCCTTGGCATAGACTACCTCAGGAGAGGGTATTTCAAGGACCCAAAAGGGTACCGGTGGGCTTTTGGTATAGCTGCCCTGGAGACGGAGGAAATTAAACAGCTGTCCACCTTGCCTGGTCTCTCGGAGGACCCTTCTGTTGTGGGGTTGCTGAGGGTTGAAGAACAACAGGTACCAATCGCTACCACAACAGTGCACCGGCGGCAATACCGCACCAACCGAGACTCTCTGATCCCCATCCATGAGCTGATTCGTCGACTGGAGAGCCAAGGAGTGATCAGCAAGACTCGCTCACCCTTCAACAGTCCCATATGGCCAGTGCGAAAGTCCAATGGAGAGTGGAGACTAACAGTAGACTACCGTGGCCTGAACGAAGTCACGCCGCCACTGAGTGCTGCCGTGCCGGACATGCTGGAACTTCAATATGAACTGGAGTCAAAGGCAGCCAAGTGGTACGCCACCATTGATATCGCTAATGCCTTCTTCTCCATCCCTTTGGCAGCAGAGTGCAGGCCACAGTTTGCTTTCACTTGGAGGGGCGTCCAGTACACCTGGAACCGACTGCCCCAGGGGTGGAAACACAGCCCTACCATTTGCCATGGACTGATCCACACCGCACTGGAACAGGGTGAGGCTCCAGAACACCTGCAATACATTGATGACATCATCGTGTGGGGCAACACAGCAGAGGAAGTTTTTGAGAAAGGGGAGAGAATAGTCCAAATCCTTCTGAAGGCCGGCTTTGCCATAAAACAAAGTAAGGTCAAGGGACCTGCACAGGAGATCCAGTTTTTAGGAATAAAATGGCAAGATGGACGTCGTCAGATCCCAATGGATGTGATCAACAAAATAACAGCCATGTCCCCACCAACTAGCAAAAAGGAAACGCAAGCTTTCTTAGGCGTTGTGGGTTTTTGGAGAATGCATATTCCAAATTACAGTCAGATCGTAAGCCCTCTCTATCACGTGACCAGGAAGAAGAACGACTTCAAATGGGGCCCTGAGCAACGACAAGCATTTGAACAAATTAAACAGGAGATAGTTCAGGCAGTAGCCCTTGGGCCAGTCCGGGCAGGACAAGATGTGAAGAACGTGCTCTACACCGCAGCCGGGGAGAATGGCCCTACCTGGAGCCTCTGGCAGAAAGCACCAGGGGAGACTCGAGGTCGACCCTTGGGGTTCTGGAGTCGGGGATACAGAGGATCCGAGGCCCGCTACACTCCAACTGAGAAGGAGATACTGGCAGCATATGAAGGGGTTCAAGCTGCTTCGGAAGTGGTTGGCACTGAAGCACAGCTCCTCCTGGCACCCCGACTGCCGGTGCTGGGCTGGATGTTCAAAGGGAGCGTCCCCTCTACACATCATGCAACCGATGCTACGGGAGTAAGTGGGTCGCGCTGATCACACAACGGGCCCGAATAGGAAACCCCAGTCGCCCAGGAATCTTGGAGGTGATCACGAACTGGCCAGAAGGCAAAGATTTTGGAATATCCCCAGAGGAGGAGGTGACGC
The DNA here is from genome assembly GCA_023333565.1 of Puffinus mauretanicus. Lineage (NCBI taxonomy): Eukaryota > Metazoa > Chordata > Aves > Procellariiformes > Procellariidae > Puffinus > Puffinus mauretanicus. The sequence goes on along the minus strand of JAJKFH010003548.1, from coordinate 4,522 downwards.
GTGCTGAAGAGGCCCCACCATATAACAAACTACCAGAAAACGAGAAGCAATATGCCCTGTTCACTGATGGGTCCTGTCGCCTTGTGGGAAAACATCGGAGGTGGAAAGCTGCTGTATGGAGTCCTATACGCCAAGTTGCAGAAACTGCTGAAGGAGAAGGTGAATCGAGCCAGTTTGCAGAGGTGAAAGCCATCCAGCTGGCCTTGGACATTGCCGAACGAGAAAAATGGCCAGTACTTTATCTCTATACTGACTCATGGATGGTGGCAAATGCCCTGTGGGGGTGGTTGCAGCAGTGGAAGCAGAACAACTGGCAGCGCAGAGGTAAACCCATCTGGGCTGCCGCATTGTGGCAAGATATTGCTGCCCGGGTAGAGAACCTGACTGTAAAAGTACGTCACGTAGATGCTCACGTACCCAAGAGTCGGGCCAGTGAAGAACATCAAAATAACCAGCAGGTGGACCAGGCTGCTAAGATTGAAGTGGCTCAGGTGGATCTGGACTGGCAACATAAGGGTGAATTATTTATAGCTCAGTGGGCCCATGATGCCTCAGGCCATCAAGGAAGAGATGCAACATATAGATGGGCTCGTGATCGAGGGGTGGACTTGACCATGGATGCTATTGCACAGGTTATCCATGAATGTGAAACATGCGCTGCAATCAAGCAAGCCAAGCGAGTAAAGCCTCTTTGGTATGGAGGACGATGGTTGAAGTATAAATATGGGGAGGCTTGGCAGATTGATTATATCACGCTCCCACAAACCCGACAGGGCAAGCGCTACGTGCTCACCATGGTAGAAGTAACCACCGGATGGCTGGAAACATACCCTGTGCCCCATGCCACCGCCCGGAACACCATCCTGGGCCTTGAAAAGCAAGTCCTATGGCGACATGGCACCCCAGAAAGAATTGAGTCAGACAACGGGACTCATTTCCGAAACACCCTCATAGACACCTGGGCCAAAGAGCACGGCATGGAGTGGGTCTATCACATCCCCTACCATGCACCAGCCTCTGGGAAAATCGAACGATACAACGGGCTGCTAAAGACAACACTGAGGGCAATGGGTGGTGGGACATTCAAGCACTGGGACACACATTTAGCAAAGGCCACCTGGTTAGTCAACACCAGGGGATCTGTCACTCGAGCTGGCCCTGCCCAATCAAGACTCTTACGTACTGTAGATGGAGATAAAGTCCCTGTCGTGCACATAAGAAATCTGCTGGGGAAGACGGTCTGGGTTACTCCTGCCTCTGGCAAGGGAAAACCCATCCGTGGGATTGCTTTTGCTCAAGGACCTGGGCGCACTTGGTGGGTGATGCGAAAGGATGGGGAAGTCTGATGTGTACCTCAAGGGGATTTGATTTTGGATGAAAATAGCCAATGAGTTGAATTGTATGATGTTAATTGTTATATGATATTTTGTATCATCATTTCTATGGTTGCTGTCAACGGCATTGCAGTAAAAATCACCCAGATTAATGAAGAATGAACTCTGATGAAACCGAGCAACGTGCAACGATGATAGAACCGGACGAGCCCAGTGATAATGGAATCAGAAGTGGCTTCAGGATGCAACAGCCCGACACCACACACCATCTCTCCTGCCCTGGAAGACTGTTATGACTGATGGAGCCCGAAGTCATGGACTAAATGAACTCAATGGACTTTTTAGAGGGATGGCCCATGGACTAAGGGAATGCTATCTGTGAGTGTGTATCAAGAGACAAGAAAGGTGGTGGTGATTAATTGGAATGTATTGGAAAAATGCGAGACCTGGGCATGACGAGAATGGTATAGAGTAAGGGGTGGATACTGTCCTGGTTCGGGCTGGCATAGAGTTAAATTTCTTCCTAGTGCTGTGTTTTGGGTTTAGTCTGAGAAGAATGTTGATAACACACTGGTGGTTTTAGTTGTTGCTAAGTACCCTGCTAGTCAAGGACTTTTCAGCTTCCCATGCTCTGCCTGGTGCACAAGAGGCTGGGAGGGAGCATAGTCGGGACAGCTGGCCCAGCTGGCCAATGGGTATTCCATATGATGTGATGTCATGCTCAGTATATGAATGGGAGGCGTGGTCCAGGATATAACGATCGCTACTTGTGGCCGATCAAGGGGTTGTGAGCAATTGCATTGTGCGTCACTCACTTTGTATATTCTATTATCTATATAATTATTATCCCCTCTTTTTTCTGTTCTATTGAACTGTCTTTAGCTCAATCCTTTTTTTTTTGCGACTCTCTTCCCCATTTTGGCTTCTTTGACCATGGGGAGGTTTACACGGCACCGGGCCTGCTGGCGACGGACGGAGTTCAGCTGTCTCGCAAGGGGAAAAGGATTCTCACCTATGAGTTGGCGGGGTTCATCGAGAGGGCTTTAAACTCGGTTCGAAGGGGGAAGGGGATAAAACCAGGCTCACTAGAGAAGAGCCTAGGGACCGCACGCCAATGTTGGGGGAGAAATCGGCAGCCCAGCTCAAGTGCATCTACACCAATGCACGCAGCATGGGCGGCAAACAGGAGGAGCTGGAAGCCATTGTGCAGCGGGGTAGCTATGACTTAGTCGCCATCACGGTAACATGGTGAGATGAGTCTCACGACTGGAGTGCTGCAATGGATGGCTATGAGCTCTTCAGAAGGGACAGGCGAGGAAGGAGAGGCAGTGGGGTGGCCTTGTATGTTAGGGAGTGCTTCGACTGTCTAGAGCTCAATGGTAGTGATGACGAGGTCAAGTGCTTGTGGGTAAGGATGAGGGGGAAGGCCAACAGGCAGATGTCCCACTGGGAGTCTGTTATAGACCACCTAGCCAGGACGAGGAGGCAGATGAAATATTCTACCAGAGGCTTGCAGAAGTCTCCCAGTCGCTAGCCCTTGTTCTCGTGGGGGACTTCAACTTTCCGGACGTCTGCTGGCAGTACCACACGGCGGAGAGGAAACAGTCGAGGAGGTTCCTGGAGTGTGTGGAGGAGAACTTCCTGACGCAGCTGGTAAGCGAGCCCACCAGGGGAGGTGCCTCGCTTGACCTGCTGTTCACAAACAGAGAAGGACTGGTGGGAGATGTGGTGGTCGGAGGCCGGCTTGGGCTTAGCGACCATGAAATGGTAGAATTCTCGATACTTGGTGAAGTAAAGAGGGGGGCCAGCAAAACCGCTACCATGGACTTCCGGAGGGCGGACTTTGGCCTGCTCAGGACACTGGTCAAGAGGGTCCCTTGGGAGACAGTCCTGAAGGGCAAAGGGGTCCAGGAAGGCTGGACGTTCTTCAAGAAGGAAGTCTTAAAGGCGCAGGAGCGGGCTGTCCCCATGTGCTGCAAGAAGAACGGGCGGGGAAGGCGACCGGCCTGGCTGAACGGGGAGCTCTGGCTGGGACTCAGGAAAAAAAGGAGAGTTTATCACTTGTGGAAGAAGGGGCAGGCAACCCAAGAAGAGTACAGGGTTCTCGTTAGGTCGTGCAGAGAGGAAATTAGAAAGGCAAAAGCCCAGCTAGAACTCAACCTGGCCACTGTCGTGAGAGACAACAAAAAAATGTTTTTACAAGTATATTAATGACAAAAGGAGAGCCAAGGAGAATCTCCATCCTCTATTGGATGCGGGGGGGAACGTTGCCACCAGGGATGAGGATAAGGCTGAGGTACTCAACGCCTTCTTTGCCTCAGTCTTTAGTAGTCAGAGCAGTTATCCTCAGGGTACTCAGCCCCCTGAGCTGGAAGACAAGGACGACGAGCAGGATAAACCCCCCATAATCCAAGAGGAAGAAGTTAATGACCTGCTACGCCACCTGGACGCTCACAAGTCTATGGGGCCGGATGGGATCCACCCGAGGGTGCTGAGGGAGCTGGCGGAGGAGCTTGCCAAGCCGCTCTCCATCATTTACCAGCAGTCCTGGTTAACTGGGGAGGTCCCGGACGACTGGAGGCTCGCCAATGTGACGCCCATCTACAAGAAGGGCCGGAAGGAGGATCCGGGGAACTACAGGCCGGTCAGCCTGACCTCGGTGCCAGGGAACATTATGGAGCGGTTCGTGTTGAGGGCGCTCCCGAGCCATGTCTGGGACAACCAGGGGGTCAGGCCCAGCCAGCACGGGTTCGTGGAAGGCAGGTCCTGCTTGACCAACCTGATCTCCTTCTATGACCAGGTGACCCACAGTGGATGAGGGAATGGCTGTGGATGTGGTCTACCTGGACTTCAGTAAGGCCTTTGACACTGTCTCCCACGGCATTCTCCTAGAGAAGCTGGCGGCTCATGGCTCAGACAGGTCCACTCTTTGCTGGGTAAAAAACTGGCTGGACGGCCGAGCCCAGAGAGTTGTGGTGAAGGGAGTTAAATCCAGTTGGCGGCCGGTCACAAGCGGTGTTCCCCAGGGCTCAGTTTTGGGGCCGGTCCTGTTCAATATCTTTATCAATGATCTGGACGAGGGGATCGAGTGCTCCCTCAGTCAGTTTGCAGATGACACCAAGCTGGGCGGGAGTGTTGATCTGCTGGAGGGTGGGAAGGCTCTGCAGAGGGACCTGGACAGGCTGGAT
>JAJKFH010000133.1:0-13652 GCA_023333565.1 Puffinus mauretanicus | reverse complement strand
CACAGGGATGGGGACAGGGATGGGGACAGGGATGGGGATGGCACAGGCGTGTGGCCAGGGATGGCGCAGGGATGGGGTTGGGGGTGGTGATGACATGGTCATGGGTGTGGGGACAGCGATGGGGACGGCTTGGGCATGGGGACAGCATGGGGACAGGGATGGCATGAGCACAGGGATGGGCACAGTGATAGGGACAGCCGTGGAGATGGCACGGACATGGAGATAGGGGTGGCACGAGGATGGGGACAGCATGGACACAGGCATGGTGACAGGAACAACACGGGGATGGTGATGGGGACAAGATGTGGATGGGGACAGCGTAGGGATGGGGATGTCACGGGGATAGGGACAGCATGGTGACAGGCATGGGGACAGGGATGGTGCAAGCATGGGGACGAGGACAGCATGGACATGGGGACAGGGACGGGATGGGGACAAGCATGGGGATGGCAGAGGGATGGGGACAGGGATGGGGATGTCATGGCCACAGGGATGGGGACAGGGACTGGCATGGGGACAGGGACTGGGACGGGCATGGGGACAGGGACGGTGCCTGCAGCCTCTGTCCGTCCCCACATGTCCATGTGTCCCCGTGGCTCTGCAGGTCCACGTGCGTCTGTCTGTCCTGGTGGGTCTGTGTGTCACCAGTCTGTCCCTGTGGGTCCGTGTTGTTCCCTTGGGCCTGTCTATCTGCGTCCGTCGCCATGTGTCCCCGCGGGTCCGTCTGTCCCCATGGGCTCCTCTGTCCCCATGGGTCCGTGTGTCCCCATGGGCTCCTCTGTCCCCATGGGCGCATCTGTCCCTGTGGGTCCATGTGTCCCCATGGCTCCACGTGACCCACGTCTCCTGGTGCTTCCCCGTGCGTCCCTCTGTTGCCTGGGTCCAGATGTCCCCAGTCTGTCCCCGTCAGTCAATCTGTCCTAGTCTGTTCCCATGAGTCTGGGTGTCCCCAGTCTGTCCCTATGCGTCCGTCTGTCCCTGTCCCTTCCCGTGTCCATCCATCCCTGTGTCCCCCCGTGGGTCCCCGGACTCTGGCAGACGGGGACTTTTGGGGACGGGTTGTTGACCCTGGTCCCCTTTGCTCTCACAGTGCTTGCCCAGACTCTGCCCACCCACGGGGGGTCCCCAGGGTCCCCTCAGGGTTCCCTGGGGTCCCCGGCATCACCAGTGGCCCCAGCGTCACCATCAGCCCGAGGGTCTCCGGCATCCCCAAGGTCCCCAGTGTCACCAGCATCCCCGGGGTCACCAGGGTCCCTGGGATCACCAGCATCACCAGCGTCACCGGATGCATCCTTGGGGTCACCAGGGTCTTTGGGGTCACCAGCATCTCCGAGGTTTCCAGCGTCCCCAGTATCTCGAGGGTCTCCGGGGTCCCCGGCATCCCCGAGGTCCCCAATGTCACCAGAGTCCCCGGCATCACCAGTGTCCCCAGAATCCCCAGGGTCACCAGTGTCCCCAAGGTTACCTGCATCTCCGCGGTCCCCAGCATCACCACAGTCCCCTGTATCACCTCCCTCTCCATGGTCCCCGGTGTCCCCAGCATCCCCACTGTCCCCAGTGCTCCCGGCTGTCCCATCCCTGCATGACCTGGGGGCCAAGCTCTCCTCCTACAAGGGCTCCTTGCTGCAGCGCCTGGAGAGCCACCTCCGGGCTACAAACTTCCCGCTCCGGGGCAACCAAACGGTGCCGGCGGTGGCTCGCGCCATCCTGTCTTACCTTCTGCGCCGCAGCCCGGCCCTGTTGCGTCACCAGCTCCTCCGCCAGATGCCCCATCCCAAGCCCCAGTTGATGCCAGGGGCCGCCGGCGAGGCTCTGGTGGACCTGGATGGGCTGCGGGGCCACGCAGAAAATGTGGTGATTCGTTACCGGCTCCTGGAAGAGCCGGAGGGGGCCGAGGGGGAGCTACAGGTGCCGGGGGACACGGCGGTGGCCCGGGTGCCAGGGCTGGTGCCAGGGGCCATGTACCGGGTGGAGGTGCACGGCGTGGTGCGGGGGCACGTCTCCAAGTCCTACACATTCCTGGTGACGGCAGGTGGGTGATGGGGATGGAGACAGGGACAACATTGCACGGGGACATCCCATAACCGCCCACTCCTCTTTTGGGTGCAGGGGTAGGTGGCACCAATGAGCCCCCGCTGGACTGGGAGCACATGTATGAGATGGAGTTGACTGAGCCCCAAGGTGCCGTAGCCAAAGCAGGTACCATTAGGTGGTCCATGGCAACAGTGGGAGGGACCCAAGTGTTGAGGCTCAACTGCTCTTGGTAGACAAGTTGGGGATGGATGGATGGTTGGATGGATGGTGGTTGGATGGTTGGGGTGGGTTGGTGATGGATGGATGGGTGCGTGGATGGATGGGTGGGTGAGTGGATGGATGGTGGTTGGGTGGTGGAGGTGGGTAGGTGGATGGATGGATGGGTGGATGGATGGATGGTGGTTGGGTGGTGGAGGTGGGTAGGTGGATGGATGGATGGGTGGATGGATGGATGGAAGGTCGGATGGATGGGTGGGAGGTGGATTCAAAGATTGGTGTAAGGAAAAGTCAATGGAAAAACAGGTCATTGCATGGATGGAAGCCTGGATTCTTGAATGGACAAATGAGCGGGCAGACAGCTAAATGAACTGATGGATGGAACAACGGACAAAGAACAGATTGGATGGATGATTGGATGGATGGGTGGACACCCAGTTGGATCAATGGGAGGATGGGAGGATGGTTGGGTGCTTGGATTGAAGGGTGCGTGATTAGATGGGTGGGTGGAATGACAGACGGTTCAGCAGAAGGATGCACGGGTGGGTGGAACTTCATGTTCTGCTTTGTGCCATCTCCATTGCAGTGCCGGCCCCGCCGTCAGAGGAACCACCACCCCGGCCCCGCCTGGGCGGGCTCATTGTTTCCCACGTCACCCCTGGCTCCGTCCAGCTGGAGTGGAGCGTCCTCGAGGGCACCTTTGACTCCTTCACGGTGCAGTACAGGGATGTGCAAGGCCAACCTCAGGCACTTGCAGTTGATGGGGGGTCCCGCACGGTGACGGTGCCTGGGCTGTCACCATCCCGCCACTACAAGTTCAACCTGTACGGGGTGTGGGGTCGGAAACGGATTGGTCTTATCTCCACCGATGCCGTCACAGGTGAGGGCATCTCTGGGCGCTGTCTATGTCCTCTGCGGGCACTGGGTTTGGAGCAAATCAGGAGCCTTGGCAGGTCCTTTGACCTTGAGGGATATGGGAAGAGCATCTGGGCCTTGATTTGGTGGTGGGTGTAGGTGCATGCGAGGTCAGAGGGATGGAAGGGTGGATGGTTGGGATTGGATGGTTGGGACTGGATGGATGGATGGTTGGGATTGGATGGATGGATGGGGATGGATGGGATTGGAGGGACTGGTGGATGGTTGGGATTAGATGGACGGACGGATGGATGGGGATGGATGGGATTGGGTGGATGGTTGGGATTGGATGGGTGGATGGATGGATGGATTGGATTGGTGGATGGATGGATGGGATTAGATGGATGGCTGGATGGTTGGGATTGGATGGCTGGATGGTTGGGATTGGATGGATGGATGGATTTTTGGATGGGTGGCTGGAAAAATGGTTGGTTGGACCGATTGATGGCTGGAGAGATGAATGGATGGGATCATGGATGGATGGAAGCATGGGTGGTCAGGTGAATAATCAGACTGTTTAATGAATGAACGGATGGATGGTTGCATGGATAGTTGGGTTCATGGATCCATGGACTGATGTGAGGGAGAAGGGTCACGGAGCGATGATGGGTGACTGGGTAGAAGGAAGCATGGATGGGTGGGAAGACACATGCCTGGATAGATGGCTGGTTAGATGGCTGGAAGGCCAGATTTCTGGCAGGCTGGCTGCCTGAATTGGCAGACAAAGAGAGAATTGGATGGATGAGTGGATGGGTGGACAAACAGCTGGAGGAATGGAAAATGGGTGGAAGGGTGGATGGTTGGGTGAGTCGTGTGATGGGTGGGTGATTAGATGGGTGGAGCGGCAGGCAGGATGGATGCATGGATGGATGGATGGATGGATAGATGGAGGGATGTCTGTCGCCAGTGTGTCCTGCATTGTGCTGTTCCTGTTGCAGCCCCAGCTCCACCAAAGGAGGAACCACCATCCCAGCCAATCCTGGGTGAGCTCACGGCCTCCCAGGTCACCCCCGACTCCGTCCAGCTGGAGTGGAGCGTCCCCGAGGGCACCTTTGACTCCTTCACGGTGCAGTACAAGGATGCCCAAGGCCAGCCCCAGGTGCTGCCCGTGGACGGTGGTTCCCGCATGGTGACGGTGCCTGGGCTGTCACCGTCCCGCCGCTACAAGTTCAACCTGTACGGGGTGTGGGGTCAGAAACGTCTGGGCCCCGTCTCCACCGACGCTGTCACAGGTGAGGGCATCTGTGGGCTCCATCCATGGCCCCTTTTGGGTGCTGGGTTTGGAGTGTGGCAGGAGCTTGTCCAGGGGGGACATCTCTTGGGTGTTGACTGTTGGCTGGACGTAGGGGTGGGAGCAGGCAAGAGAGAGGGAGGGAGGGAGGGAGGGTTGGAGAATTAGGTGGAGGGATGAATGTGTGTCTGGTGGTTGGGTGATTGGTTTTTTGAATGGATGGAAAGAAGGGTGGTTGGATCTGTGAAGAGATGGATGCGCGGATGGATGGATGGATGGTTGGATGGATGGATGGATGGATAACTGAACGGTTGAATGGATGCAGGGTTGGATGGCTGGGTGGATTCTTGGCCCGATGGATAGAAGTAGGTGGATGGGAAGATGAGTGTTGGGATGGATGTGTGGAGGGCTACCCCACCACCCCTCCTTCCTCGCCTGTCCCTTCTGAAGAGCTCATAGCCATCCATTGCAGCACTCCAATCGTGAGACTCGTCCCACCATGTTTCCGTGATGGCGACTAAGTCATAGCTACCCCGCTGCACAATGGCTTCCAGCTCCTCCTGTTTGCCGCCCATGCTGCGTGCATTGGTGTAGATGCACTTGAGCTGGGCTGCCGATTTCTCCCCCGACATTGGCGTGCGGTCCCTAGGCTCTTCTCTAGTGAGCCTGGTTTTATGCCCGTCCCTCCTCAGCTCGATGGTAGTGATGACGAGGTCGAGTGCTTGTGGGTAAGGATGAGGGGGAAGGCCAACAAGGCAGATGTCCTGCTGGGAGTCTGTTATAGACCACCTAGCCAGGACGAGGAGGCAGATGAAATATTCTACCAGAGGCTGGCAGAAGTCTCCCAGTCGCTAGCCCTTGTTCTCGTGGGGGACTTCAACTTTCCGGACGTCTGCTGGCAATACCACACGACAGAGAGGAAACAGTCGAGGAGGTTCCTGGAGTGTGTGGAGGAGAACTTCCTGACGCAGCTGGTAAGCGAGCCCACCAGGGGAGGTGCCTCGCTTGACCTGCTGTTCACAAACAGAGAAGGACTGGTGGAGATGTGGTGGTCGGAGGCCGGCTTGGGCTTAGCGACCATGAAATGGTAGAATTCTCGATACTTGGTGAAGTAAAGAGGGGGGGCAGCAAAACCGCTACCATGGACTTCCGGAGAGCGGACTTTGGCCTGCTTAGGACACTGGTCGAGAGGGTCCCTTGGGAGACAGTCCTGAAGGGCAAAGGGGTCCGGGAAGGCTGGACGTTCTTCAAGAAGGAAGTCTTAAAGGCGCAGGAGCGGGCTGTCCCCATGTGCCGCAAGAAGAACGGGCGGGGAAGGCGACCGGCCTGGCTGAACGGGGAGCTCTGGCTGGGACTCAGGGAAAAAAGGAGAGTTTATCACTTGTGGAAGAAGGGGCAGGCAAGTCAAGAAGAGTACAGGGATCTCGTTAGGTCGTGCAGAGAGGAAATTAGAAAGGCAAAAGCCCGGCTAGAACTCAACCTGGCCACTGTCGTGAGAGACAACAAAAAATGCTTTTACAAGTATATTAATGACAAAAGGAGAGCCAAGGAGAATCTCCATCCCCTATTGGATGCGGGGAGGAACGTTGCCACCAAGGGACGAGGATAAGGCTGAGGTACAATGCCTTCTTTGCCTCAGTCTTTAATAGTCAGAGCAGTTATCCTCAGGGTACTCAGCCCCCTGAGCTGGAAGAGGGATGGCAAGCAGGATAAACCCCATAATCCAAGAGGAAGCAGTTAATGACCTGCTACCTGGATCTCACAAGTTCATGTGGGGCTGGATGGGATCCACCCGAGGGTACTGAGGAGCTGGCGGAGGGAGCCTGAGCCAAGCCTCCATCATTTCCACTAAAGCAGTCCTGGTTAACTGGGGAGGTCCCGATGACTGGAGGTCACAATGTGACACCCACAAGAAGGCGTACGGGAAGGGAGGATCCGGGAACTACAGGTCAGTCAGCCTGACCTTGGTGCCGGGAAGATCATGAGCTGTTCGCTTTGAGGGCGCTCACGAGCCATGTCCGGGATAACCAGGGGATCAGGCCCAGCCAGCATGGGTTCATGGAAGGCAGGTCCTGCTTGACCAACCTGATCTCCTTCTATGACCAGGTGACCCGCCTAGTGGATGAGGGAAAGGCTGTGGCTGTGGTCTACCTGGACTTCAGTAAAGCCTTTGACACTGTCTCCCACAGCATTCTCCTAGAGAAGCTGGCTGCTCACGGCCTAGACAGGTACACTCTTCGCTGGGTAAAAAACTGGCTGGACGGCCGAGCCCAGAGAGTTGTGGTCAACGGAGTTAAATCCAGTTGGCGGCCGGTCACGAGCGGTGTTCCCCAGGGCTCAGTTTTGGGGCCGGTGTTGTTCAATATCTTTATCGACGATCTGGACGAGGGGATCGAGTGCTCCCTCAGTCAGTTTGCAGATGACACCAGGCTGGGCGGGAGTGTTGATCTGCTGGAGGGCAGGAAGGCTCTGCAGAGGGACCTGGACAGGCTGGATCGATGGCCGAGGCCAATATATGAGGTTCAACAAGGCCAAGTGCCGGGTCCTGCACTTCGGCCACAACAACCCCAGGCAACGCTACAGGCTTGGGGAAGAGTGGCTGGAAAGCTGCCCGGAGGAAAAGGACCTGGGGGTGCTGGTTGACAGTCGGCTGAACATGAGCCGGCAGTGTGCCCAGGTGGCCAAGAAGGCCAATGGCATCCTGGCCTGTATGAGGAATAGTGTGGCCAGCAGGAGCAGGGAGGTGATCGTGCCCCTGTACTCGGCACTGGTGAGGCCGCACCTCGAATCCTGTGTTCAGTTCTGGGCCCCTCACGACAAGAAGGACATGGAGGTGCTGGAGCGTGTCCAGAGGAGGGCAACGAAGCTGGTGAAGGGCCTGGAGCACAAGTCTGATGGGGAGCGGCTGAGGGATCTGGGGTTGTTTAGTCTGAAAAGGAGGCTGAGGGGAGACTTCATCGCGCTCTACAACTCCCTGAAGGGAGGTTGTAGCGAGGTGGGGGTTGGTCTCTTCTCCCAAGTAACAGCGATAGGACGAGAGGAAATGGCCTCAAGTTGCGCCAAGGGAGGTTTAGATTGCACACTAGGAGAAATTTCTTTCCTGAAAGAGTGGTCAGGCCTTGGAACAGGCTGCCCAGGGAAGTGGTGGAGTCCCCATCCCTGGAGGTATTTAAAAGACGTGTAGATGAGGCGCTTAGGGACATGGTGTAGGGGGCATGGGCGTGTTGGGTTGACGGTTGGACTTGATGATCTTAGAGGTCTTTTCCAACCTTAATGATTCTATGATTCTATGACAACTGGACAGACTGGTGGGGTGACAGATGGCACTGTTAATGGTTGTCTAGCTGGGTGAATGCATGGAGGGATGAAAGATTGTTCATGGAGAATGGGTGACAGGAGGGGTGGAGGCCTGGGTGGAGGCATGGACAAAGAGCTGGAGTGATGGGTGTGTGTTTGGATGGTTAACTGGTGTGTGGATGATCAGCTAGATGGATGGGTGGATGGATGGGTGGGTGGGTGGTTGGTTAATAGGTTGATTGGATGGATGGGTGATTGAACGGATGGTTGCCTGGATCAGTGTTTTCATGGAAGGTGGGTGTTAGTGTGGTTGGGTAGAGGAATGGATTCAAGGACTGATGGATGGAACAGTGCACGGAAAAATGGTTGATTGGATGGATGGAAGCATGGATGGTTGGACGGAGAAATGGAGGGAGAGAAGGTTGCATGGACAGAGAAAGGGATCGGTGGTTGGATGAAAGGAATGATGAAGACATGGATGAATGAATGGATGACGGCCTGCGTGACCAAAAACCTGCCTTAAGGAGCAGAGAGGTGGCTGGTAAGATGTTTGTTTGGGTGACTTGGCTGCTGGTTGGATGATTAGGTGGATGAATGGACAGGCAGATGGTGAGTGGAAGGACGCCTGTGTGGATGGTTGGAAGGCTGATGGGTGGAACGGTGTTAAGGATGGATGGAAGGAGCGGTGGGTGGATGCTTGGGTGAGCTGATACCTGGCGGGATGATTGGTTGAATGTATGTGTGGGTGGATAGAGGGATGGTTGGGTAGAAAAATGGATGGATGGATGGGTGGACGGACGGACAGACGTGGATGTTTATGCCCTGCATTGTGCCCTTTCTGTTACGGCTGCAGCCGAGAAGGAACCACCATCCCAGCCAATCCTGGGCGAGCTCACAGCCCCTCATGTCACCCCCGACTCCGTCCAGCTGGAGTGGAGCGTCCCCGAGGGCACCTTTGACTCCTTCACGGTGCAGTACAGGGATGCCCAAGGCCAGCCCCAGGTGCTGCCCGTGGACGGTGGTTCCCGCACGGTGACGGTGCCTGGGCTGTCACCGTCCCGCCGCTACAAGTTCAACCTGTACGGGGTGTGGGGTCGGAAACGTCTGGGCCCCGTCTCCACTGACGCTGTCACAGGTGAGGGCGTCTGTGGGCTCTGTCCACGTTCCCTTTGGGTGCTGGGTTTGGAGTGTGGCAGGAGCTTGTCCAGGGGGGACATCTCTTGGGTGTTGACGGTTGGCTGAATGGGGGTGGGAGCAGGCAGAGAGAGGGAGGAGGGAGGAGGAGGAGGCTGGAGAGGTAGAATTCAGGAGGATGAATGTGTGTCTGGTAGTTTGGGTGATTGGTTTTGAATGGATGGAGAGAAATTGGTTGGATCTGTGAACAGATGGATGGTGGATGGATGGATGGATGGATGGATGGATGGATAACTGAGCGATTGAATGGATGCAGGGTTGGATGGCTGGGTGGATTCTTGGCCCGATGGGTAGAAGCAGGTGGATGGGAAGATGAGTGTTGGGATGGATGTTTGGAAGCATGGCTGCACGGAGGGTGAAACACATGGATGAATTCTTGCGTGGACAGATAGAGATGATGAATGGATGGAGTGCATGAATGAATGGTCCAAAAGATGGACGAATGGATGTTGAGATGGATGGAGGAATGGAGGGATGGATGGATGGACGGGTGGACGAACAGACGGACAGACAGGTGGTCACATGAATGGCTAAGAGACTGGTGAAGGGATGAATGCATTGATGAGAAGCAGAGGGACAACTGGACAGACTGGTGGGGTGACAGATGGCACCGTTAATGGTTGTCTGTCTGGGTGAATGCATGGAGGGGTGGAAGATTGTTCATGGAGAATGGGTGACAGGAGGGGTGGTGGCCTGGGTGGATGCATGGACAAAGAGCTGGATGTGTGTTTGGATGGTTAGTTGGTGTGTGGATGATCAGCTAGATGGATGGATGAGTGGATGGATGGATGGATGGATGGGTGATGGTGGGTGGCTGGTTAATAGGTTGATTGGATGGATGGATGGTTGAACGGATGATTGCCTGGATCGATGGGTGTTTTGATGGAAGATGGGTGATAGGATGGCTGGGTAGAGGAATGGATTCAAGGATCAATGGATGGAATAGTGCACGGAAGAATGGTTGATTGGATGGATGGAAGCATGGATGGTTGGACGGAGAAATGGAGGGAGAGAAGGTTGCATGGACAGAAAAAGGGATTGGTGGTTGGATGAAAGGAATGACGAAGACATGGATGAATGAATGGATGATGACCTGGGTGACCAAAAAGCTGCCTTAATGGGTAGAAGGATGCATGTGTGGATGGATGGAAGGCTGGTGGGTAGAAGAGTGTTAGGGATGGATGGAAGGAGAGGTGGGTGGATGCTTGGGTGAAGTGATACCTGGAGGGATGATTAGTTCAATGTATGTGTGGGTGGATAGAGGGATGGTTGGGTAGAAAAATGGATGGGTGGATGTTTCATGGGATGTATGGCTGTTTATGGCTTTCATTGTGTCCTCTCTGTTACAGCTGCTTTGATGGATGGTAGGATAGATGGATGGACGGATGGATTGGTGGACGTATGTAGTGGATGTTTATGCCCTGCATTGTGCCCTCTCTGTTGCAGCTGCAGCCGAGCCGGAGGAGGAACCACCATCCCAGCCAATCCTGGGCGAGCTCACAGCCCCTCATGTCACCCCCGACTCCGTCCAGCTGGAGTGGAGCGTCCCCGAGGGCACCTTTGACTCCTTCACGGTGCAGTACAGGGATGCCCAAGGCCAGCCCCAGGTGCTGCCCGTGGACGGTGGTTCCCGCACGGTGACGGTGCCTGGGCTGTCACCGTCCCGCCGCTACAAGTTCAACCTGTACGGGGTGTGGGGTCGGAAACGTCTGGGCCCCGTCTCCACCGATGCCGTCACAGGTGAGGGCGTCTGTGGGCTCTGTCCACGTTCCCTTTGGGTGCTGGGTTTGGAGTGTGGCAGGAGCTTGTCCAGGGGGGACATCTCTTGGGTGTTGACGGTTGGCTGGACGTAGGGGTGGGAGCAGGCAAGAGAGAGGGAGGGAGGGAGGGAGGGAGGGCTGGAGAGGTAGGTGGAGGGATGAATGTGTGTCTGGTGGTTGGGTGATTGGTTTTTTGAATGGATGGAGAGAAGGGTGGTTGGATCTGTGAAGAGATGGATGGATGGATGGATGGATGGATGGATGGATGGATGGATGGATGGATGGATAACTGAACGATTGAATGGATGCAGGGTTGGATGGCTGGGTGGATTCTTGGCCCGATGGGTAGAAGCAGGTGGATGGGAAGATGAGTGTTGGGATGGATGTTTGGAAGCATGGCTGCACGGAGGGTGAAACACATGGATGAATGCTTGCGTGGACAGATAGAGAGATGAATGGATGGAGGGGTGCATGAACGAATGGTCCAAAAGATGGACGTATGGATGTTGAGATGGATGGAGGGATGGATGGATGGATAAATGGACGGGTGGACAAATGGACGGACAGACAGGTGGTCACATGAATGGCTAAGAGACTGGTGAAGGGATGAATGCATTAATGAGAAGCAGAGGGACAACTGGACAGACTGGTGGGGTGACAGACGGCATCGTTAACTGTTGTCTGGCTGGGTGAATGCATGGAGGGATGGAAGATTGTTCATGGAAAATGGGTGATTGGAGGGGTGGAGGCCTGGGTGGATGCATGGACAAAGAGCTGGATGTGTGTTTGGATGGTTGGTTGGTGTGTGGATGATCAGCTAGATGGATGGATGGCTGGATAGATGGGTGGGTGGATGGATGGATGGGTGATGGTGGGTGGTTGGTTAATAAGTTGATTGGATGGATAGATGGTTGAACCAGATGGTTGCCTGGATCGATGGGTGTTGTGATGGAAGATGGGTGATAGGGTGGTTGGGTAGAGGAAGGAATTCAAGTACCGATGGATGGAATAGTGCACGGAAGAATGGTTGATTGGATGGCTGGAAGCATGGATGGTTGGATGGAGAAATGGAGGGAGAGAAGGTTGCATGGACAGACAAAGGGATCGGTGGTTTTATGAAAGAAATGACGAAGATATGGATGAATGAATGGATGACGACCTGGGTGACCAAAAACCTGCCTTAAGGAGGAGAGAGTTGGCTGGTAAGATGTTTGTTTGGGTGACTTGGCTGCTGGTTGGATGATCAGGTGGATGAATGGACAGGCAGATGGTGAGTGGAAGGATGCCTGTGTGGATGGTTGGAAGGCTGATGGGTGGAACGGTGTTAAGGATGTATGGAAGGAGAGGTGGGTGGATGCTTGGGTGAGCTGATACCTGGCGGGATGATTGGTTGCATGTGTGTGTGGGTGGATAGAGGGATGGTTGGGTAGAAAAATGGATGGATGCATGCATGGATGGATGAACGTTTCAAGAGACGTATGGATGTTTATCCCCTGCATTGTGTCCTCTCTGTTGCAGCTGCAGCCGAGCCAGAGGAGGAACCACCATCCCAGCCAATCATGGGCGAGCTCACAGCCTCCCACGTCACGCCCGATTCCATCCAGCTGGAGTGGAGCGTCCCCGAGGGCACCTTTGACTCCTTCACGGTGCAGTACAGGGATGCCCAAGGGCAGCCCCAGGTGCTGCCCGTGGACGGTGGTTCCCGCATGGTGACGGTGCCTGGGCTGTCACCGTCCCGCCGCTACAAGTTCAACCTGTACGGGGTGTGGGGTCGGAAACGTCTGGGCCCCATCTCCACCGACGCTGTCACAGGTGAGGACATCTATGGGTCCTCTCCGTGTCCCCTTTGGACACCGGTTTTGGAGTGTGGCAGGAGCTGGGACAGGGCCCGTGCTGGTACCTTGGGTCTTTTGGGAAATGGGAACAGTTTTCTAGTGCTTCCTCAGGAATGTACGGATGGGAACATGCAACATTGGAGGGGTGGAGGAATGGCGGGGCGGGGGGAAGGTTGGGTGGATGGATGGATGGATGGAGATCAGACAGCAGGGTATTTAGAATCACAGAATCATTTAGGTTGGAAAAGACCTTTCAGATCATGGAGTCCAACATTTATGTGGTTGAATAGATGCAGGGATAGATAGGTGGCTGTATGGTGTGGAGCTGCATCCAGGGAAGTTGGGGTTGGGCATTAAGCAAACATTGTTCACTGAGATGGTGGTCGGTCGGTGGAACAGGCTCCCCAGGGAACGCTCACGGCACCAAGCCTGTCAGAGTTCATGGAGCGTCTGGACAATGCTCTTAGTCATGTGGTTTAGTGCTAGGTAGTCCTGTGAGGAGCAGGGGGTTGGACTCCATGATCCTTATGGATCCCTTCCAACTCGAGCTATTCTGTGATTCTATGATTGTATGGAAGGGTTTTTTGATGGATTTATGGATGCATGGATGGCTTTTTGGGTGTATGGATGGTTGGATGGATGGTTGGATGGCTGGATGGATAGATGGATGGATGGATGGATGGATGGATGGATGGACGGGTGGTTGGATCGATAGATGAATTAGCAGAAGCGTGGACGGATGGCCGGATTACTGAAGGGATCTGGTGTGGATGGGTCTGTGGCATTTTAAAGAGGAAATGATGGTTCGGATGGTTGGATGGAGGCACGATTGTATGGGAGGATGGAAGAATGGATAATGGGTGGAGAGATGGCCAGCTGGCTGGGTAGTGGTGTGGTTGGAGGCTTAAATGAGTGGGTAAGTGGTTGGCCGGTTGATGGGTAGAGTGGATTCAAGGACTGACTGAAGGAAAGGGGTGAGGATGGGTGGCTGGATGGACATGCATACATGGATGGTTGGTTGGCTGGATGGAGGGATGCATGGATGGACGGGTGGATTGATTGGTGGGTGTTTATGCCCTGTGTTGTGCCCTGTGTTGCAGCTGCAGCCGAGCCCGAGGAGGAACCACCATCCCAGCCAATCCTGGGCGAGCTCACGGCCTCCCAGGTCAC
>JAJKFH010004146.1:0-10313 GCA_023333565.1 Puffinus mauretanicus | reverse complement strand
CCCCCCCCCCCCCAGGTAGGGTATATGGGTGCTCCTTGGGATTTTTTGGGTTGGGTATTGGCACCCATGGGTGCTGCTGGGAGGTTCCTGGGGTGGGGAGGAGCAGCCAGAGATGCTCCTGGGACCCCCTGGGTAGGGTGCAGGCACCCATGGGTGCTGCTGGGACCTCTCGAATAAGGTATAGGTACCCCTGGGATCCCCTGGGTAACCTACAGGCACCCACGGGTGCTGTTAAGATCTCCCAAGTAGGGTATGGGTGCCCCCTGGGACCCCCTGGGTAGGGTACAGGCACCCATGGGTGCTGTTGGGACCTCCCAAATAGGGTATGGGTGTCACTGAGATCCCCTGGGTTGGGTACAGGCACCCATGGGTGCTGCTGGGACCTCCCAAATCGGGTATGGGTGTCACTGAGACCCCCTGGGTTGGGTACAGGCACCCATGGGTGCTGCCGGGACCTCCCAAGTAGGGTATGGGTGCCCCCTGGGACCCCCTGGATAGGGTACAGGCACCCATGGGTGCTGCTGGGACCTCCCAAATAGGGTACAGGTGCTCCCTGGGACCCCCTGGGTAGGGTACAGGCACCCATGGGTGCTGCTGGGACGTCCCACATAGGGTATGGGTGTCACTGAGACCCCCTGGGTAGGGTACAGGCACCCATGGGTGCTGCTAAGATCTCCCAAGTAGGATATGGGTGCCCCCTAGGACCCCCTGGATAGGGTACAGGCACCCATGGGTGCTGCTGGGACCTCCCAAGTAGGGTATGGGTGCTCCCTGGGACCCCCTGGGTAGGGTACAGGCACCCATGGGTGCTGCTGGGATCTCTTGAGTAAGGCTTAGTACCCCGTGGGACCCCCTGGGTAGGGTGCAGGCACCCATGGGTGCTGCTGTGACCTCCCAAGTAGGATATGGGTGCCCCCAGGGACCCCCTGGGACTTTTTGGGGTGGGTATGGGCACCCATGGGACCCTCTGGGTGCGGTATGGACACTCTCAGGTGCTCCTGGGACCCCCCTGGAGTGGGAATAGGCACCCATGGGTGTCCTGGGACCCTATGTCCTGGTATGGGCACCCCTGGGACCCCTTAAGTGCGCTATGGGTACCCATAGGTGCCCCTGGGACCCCCTAGGGATCCCCTGGAGTGGGGATGGGCACCCATGGGTGTTCCTAGCACCTCTCTGCGCCGGAGAGGGGCACCCTTGGAATTCCCTGCGTTGACTATAGGCACCCATAGGTGCTCCTAGGGCCGCTTTAGGTTGGGTATAGGCATCCCTAGAACGTTCTGGGTTGGGTACGAGCACCCATGGGTGCTCCTGGAATCCTCCTGAGACTCCTCAAGCGGGCTGTGAGCTCCTATAGGTCCTTCTGGGACCCCCTAAATAGGGTACGGGCACCCCTGGGTGGCCCCTGGGTAGGACACAGCACCCCTGGGTGCTCCTGGAGGTGGGACGAACACCCCTGGGTGCTTCCTGACCTGGGTCTGGCACCCCTGGGTGCCCCTTGGGCAGAAGACAGGCACCCCTGGGTGCTCCCAGGCAATGGGATCGGCACCCCTGGGTGCCCCTGAGGATGGGACTGGCACCCCTGGGTGCCCCTTGGGCAGGAGACGGGCACCCCTGGGTGCCCCCGGGGACAAGGACTGGCACCCCTGGGTGCTCCTTGGCTATGGGTCAGCACCCCTGGGTGCTCCTAGGCAGGGGGTGGGCACCCCTGGGTGCCCCCAGCTACGGGTCTGGCACCCCTGGGTGCCCCTTGGGTCTGTGCCAGGCACCCCTGGGTGCCTCCAAGGTGTGGGAGCAGCACCCCTGGGTGCTCCTGGGGACAGGACGAACACCCCTGGGTGCTGCCTGACGTGGGTTTGGCACCCCTGGGTGCCCCTGGGTATGGCGCAGCACCCCTGGGTGCTCCTGGGGAGGGGATAGGCACCCCTGGGTGCCTCCAGGAAACAGGACCAGCACCCCTGGGTGCCCCTAGAGCTGGGACCAGCACCCCTGGGTGCTCCTGGGTAGGGGACAGGCACCCCTGGGTGCCCCCGGGAAACAGGACCAGCACCCCTGGGTGCTCCTAGAGCTAGGACCGGCACCCCTGGGTGCCCCTGGGGACAGGTCAGCACCCCTGGGTGCTCCTGGAGAGGGGACTGGCACCCCTGGGTGCCCCTGGGGAACAGGACCAGCACCCCTGGGTGCTCCTAGAGATGGGACGGGCACCCCTGGGTGCCCCCTAAGTCCGGCGCAGCACCGCTGGGTGCTCCCTAGGGACAAGACTGGCACCCCTG
This sequence comes from Puffinus mauretanicus, assembly GCA_023333565.1. NCBI lineage: Eukaryota > Metazoa > Chordata > Aves > Procellariiformes > Procellariidae > Puffinus > Puffinus mauretanicus. The sequence goes on along the minus strand of JAJKFH010004146.1, from coordinate 8,043 downwards.
GGTGCCCCTGGGGAGATGATGGGCACCCCTGGGTGCCCCCCAAGACTGGCACAGCACCCCTGGGTGCTCCTGGGGAAGAGCAGGCACCCCTGGGTGCCCCCCAAGTCTGGCACAAGCATCCCTGTGGGCTCCTAAGAATGGGATCGGCACCCCTGGGTGCCCCTGGGGTGGGGAGTGGTACCCGTGGGTGCTCCCTAAGTCCACCACAGCACCCCTGGGTGCTCCCTGAGAACAAAACCAGCACCCCTGGGGGCTCCTAGGGATGGGACCAGCACCCCTGGCTGCCCCCTAAGTCTGGTGCAGCACCCCTGGGTGCCCCTGGGGACGGGACCAGCACCCCTGGGGGGCTCCTGGGGACGGGACCAGCACCCCTGGGTGCCCCTGGGGACGGGACCAGCACCCCTGGGGGGCTCCTGGGGACGGGACCAGCACCCCTGGGTGCCCCTGGGGACAGGACCAGCACCCCTGGGGGGCTCCTGGGGACGGGACCAGCACCCCTGGGCACCCTCTAAGTTTGGCGCAGCACCCCTGGGTGCTCCCTGGGGACAGAACCAGCACCCTCAGGTGCCCCTGGCGATGGGACCAGCACCCCTGGGTGCCCCTCGGCATGAGAAGGGCCCCCAGCCCCCCTCCCAAGAGACGCGGGTGCCCCTAAAAAGGGACCCAGGCATCCGGGTGCCCCCCACCCCCACCCTAAAGGGCACCCAGGGGTTTGGGTGCCCGTCCCTCCCCCCCCCCAACAAGGGGTCCCATGGGTGGGGGGCTCACCTGAGACTTGTTGGCATCAGCCTTTTCATGAGGCTGCACCCCCTTTCATGCGGATCTGGGGGCCGGGACACCGGTTTCAGAGGGACCCGGCACCCGAGGCACCGAGGCACCAGGGGGCTTGGCTTAGCCTGAGGTGAGGTATTACCCTTGGCTTGAGGCCAGAGAAGAGCGTGGCCTGAGGGGAAGGGGGCGGGGCCCGTGGGAAGGGGGCGTGACCTGAGGGGAAGGGGGCGTGGTCGAGCAGAGGGGGTGTGGCCACACGAGAAATGAGCTGAGCTGCCTCGGGGGAAGAAAAGGGCGGAGCGACTGAGAGGGTGTGGCTACGCCAAAGGGGTGTGGCGTGCAAAAGGGGTGTGGCCAAGGCAAGGGGGCGTGACCAAGGCAAGGGGGTGTGGCCAGCCCATGGGGCGTGGCCAATCCTCCCTAAGCTGATCTAGAGCCCGCGTGAACAACACTGCTGGGGGGAGGCGGGGCTTAACTGAGTGGGCGTGGCCACTACAAGTGGGCGTGGCCAATACAAACAGGCGTGGCCAACCCAAGTGGGTGTGGCCAACCCATGGGGTGTGGCCAATCCTCCCTAAGCCGATCTCCTAGAGACCCCGTGAATGCCACTGCTGAGGGGAGGCGGGGCTTAACTGAGTGGGGGTGGCCAACCCAAGTGGGCGTGGCCAACTCATGGGGCGTGGCCTATCCTCCCTAAGCTGATCTCGAGACCACGTGAACGCCACTGCTGGGGGGAGGCGGGGCTTAACTGAGTGGGGGTGGCCAACACAAGGGGGCGTGGTCAACACAAGCGGGCGTGGCCAACCCCCAAGTGGGCGTGGCCAACCCAAGTGGGCGTGGCTACTCCTTCCCAGGCCACCCTGACGGCCATTCCGCGGTCCGTGACGGGATTTAAAGGGCCAGCACCCCGCCCCGAAGAGGCGGGGCTTAGCCGAGAGGGCGTGTCCCCCCCCCCCATAGAAAGGGGGCGTGGCTTACGTCGTTTTCGGTGGCGGCCTGGGGCAGCATGCGGAGCATAACGATGGTGCTAGCCCGTGGCTCCTCCTCGGCCGCTTCGGGCCGGTAATCCTGGTCCCGGTAGTCACCGTCGGCACCGAAGGGCAACGTAGGGGGCGCCGGGGCGGGGTCTCGCTTCCGGGGGGGCTCCGAGCCCTCGTAGGATGCCTGGGGGAGGGGCAGAAAAGGGCGGAGTCAGGTGTGAACTAGGGGTGAGGGAAAGGGATCTCGGTATTCAGCACCCACCTGAGGGGGGGTCCCGGGAGCGGGGGGACCCTCTGGGGGTCCCCCGTAACCGCGATAGTCCATGTCGCGATAGTCGTGATCGCGTTGGGTTCGGGATCCTTCTTCGGAGGGGGTGGGGGCCCCCCCGTAGCGCCCTGTTCGGTCCCCACGGCCCCCCCTGCGGATGGGGGGGGGGTCAGGGGGGTCCCCAAATGTCCCCCACCCCCCCCATGTCCCCTCCCCCACTGGCGGTCCCCAAATGTCCCCTCCCCACCCAAGGGTGCCCCAAAGTCCCCTCCCCCCTTTGGGGGACCCCAAAATGTTCCCCCCACCTTGCGGGTCCCCAAAAGTCCCTCCCCGTCATGGGGTCCCCAAAATGCACCCCCCCCCCCATGGGGTCCCCAAATGTCCCCTCCCCACTCGGGGGTCCCCCAAAGTCCCTTCCTGCTTTGGGGGTCCCCCAAAGTCCTCTCCTCCCCCCGGGGGTCCCCAAAATGTCTCCCCCCCCATGGGGTCCCCAAATGTTCCCTCCCTACTCGAGGGTCCCCCAAATTCCCCTCCTGCCTTTGGGGGTCCCCAAATGTCCCCCCGGGGGGTCCCCAAATGTTTCCTCTCCCCTTGGGGGTCCCCAAAATGTGTGGGCCCCCCCTGCCAGGGTCCCCGAAATATCCCCTCCCCCCTGGGAGGGTCCCCCAAAATCCCCTCCTCCCCCCAGGGTCCCCCCAAATGTCCCCTCCCCTCCTTGGGGGGGGTCCCCAAAAGCCCCCCCCTCCCCCAGTCCCCAGTTTTGGGGTTCCCCTTCCTGGGTCCCCCTTACCTGCGCTCGTACTCCATGGTGCTGCCACCTGCAGGGGACAGTGTGACTGGGGGGACTGGGAGGGACTGGGAGGGCATAAGGGGCAGCTGGGGGGTACTGGGAGCGACTGGGGGGGTACAGGGGGGCACTGGGAAGGACTGGGACAACCTAGGGAAGCACTGGGATAAACTGGGGGGTACTGGGATGAACTGTGGGGTAAAGGGAAGTACTGGGATGAACTGGGGGCATAATAGGAAGCACTGAAGGGCACTGGGTTGAGCTAGGGTGGTACTGGGAAGCACTGGGGGGTAACTAGGTTGCACTGGGAGAAACTGGAATGAACTGGGAGAACACTAGATGTAATTGGGAGAGAATAGGAGACAACTGGTGGGTGCTGGGAGGGATTAGGATGACCTGGGGGGCACTGGGAGGTACCGGGGAGTACCTGGGAAAGTGCTGGGATGAACTGGGGGGGTAATAGGAAGCACTGGGAGGCACTGAGATGATCTGAAGGGCCACTGGAAGAGACTGGGATGAACTGGTGGGGTACTGGGAGGCACTAGGAATGACTGCAATGACCCGGGGGCAGCCATTGGAAAGGAATACGAGGGACTGGGACGAACTGGGGGGGTCTGGGATGACCTACAGGGGGTACTGGGAGGTGTTGGGGGGCAACTGGGAGGCACTGGGATGACCTGAGGGGGCACTGGGATGGACTGGGATGAACTGGTGGGGTACTGGGAGGCAACTGGGAGGGACTGGAATGACGTGAGGCCGTACTGGGAGGCACTGGGGGATACTGGGAGGCGCTGGGGGGTAACTGGGGAGGCACTGGAAGAGAACTGGAATGAACTGGGGGCTACTGGGACCTGCCCCAGAGGTGGGCAAGGCAGGAAAGAAGACCCCCGCGGGGCCCCGCCCCCTCATTAGCATGCAAAGCCCCGCCCCATCCAGTCATGCCCGCCAGGCCCCGCCCCCTCCAGCAGGCTCCAGCGCCGGGCCCCGCCCCCTCACCCCCTTCTATCCAATCCCCGCCCGCGCCGGGGGTCTCGGTAAACCGCTCCCCTCCTCGGTAAGCCCCGCCCCGCCCCGGTAAGCCCCTCCCCTCCCGTGTAGGCCCCGCCCCTCCCCGGTAGGCCCCGACCTGCTCGCGCCGCTCCGCCGCCGCCGCTCCCGAGCAGCAAAATGGCGGCGCCGCTCCGCGCCCGGCCCGCCCCGAGCTCTCACGCCCGCCCCCGCCGCGCTCCCATTGGCCGCTCCGCCCGCCCGTCCGTCCGCCCGCCCTCTCCATTGGCCCGCGCCGCCGCGCGCCGCGCCGGGGGGCGGGGCCGGCCCTGGAGGGGGCCGCGAGGGGGCGGGGCGACGCGCGAGAGAGCCGGCGGTGGCTTCTGATTGGCTGCGGCGCGCTGGGAGGCGGAGCCACCTTCAAGATGCCCCTCAGGGGGCGGGACGCCGCGCAAGCGCTCTCTCGTGGTTGGTTAAAGCGCGGCGGCATCGCTCTCTGATTGGCCGGCCGGGGGAGGGCGGAAGGGGCGGAAGCGGCGGGGGCGGGACTTCCGTCGGGAAGATGGCGGCGCTGGGGAGGGCGCTGCGGGCGCTGCGGGCCGGGGCGCTGCGGCTCGGGGCGCGGGGCCGCTCGGCGGGGCCGCCCGGGGCCGTGGCGCTGCCGCGGGCGCCGCTGGGGGCCGACCCCCACGAGGAGGAGCCAATGGCGGTGGCCCAGAGGAAGGTGGGCGGGGCCTGCCAGGAGGGGCGGGGTTAGAGGAGGGGGCGGGGCTTGTGGGGGTAGAGCCTGAGGGTCGGGGGGGGGGGGGGAGCAAGTCAAGGGCAGAGGGGGCTGCGTGGGGGGCGGGGCTTGGACGAAGGGGCGGGGCTTGGAGAAAGGGGCGTGGGCTGAAGTGGATTGGGGCGGGCCTTGGTGAAAGAGGCGGGGCTTGGGAAGGGGCGGGGCCTGGGGCAGGCCAAGGGCAAAGCTGATGGGGTGGGGCGGGGCTTAGGGAACGGGGCAGGTGGGTGGGGCTTGGGGAGGGGCGGGGCTTGGAGAAAATGGGTGGGGCTTGGTATTAGGGGCATGGCATTGCAGGGTGGGGTCTGGGAAGGGGCGGGGCCTGGGCAGGGGTGGAGCCTCGAGGGTGGGGTAAAGGTGGGGGCAGACTTGAGGAAGGGGTGGGGCTTCAGGACAGGGGCGGGGCTTAGCCGAGTGGGCTGGGCTTTGAGGCCCACAGGGGCGGGGTTTGCTGGCTGGGGGCGGGGCTTAAGGACCAGGTTCTGGGAGGGGCGGGGTTTGGCATGGGAATGCCCCTGGCTGAACCGTGTGGGCGGAGCCATGTTCCCAGGGCGGGGCTTTGAGGGGCTAATGGGTGGGGCTGAGGGGATGGGAGGGGCTTGTGCGGTGGGGGCGGGGCCTGGGCCTCAGGGGCGGGGCTTAGCAGGGACCAGGCTCAACTTCGGGTTGTGTTTAGTGGAGAGGTGGGGCTTAGCAGAGGGGCGTGGCCTGGGGCGGGGGGGCGTGTGCTCGGGGGTGGAGCTAAGCCTTGGGGGTGGAGCCACGCTTTGGGGGCGTGGCCTGTGGGGCGAGGGGGCGTGGCTTATAGCAGGTAAAGGGGGGGATAAGGGGATGGGGGGGTAACTGGGTGCCTGGGCAGGGTGCTGGGGAGGGGGCGTGTGCTCGGGGGTGGAGCCAAGCTTTGGGGGCGTGGCCTGTGGGGTGAGGGGGCGTGGCTTATAGCAGGTAAAGGAGGGGATAAGGGGATGGGGGGGTAACCGGGTGCCTGGGCAGGGTGCTGGGGAGGGGGCGTGTGCTTGGGGTGGAGCCAAGCTTAGGAGGCGTGGCCTGTGGGGCGAGGGGGCGTGGCCAGGAGGAGATTCTAAAGGAGGGGGAAGGGGATGGGGAGGGGAAAGGGGATTGGGGGGGGGGTAACCGGCTGCCTGGGTGCCCCCGCCCGGAGGCCTGGGTGCCTGGGCAGGGTGCTGGGGTGGGGGGGGGGGTGGGGTGCGGGTGCTCGGGGGGACCCAGGCGTGGGGGTGCCGGCAGAACCCCGATTACCACGGCTTCTCGGCGGAGCCGGACGCCGACCTCCTCAACATGCGGGCGGTTTTCTTCGCCGGCATCTCCGTCGCCATCGTCCTCGGCAGCGTCTTCCTCCATTACCTGCCCGACTACGGGTGAGGCCTATAGGGGGCCTATAGGGGGGGGCCTATAGGGGGGGTGTGGGGGGGCTATGAAGGGATATAGGGATCTGGGAGGGGATATAGGGGCCTATAGGGGAGCCCCTGGGGGGCCTGTGGGGGTTTATAGGAGCCTATGAGGGGATATAGGAGCCTATAGGGGGGCCCCTGGGGGGCCTGTGGGGGTTTATAGGAGCCTATGAGGGGATATAGGGATCTATAGGAGCCTGTGAGGGGATATAGGGGCCTATAGGGAAGCTCCTGGGGGACCTGTGGGGGCCTATAGGAGCCTGTGAGGTGATATAGGAGCCTATAGGGGGGCCCCTGGGGGGCCTGTGGGGGTCTATAGGGGCCTATGAGGGGATATAGGGGCCTATAGGAGCCTGTGAGGGGATATAGGGGCCTATAGGGGGGCCTGTGGGGGTCTATAGGAGCCTATGAGGAGATATAGGGATCTGTAGGAGCCTGTGACGGGATATAGGGACCTATAGAGGGGCTCCTGGGGGGCCTGTGGGGGTCTATAGGAATCTATGAGAGAGATGTGAGGGGCCTGTGGGGATCTGCAGAGGTTCATGAGACGATATAAGGGTCTATAGGGGACCCGCAGAAGTTCTATGAGAGTCTAGAGCAGTTTATAAGGGGATATAGGGAGCTCCTAGGGGGCCTGTGGGGGTCTATAAGGGTCTATGAGGGGACTCTCAGAGTCGTATAGAGGTCTAGAGGGCCCCATGAAAGGATATGGCGGGCCCCTAGACAGTCTATAGGGACCTATGAGGGGATATAGGGTATCCCTAGAGGGTCTATAGGGACCTATGAGGGGATATAGGGCTCTGGTGGGGGGCCCTAGGGAGCTTGTAGGGGTCTATAGGGGCCTATAAAGGGACCTTAGAAGTTCTATAGGGGTCTATAGGGGCCCGTAAGAGGATATGGGGGATCTCTAGAGGGTCTATAGGGACCTATGGGGGGATATAGGGCTCTGGTGGGGGCCCCTGGGGAGCCTGTAGGGGTTTGTAGAGGCCTATGAAGGGACCTTAGAAGTTCTATAGGGGTCTATAGGGGCCCGTGAGGGGATATGGGGGGTCCCTAGGGAGCCTATAGGGACCTAAGAGGGGATATGGGGGGTCCCTAGAGGGCCTATAGGGACCTAAGAGGGGATATGGGGGGTCCCTAGAGGGTCTATAGGGACCTATGGGGGGATATAGGGCTCTGGTGGGGGACCCTGGGGAGCCCGTGGGCGTCTGTAGGGGCCTATGAAGGGACCTTAGGAGTTCTATAGGGGTCTATAGGGGCCCGTGAGGGGATATGGGGGGTCCCTAGAGGGTCTATAGGGACCTATGGGGGGATATGGGGGGTCCCTAGAGGGCCTATAGGGATCTATGAGGGGATATGGGGGATCTCTAGAGGGTCTATAGGGACCTATGGGGGGATATAGGGCTCTGGTGGGGGACCCTGGGGAGCCCATGGGGGTCTGTAGGGGCCTATGAAGGGACCTTAGGAGTTCTATAGGGGTCTATAGGGGCCCGTGAGGGGATATGGGGGATCTCTAGAGGGTCTATAGGGACCTATGGGGGGATATAGGGCTCTGGTGGGGGCCCCTGGGGAGCCTGTAGGGGTCTGTAGGGGCCTATGAAGGGACCGTAGGAGTTCTATAGGGATCTATAGGGGCCCGTGAGGGGATATGGGGGGTCCCTAGAGGGCCTATAGGGACCTATGAGGGGATATAGGGCTCTGGTGGGGGCCCCTAGGGAGCCCGTGGGGGTCTGTAGGGGCCTATGAAGGGACCTTAGGAGTTCTATAGGGGTCTATAGGGGCCCGTGAGGGGATATGGGGGATCTCTAGAGGGTCTATAGGGACCTATGGGGGGATATAGGGCTCTGGTGGGGGCCCCTGGGGAGCCTGTAGGGGTCTGTAGGGACTATGAAGGGACCTTAGAAGTTCTATAGGGGTCTATAGGGGCCCGTGAGGGGATATGGGGGGTCCCTAGGGAGCCTATAGGGACCTAAGAGGGGATATGGGGGGTCTCTAGCGGGTCTATAGGGACGTATGGGGGGATATAGGGCTCTGGTGGGGGCCCCTGGGGAGCCTGT
>JAJKFH010000404.1:0-12075 GCA_023333565.1 Puffinus mauretanicus | reverse complement strand
CATCTGGGGGGGACCCAGGGGTCTTGGGGAGACCCAGGCATTTGGAGGGGACCCAGGTGTGTAGGGGGGACCCAGACATCTGGGGGGGACCAAGGTATCTTGGGGGGACCCAGGGGTTTGTAGGGGGACCCAGGCATCCTGGAGGGACCCAGGTGTCCAGAAGGGACCCAGGTGTCGGGGGGACCCAGGCATCCGGGAGGGGGGGACAACCCGGATATCTGGGACTGTTTGCATTTGCACCCAGGCTGGATTATTTCTCCCTCCTATTGCATTTGCACCGGGTTTAATCATTGCAACGTTTGCATTTGCCTCGAGTTTAATTCTTTTTCTCAATTTTTTGCATTTGCATGGGGTTAAATCATTGCACCGTCGGCTTCTGCACTTGGGCCTGGTTATTCCTCCCTCTTTTTGCATCTGCGTCATTATTAATCATTGCACCGTTCGTATTTGCACCTGAGCTGGATTATTCCTCCCTCCTTTTGCATTTGCACGAGGTTACATCGTTGCTCTGTTTGTGTTTGCACCCAAACTGGATTATTTCTCCCTAATTTTGCATTTGCGCCGAGATTAATCATTGCACCGTTTGCATCGAGTTTCATTATTTCTCTCTTGGTTTTTTTTTTGGCATTTGCATGGGGTTAAATCATTCCACCATTTACATTTGCACCCAGACTGCATTATTTCTCCTTCTTTTTCGATTTGCACCGGGTTAAATTATCACACTGTTTGCTTCTGCACTTGGGCCCCGTTATTCTTCCCTCCTTTTGCACCCTGCATCGATTTTTCATCATTGCACCCTTTGCATTTGCATCAGGTTTTAATGATTTCTCTCGTTTCTGCATTTTGCATCGGGTTTAAATAATTTTTCTCTGCGCTTTGCATTTTGCACCAGGTTAAATCATTTGCACCGTTCGCGTTTTGCACCCAGGTTGGATTATTTCTCTTTTGCGTTTTACCAGGTTAAATCATTTGCACCGTTTGCCTTTGCACCCAAAGGCTGGATTATTTCTCCTTCTTTTGCGTTTTACTTTGGGGCGAAATCGGTACTAATTGCCTTTACCCACACCGGATTAGTCCCTCCCCGCTTTTGCAGCCCACCAGGCCGTGCATCCGCCACTCCCTCCCGCCTCTCCTTTTCCCTCCCACCTCCATCACCTCATCCTGACGGATTTCAAACAAACCCCACCAAACCTGCCCAGATGGGTTTTGCTTTTGGGGAAAAAAAAAATTTAGATAAGAGAAGACTTTGCTTTTCACAGGCAGCCACGGGGTTGCAAAAGGTCGGGAGGGGATTAACCCCCGGGGAAACCTTTTGCTCCTTGCAAACCTTTGCATTTTGCAGAGCAAGCCGCGCGTGCCACGGGGGAAATTGAACCCCTCGGTGTTTGCACGCTGCGGCTTTTCCCTCCCCCCACCCCCCGGGGCCTGAAAATTGCATCCGCCAGCCGTGCGACGCCGGGATTTTTTTTGCAAAACCTTTACAAAACAGAAGCCCTTGCGTCATTTTTCCTGCAGCATCCCGGCTTGTTCTTGCTCGCAACCGTGGCCTGGCCAACCACGGCAGCTCGGGTTGCAAAAGCAACCGGGCATCCCGCCAGCTCCTCTCGGATTTCTGGGAAATTTAGGCCTCCCGCTGCCAAAGGCGGTTGCTCCCACCGCCCTCCCGCGCCTTCGCTTCCCGCTTGCGCCTTTGTTTTATTATGACATTTTATTATGACACGGGGACAGCTGAGACGTGGCCACCCCGGGGGAGGAGACACCTGATATTTCTGCTCCCCCCGGAGGTAAATAAAAAGCAATAAGGGTTCTGCCGCCCCCGGGGATCTTGCATAATCGGGGCTGAAAGGGTTGGGAAGGTGGAAAGCGGGGCGGCGTGACGGCCTCCGGCTTGCGATTTCAGCGCGCGGGGTTTTGGGTTGCAGGGTGAGCGGCTTTGGGTTGCGAGAGGCCTTGCTGGGGTTTGCAGCGTGCATTGCTTCGGGTTGCAACGGCCCTCGCCGTGGTTTGCAATGCCCCTTGCGTGGTTTGCAATGCCCATTGCTGCGGATTTCAAAGCCTGCTGCTTTGGATTGCAACGGACTTTGCTTTTGGTTTGCAACTCCCGCTTTAGCTTGCAATATGTGCCTTGCTGTGGATTGCAGTGTCCCTTGCTTTGGGTTGCAACAGGCCTTGTTCTGGTTTGCAATGCCCCTCGCTGTGGTTTGCAATGCCCCTCGCCGTGGTTTGCAATGCCCCTTGTTGCAGATTGCAATGCCCCTCACTGTGGATTGCAATGCCCCTCACCGTGGTTTGCAATGCCCATTGCTGCGGATTTCAAAGCCTGCTGCTTTGGATTGCAACGGGCTTTGCTTTTGGTTTGCAACTCCCATTGCTTTAGCTTGCAATGTGCCTTGCTGTGGATTGCAGTGTCCCTTGCTTTGGGTTGCAACAGGCCTTGTTCTGGTTTGCAATGCCCCTCGCCGTGGTTTGCAATGCCCCTCGCTGTGGTTTGCAATGCCCCTCGCCGTGGTTTGCAATGCCCCTTGTTGCAGATTGCAATGCCCCTCGCCATGGTTTGCAATGCCCCTGGCTGCGGATTTCAAAGCCTGCTGCTTTGGGTTGCAACGGGCCTTGCTTTGGTTTGCAACACCTGTTGCTTTAACTTGCAATGTGCCTTGCTGTGGATTGCAGTGTCCCTTGCTTTGGGTTGCAACAGGCCTTGTTCTGGTTTTGTAATTACCCTCGCCATTTCAGTTTTACAACAGTACCTCGCTGTGGATTGCAATGCCCTAAAGCGCTGTAGTTTGCAGAAATACCGCATTTTACCCGGATTTTACTGAAATTTACCCCTCCTGTGGATTACGGTACACTTGTTGCAGATTGCAATGCCCCTCGCCATGGTTTGCAATGCCCCTGGCTGCGGATTTCAAAGCCTGCTGCTTTGGGTTGCAACGGGCCTTGCTTTGGTTTGCAACACCTGTTGCTTTAACTTGCAATGTGCCTTGCTGTGGATTGCAGTGTCCCTTGCTTTGGGTTGCAACAGGCCTTGTTCTGGTTTGCAATACCCCTCACGGTGCATTGCAATGCCCCTCGCCGTGGTTTGCAATGCCCCTCGCTTTGGATTGCAATGTCCATTGCTGCAGATTGCAACGCCCCTCACCGTGCCTTGCAATGTCCCTCAATTTCGTTTGCAATGCCCCTCACCATGGTTTGCAATGCCCATTGCTGCAGATTGCAATGCCCCTTGCTGTGGTTTGCAGTGCCCCTGGCTGCGGATTTCAAAGCCTGCTGCTTTGGATTGCAACGGGCCTTGCTTTGGTTTGCAACACCTGTTGCTTTAGCTTGCAACGTGCCTTGCTTGGATTGCAGTGTCCCTTGCTTTGGGTTGCAACAGGCCTTGTTCTGGTTTGCAATGCCCCTCGCTGTGGTTTGCAATGCCCCTCGCCGTGGTTTGCAATGCCCCTCGCTGTGGTTTGCAATGCCCCTCGCCGTGGTTTGCAATGCCCCTTGTTGCAGATTGCAATGCCCCTCGCCAGGGTTTGCAATGCCCCTGGCTGCGGATTTCAAAGCCTGCTGCTTTGGATTGCAACGGGCCTTGCTTTTGGTTTGCAACTCCTGTTGCTTTAGCTTGCAATATGTGCCTTGCTGTGGATTGCAGTGTCCCTTGCTTTGGGTTGCAACAGGCCTTGTTCTGGTTTGCAACGCTCCCTGCTAAGGATTGCAGCGCTTGTTACTTTGGTTTGCAATGTGCCGCGCTGTGGATTGCAATGCATCTTGCTACGGATTGCAACGGGCCTTGTTCTGGATTGCAACGCCGCTGATTTTGGATGCAGTGCACATTGGTTTGTATTGCAGTGCATTACAATGCTCCACGCTTTGTTTTGCAATGCACCTCGCTTTGGGTTGCAATGCTCCATGCTGCAGGTTGCAATGCACCATGCTGTGGATTGCAATGCACCTCACTGTGGGTTGCAATGCACCATGCTTTGTTTTGCAATGCTCCACGCTTTGGGTTGCAATGCACCAATCCGTGGTTTGCAACGCACCTTGCTTTAGGTTGCAATGCTCCACACTGCAGGTTGCAATGCACCTCACTGTGTGTTGCAATGCACCTCGCTTTGTTTTGCAATGCTCCATGCTGCAGGTTGCAATGCACTATGCTTTGGGTTGCAATGCACCTTGTTTTGGGTTGCAATGCACCACGCTGCAGGTTGCAATGCTCCACGCTGTGGGTTGCAATGCACCTCTCTTTGGGTTGCAACGCACTTAGCTTTGGGTTGCAATGCACCACACTGCACGTTGCAATGCACCTCACATTGGGTTGCAATGCTCCACTGCTCCAGGTTGCAATGCACCTCGCATTGGGTTGCAATGCTCCACTGCTCCAGGTTGCAATGCACCACGCTGCAGGTTGCAATGCTCCTCGTTAACCATTGCAACCCGCCTTGCTTCACAGTGCAGCGGGCCTTGCTTTGGATTTCACCCACCCCTAAACAACCTTGAACCCATCAGGCAGAGAGTGGCAAAACTCCCCCCCCATCGCACCGGTAATAAAATTGCGCGTGATTTTTTTCCACGCATCTTTTTAAGGTTGACATTTGGGGGCGATAAAATGCAATTCCTCCACCCGATCTGGGTCCGATCTCCTGTTTTCCTGCAGCCCGTTAAGTTTTTTGCCATTGCGCGACCCAGCTGGGAAAGGACCGATCTCCCGGTCCTTTTTTTGGGGGGAAAAAAAGGTAATTTCTTCACCCCTGGGGATTAATTCCCCAGGAAAACGCCCTTTCCTAGAAGAGAAACCACCTGGTTTATAAGCAACATGGGAGAAAACATTTTTCCAGGGAAATCCTTGAACTCCGTCCCCCAGCAAATATTTGGGTTCAAAAATAACAAATTAAGTCCCGTGCCCGGGGAAAATGTCCAAAACCCACAAGTAATGAATTCCCTTTTATTTAGGATGGGGTTTTGCATCATTTCTGGTGAATTTGCTGTTCTGGGGAAGATCATCAGGGGCGGCTGTTTCCGTGGCAGGTTGCGAGAGGTCAAAATTAAGTGATTTATAACTTTTTTTTGTTTGTTTTTTTACTCGTTTTGGGTTTGTTAGAATTCTTTGAGGATAATTTATAAATGCAGCGGGATTTTATTTAATTGCGTCGGGGTTCGGCTTTAATTGCGTTGGGATTTTGTTATAATTGCTTCAGGATTTTATTTAATTGCTTCGGGATTTTATTTAATCGCTTCAGGATTTTATTTAATTGCTTTGGGATTTTGTTATAATCGCTTCGGGATTTTATTTAATCACTCTGGGGTTTTATTTAATTGCTTTGGGGCTTGTTTTAATTGCTTTGGGACTTGCTAGAATTCCTTTGGGATAATTTGGAAAGACTTTGGGATTTTTCCATAATCGCTTCGGGATTTGTTATAAATGCTTTGAGATAACTTCCAAGCACTTTGGAGTATTTTATAATTAAATTTGAGATAGTATAATTACTTTGAGAGGGGTTCATAATTGCTTGGGGGTTTGTTTTAATTGCTTGGGGACTTGCTAGAATTCCTTTGGGATAATTTGGAAAGACTTCGGGATTTTTCCGTAATCGCTTTTGGATTTGTTATAAATGCTTTGAGATAATATCTAAGTAGTTTGGAGTTTTTTATCATTAATTTGAGATAGTATAATTACTTTGAGATGGTATAATTACTTTGAGAGGGGTTTATAATTGCTTTGGGATTTATCTTAATTGCTTGGGGACTTGCTAGAATTCCTTTGGGATAATTTGGAAAGACTTTGGGGTTTTTTCCCGTAATCGCTTTGGGATTTGTTATAAATGCTTTGAGATAACTTCTAGCTTCTCTGGGGTTATTTTATCATTGCTTTGGGATGGTATAAATACTTCGGGCTTTCTTATAAATACTTCAGGGGTTTTCTAATTGCTTTGGGATCTGTTCTAATTAATTGCACGGGGATTCTTTGTCATTAATCCCTTCAGGATATTCCCCCGCTCTCTCTGGTCGTGTGGGATTGCACAAACCCCATAATTATTGTGGGTTTCTCGCTTCAAGTGAAATACCCCAGAAGTCGAGCAGCTGCTGATGGCAACATTTTCCTGCTGACTCGATGGAAGGAAAGTTTTTGGTGGAAACAGAGTGACCTTGCACGGACTTCGCCGGAAAAAGTTGGATTTTTTTTTTTCCTTTTTTAATGTTTCAAGTTGGGGCTATTGAAATATTATATTAAAAAAAAACTTCCCAGAGGGAGGGACAGTGGATGCACAGGGACGTGTACACGCGGCTGCTGTCAATTGGAGCAAGTTTCTGGCTTCAACGAGCCCAAGAATTTACTCATCGAGCAGCCAATTCTCTGTTTTCCCAAGTTGTTCATTATTCTTTATTTGTTTTTAATTACTCAGCCTGTTGCTACCTCCCTGCGTGAAGTCACAGAAGAGCTGAGGTTGTGTTTGTGTCGCCTCCGAAAAGGTCTAGCTCCCACAGCCGTACTCTGAAGTTGGAAATAATTTGGGGTGTTTCACCACGGAAAATATGTTGGGGTGTTTCCCGATGGAAAATGGCGGTGTTTCACCATGGGAGATGTGTTGGGGTATTTCACCGTGGGAGACGTGTTGGGGTGTTTCACCGTGGGAGATGTGTTGGGTGGGTTGACCATGGGAAGGCACGATGGGGTGTTTCACCATGGGAAGACACGTTGGGGTGTTTCAAAATGGTAGACGTGTTGGGGTGTTTCACTGTAGGAGGTGTGTTGGGTGGGTTGTTTGACCATGGGAAGACACGCTGGGTGGGTTGTTTCACTATGGGAGACATGTTGGGTGAGTTGTTTGACTGTGGGAGACACGTTGGGTGAGTTGTTTCCCCATGGGAGACACGTTGGGTTGTTTGACCATGGGAGATACGTTGGGTGGGTTGTTTGACCATGAGAAGACATGCTGGGTGGCTTGTTTCACCGTGGGAGACATGTTGGGTGAGTTGTTTGATCATGGGAGACACGTTGGGTGACTTGTTTCCCCATGGGAGACACGTTGGGTTGTTTGACCACGGGAGACACGTTGGGTGGGTTGTTTGACTGTGGAAGACACGATGGGGTGTTTCACCAGGGGAAGATACGTTGGGGTGTTTCAAAATGGTAGACGTGTTGGGGTGTTTCACTGTGGGAGATGTGTTGGGTGGGTTGTTTGACCATGGGAAGACACGCTGGGTGGGTTGTTTCACCATGGGAAACACGTTGGGTGAGTTGTTTGATCATGGGAGACACATTGGGTGACTTTTTACCCCATGGGAGACACGTTGGGTTGTTTGACCATGGGAGATACATTGGGTGGGTTACTTGACCATGAGAAGACACGCTGGGTGGGTTGTTTCACCGTGGGAGACATGTTGGGTGAGTTGTTTCCCCATGGGAGACACGTTGGGGTGTTTCCGCATGGGAGACACGTTGGGGTGTTTCATCATGACAAATACATGGATATTTTCCCTGTGGGAAACCACATTGAGGTGTTTCCCCACAGGAAAAATATTGGGATGCTTCCCCACCAACAGTGGAAACAAAGACGACAATTCCCATTTTTCCCGCCCCCCCCCCGCCCCAGAAATTACAAAGCAAAAAAAACCCACAAAGCCACGGGAAAAAACTTTGTAAAAAGGGGTTTATTGATTTACCCGACAGCAGGCAGCGTTATACTGAAAACAGTCAACGGGAATAGTGCATTTCCGGGGAAAAATGGCTAGGATTTGGGTCCGTCGATCTTAATTTTATGTTTATTTTGGCTTGAGGTGTTTATCTCGCTTTCCTTCAGGTCACTCCGGTGCAGATGGATCATCTCAGCTTTGGGTTCTACCTGAAGTAGATCAGGTCTTTAAAATACACCTTTTTTTCTCACCGATTTGAGGCCAGATCAAGCGTTTGCTCTTTTTTTTACAGGTATTTGAGGCCATGCGACCTGCTGCTATAGACGTCCGTCATAGCTCAGTGCTGGTTTTCCTTCTGCGCTTGCAGAAACTCAACCTGGGACGCCGGTTGGTGCCTCTAGAGGCACGAAAACCTCTGCAGGAATATTTACAAGAAGTGCATGAACTGGTGCGCGTGCGCGTGCGGGAACCGTCCTCTCGCATCGGTCCCCTCGTGGTTTCGCCTACTGCATAGGGTAGACGGGGGCTTCCATCTCCATCCGCACGAGGTTGGAGACGCGGCTGGAAGAGACGAAACACGGGTGGCCGTCAGGGTCCCCCTTTGAAGAGGAACCGGCAGCCTTTCACCTCGTCATCACATCCTCATGGGGAGGCAGAAAGTTGCATCTTCCCCTTCCCAAAAGGTGAGTTTTGCTCAACGCAACCATGTTTTTACAGGGCAGATCCTGTCCCCGTGCATGGGATTACGCTCAAAAAATAATTCCAAGCCTGGCCACTGCCTTACGGCGTTCTTGGCTTCATCCTCCGTGTCGTGGATGTCACCAAAAAATTGCAGTTCCCTCTCCACCCACCACCCCGTTGTTGCAACCTTGTCCGATCTCCCTCAGGAGCATCCTTGTGGCCAGCAGCAGAGGCGAAGGAGGGGTTAAACGGTGGTGTTAGGGCATGTTGGGGTGTTAAGTGTTGGTGTGGAGGTGCCGTGCAGGATGGGCAGCGCGGTGGCGGGGGCCGGGGAAGGTGGTGGAGTGAGGGCAGGGCCCGTGGGCGCACGAGGGTGAGGTGTGCGGGCAAGCAAGCAGAAGGTGGAGATGGGACGACCCTTGGAGGGATCTTCATTGCCCTGTGGCGGTGGCTTTGGGGTTGCTCTATGTTCAGTAAAATGGCTCTGTATTGGTCAAAATGGCTCTATGGTGGGCAAAATAACTCTATATGTGGCAAAAGGGCTCTATATTGGGCAAAATAGTTCTATATTGGGCAAAATAGCTCTATATTAGGCAAAATAGCTCTATATTAGGCAAAATAGCTCTATATTGGGCAAAACAGCTCTATATTTGGCAAAAAAAAAGCTCTATATTGGGCAAGATTGCTCATTATTTGGCAAAATCACTATATATTCAGCAAGAGTGCCCTATATTCAACAAGATTGCTCTATATTTGGCAAGACGGCCCTATATTCAGCTGGATCACCCTATATTCGGCAAGCTTGCTTTGTATTAGGTAAGATCACCCTCTAGGTGGGAAAGTTGCCCTATATTCGGCAAAGTTGCCCTATATTCGGCAAAGTTGCCCTATATTCGGCAAAATCGCTCTGTATTTTGCCAGAAGGCCCTATGTTCATCAAGATCATTCTATATTGGGTAAAATTACCCTATATTCAGCAAGACCATTCTATACGTAGTGAAATCTACCTATATTCAACAAAGTCACCCGCTATTTGCCTCTTTCTGCTTCTCACGGGGACAAACCCGAGCAGCACAACGAAGCAGAAGACATCCCATGAGACACCGAAGAACCAATTTTCAGCTTGATCTTGGCTCAATTTTTCTTTCTGCAAAGAAAACTTTCCTGGGCATCGTGATTTTGGTCGATACCCATTTTGCACATCGAAGCTAAGGTGTCGGGTGTCCACTCTTCATCCATGTCCCCCTAAGGCTGGTCCAGGCACTAGAAACCCCCAATGATTCAGGTAATTAATTAGGGAGGGTCGAACAAACTAAACCTCATCCAATCATGGGGCTGCAGGAGCATTTGTAGCGTGAGATGTGACAGCAAAGGAGAAGAGTCACTTACCCGAATAATTTCCTTGGGTTTGTGTGTCAGTCGCTGTGGATGAAACCAAAGAAGATGGAGAAGTCCTTCCCGGATGCCGCCTAGCCCAACCCGTTGATGCCCCATGGAGGTTGTTCCCTACCCTCTTGCTTGCCCAGGCTTAAAAAAATATCAACCCATGGTTTGGGGGGGGGGGCTATTTTGGGGTCACTCACCATCCCGTAAAATCCCTGGCTTTCCAGGCATCAACAAGCTCTGCGATGCTCCTCACAATCCGGCCATCAGGCAGCTTCAGGTCATCTCTGGGGTCACCATTGAAGTTGCCACAGGGAGCGCAGAGCCGGTTGACCAAGGCAGCCCCTACGGTCACCGTCACCTCCCCGCTGGGGCTGAAGAGCACATCCATCCCCGACGTATGGGAGATGGTGATGTTCCCCGCCACCGCGCTCAAGGAAATGGTTTTGGACACCATAGCTGGAAGGCGGGTGAAAAGACCGTTCACCTGCAGCAAGGGCAAAAATGCCAGAAACGGGTTAAAAAATCCCAAGCTGCCCTGTAAAAATGGTACAGCACAAAGATCTCATTGGGGTTGAACACCTAAGGGCGTCTAAAGGAAGAGGAGATAAATCCCACCCAAATTCCATGTCTTAATTTAATTACTCAGCTTGCTCGTCTTCAAGGGTTGCCCATCACCCTGCCCCGGCTTACCCACACCTCCATGTTGTTATTCACATTGATAAAAGCTTCGCGGAAGAAGACGAAGACGGCCACGGCAGCCGGGATGCTGTCGTCCCGGCACTCGCTGACCTCCACCACCACTTTGAACCAGTTGGGTGACTGCTCGTTGCAAAGGGCGGCCACTTTGTAGGTGCCACTGGCGAGGAACCTTCCCCTGGTACCGTCAAATGTGGTCAAGGAGGCCCCCGGGGAGATCCGGCACTGGCCTTCCCGCTTAATGCACCGCTGCGCCCCGTCCCGCGTGGCGCAGACCTCATCCGGGGGACACCGTATGTCCTCACAAACAAGTCCCTGGGACGGGTGGCAATTGCATTTCATGGAACAGTTACTGGAGATGACGGTCTCACCCGCCTGGAAAGGAAAGGCTCAGAGGTTAATTCACATGGACACCATCTCCAAATTTGGGGGGAATTTCCCACCTTCAAGGGGGGGAAGAAATCCCAGAGAGAGAAAGAAAAACCGTGAGATGGGTTTGGTGGAGTTTGTGCAACTCAATGAATTAATTGTCCTTTTTCCCCTGGTCCCACGGAGCAAAATATGCATTTTAGGATGATATTAATTGCATTTTTTTGGAGATGTGTCCTTAAAATGACGTGGCAACTCACCTCATCGAAGATTGAGTCCCAAAACCAGTTGCATTGACTAAGTGGGACAACCAACCTCATCAAAGATGGAATCTCCGAATCCGTTGCATCATCTAGATGCGACAATTCACCTCATCGAATGAGTCTCCAAACCTGTTGCATCATCTAGATGGGACAACCCATCTCACCGAATGAGTCTCCAAACCTCTTGCATCATCTAGATGGGACAACCCATCTCACCGAATGAGTCTCCAAACCTCTTGCATCATCTAGATGGGACAACCCATCTCATCGAATGAGTCTCCAAACCTCTTGCATCATCTAGATGGGACAACCTACCTCACTGAAGATTGAGCCCCCAAGTTAGTTGCATCAACTCAATGGATCAACCCAACTCATCAAAGATTGAGGCCCCAAACCAGTTGCATCGATGAGATGGGACAACCTACCCCATCAAAAACTGAATCCCCAAACCAGTTGCATCATCCAGGTGGGCCAGCCTGCCCCACAATCCTTCCTCAACCTGATTTCCACCAAACCCACCAATGCTAAGCCTTGATGGTCAACCTCACCTTGAAATACCGTCCCTGGTGCATGCAGCCACACCGCTCCAGGGACACGCAGGCTTCTCCATCGAAGAGGTACCCATCGTCGCACTGGCAGCCCTCGAAGCATGCCCAGCTGCATGGGGCCGACACGGAGAGGCTGGCGCAGGTGAAGTCGCAGGTACGGGTGCAGAGCTCATAGTGGCTGTGGGGTGGGCAGGAGAGGGCTGGGAAAAAAGGGAGAAATACCATTATTGCCCCCCCAAAAAATCATGACCTTTTTTCCTGGAGCCAGTGGGGCATCCCCATGGCTGACCAATGGTCTTAGGCATCTCTGATGGCTCCAAAAGGTGCTAAAACAACCGAATCCCACTTCTAACATCCAAGTGAAAGCATTTGCATATCACCAATCACCTCGAGGCAAAGTAAAGAGACGCCCGTTTCGAACTCACTTGACACAAATATTGATGTTTTGGAGGTGGTGAGCTGGAATTTCTTTTTTTCCAGGGTGTTTTTAGTGGGAAATAGGTGATTGAAGCCCC
>JAJKFH010001714.1:0-10458 GCA_023333565.1 Puffinus mauretanicus | reverse complement strand
GATGCGGCTGAGTGGCTGGGGGTGCTGGGCAGAGACTTGCAGGACGCCATGAGCTGTTGCTGCTTCTTCAGCGCCACCACCTTCTGGGCGACTGCGCCGAGAGCCTCGCGTCAAGCGGGCCACGCTGCCAAGACCCCCAACCTGACCAGCCACGGTCCCCGTCCCACCCAGCCATGGTCCCCATTCCACGTGGACACAGCTGCTGGTCCACCCCGGCCACAGTCTCCACCCCATCTGGACATGGTCCCCATCCCACCACAGCCATCGGCCACTGTCCCCATTCCACCCAGCCATGGTCCCCATCCCACCCCAGACATTGGCCACTGTGTCACCCTGGCCACTGGCTGTGGTCCCCATCCCACTCAACCACGATCTCCATCCCACACTGGCCACAGTCCCTGTCCTACCTGGACACCAGCCCCCATCCACCCCAGCCACTGGCCACAGTCCCCATCCCATCCTGACCACTGGCCATGGTCCCCATCCCACCCGGCCATGGGTCCTGTGCCACTCTGGCCACAAACCCATCCATGATCGCCATCCCACGCTGGCCACGGTCCCTGTCCCACCTGGTCACCAGCCCCCAGCCCACCCCTGCCACGGTCCCCATCCCATCCTGACCACTGGCCACGGTCCCCATCCCACCCGGCCATGGGTCCTGTGCCACTCTGGCCACAATCCCCATCCCAACCATCCATGATCGCCATCCCACGCTGGCCACGGTCCCTGTCCCACCTGGTCACCAGCCCCCAACCCACCCCTGCCACGGTCCCCATCCCACCACCAGCACGCACCCCCACCCCCAGCTACACTGGACCTGCTGGCGGAGCTGAGCACCCCGGGACACCCACCCTCAGTGAAGACCCGGTCGACGTTGAGGCCATACGTGGCACAGGTCTCGTAGTAGAGGCACCTCTTCATGTCCCCGCAGAGCGCCTGGGCCCGGGCGTCCTCAATCACCCGGGGGTTGGAGGAGCTGATCTTGTCTGGGGGAGCAGGGGAGTGAGGTGGGGGTCGTCCCCTCCCCGTCCCCGTCGGGTTGGTCCCATGTCCCCAGCTCACCCTGGGTGCCCACCAGCGCCAGGGCCACCTCGCTGGCGCCCCGGTAGCCGCTGAGCAGCGCGTGCAGCTGTGTCACCTCCTCGAAGCTGCTCTCGTTCTCCAGGCTGAAGACGAAGATGACGGCGTCTGCCCAGCTGGCAAACTGGGGGGGACGCGGACGGGGGTCAGGGCTCGGCACCGGCCGGCATGGCCCCCCCCGGCCCCCAACCCCCACACACCTTGGCATCCGGGGCGCCTCCTTCCTCCCGGATGAGCAGGAGGTGGCTCTGGCCATCGACCATCACCTCGCGCTTGAACTGACCACCTGGAGCCAGAGGGAGGAGAGGGGGGAGCCCTGTGACTGTGCCTGGCCCCGTGGCCTTGAACATCCCATGGCCATGCCCAGCACCACGGCCTTACCTGCCCCATGGCCACGCCCAACCCTATGACCTTGCCCATCCCCGTGGCCTTGTCCAGCACCATAGCCTTGTCCACCCCACAGCACCATGGCCTTGTCTGTCCCCATGGCCTTGCCCGGCACCGTGGCCATGCCCTGCACCATGACCTTGTCCATCCCATGGCCATGCCCAACCATATGGTCTTGTCCACCCTGCAGCCATGCCCAGCACCATGGCCTTGTCCATCCTCATGACCTTGTCCATCACATAGCCATGCCCAACCCTATGGTCTTGTCCACCTCGCAGCCATGCCCAGCACCATGGCCTTGTCTGTCCCCATGGTCTTGCCCGGCACCGTGGCCATGCCCAGCACCATGACCTTGTCCATCCCATGGCCATGCCCAACCCTATGGCCTTGTCCACCCCGCAGCCTTGGCCTTGTCCATCCTCATGACCTTGTCCATCCCATGGCCATTCCCAACCCTATGGCTCTTGTCCACCCCGCAGCCTTGGCCTTGTCCATCCTCATGACCTTGTCCATCCCATGGCCATTCCCAACCCTATGGCTTCTCCATCCCATGGCCAAGCTCAGGCCCATGGTCATGCCCAACCCTACGGCCGTGCCCAACCCCGTGGCCACTCACTCTCGGTGGGCTCCAGGCCCACGTAGGAGCCAGTGAGGAAGCGGTGGACGAGCGCCGACTTTCCGCTCTTGCTGCTGCCCAGGACGCCCTGGGGAGAGGGCAGAGGGGGCGTCAGGGTGGCCGAGGACGGGAGGACACGGGGCAGGGACACGGGGACACGGTACCCACCAGGCGGATCTCGGGGACGGAGCGGCCTAGGGTCCATTCCTGGCTGTTCACCAAGGCCTCTGTGGGGAGGAGAAGGGTGAGACGGTGCCCGGGCACCCCCGGCACCCCCCGGCACCCCAGCCCGGGGAGGGGCACGGCCGCCCCCAGCCCTGCGGCAGCGCCGCCGGCAGCATCCTGCGTGGGCGGCCACGAGCCGTCACCAAGCAACGGCACCGCACCAAGCCTGGCGGGGGCGGCGGGAAGGACACGGAGACGCGACGTGGCAGGGACGGGGACATGGCCGTGGGCACGAGGACACAAGGATGTGGCGGGCACGAGGATGCAGCATGGCAGGAGGACGTGGCGTGGCATGGGGACATGAAGGGCACTAGGACACGATGGGCATCAGGACGCGATGTGGCATGAGGATGTGGCGTGGCACAGGGACACGATGGGCAGAGGGACACGGCATGGCACGAGGACGTGATGTGGCACACGACGGGCATGAGGATGTGATGGATGTGGTGCGTGACAACATGGCAGGCAAGAAGATGCAGCGTGGCACGAGGTCGTGGTGTGGCACGGGGACACAATGGGCATGAGAACGCAGCGAGGCTCGAGGATGTGGCGTGGCTCGGAGACACAATGGGCACCAGAACACAGCGTGGCACAAGGACATGGTGTGGCACGAGGAGGTGGCGTGGCACGAGGACACAATGGGCACCAGGACGTGACGTGGCACGAGGGCGCAGCGTGGCCCACAATGGGCACGAGGATTTGATGGACGTGGTGCATGACAACATGGCAGGCACCAGCGTGTCTGGGGCACGAGGATGTGGCATGGCACAAGCACACGGCGTGGCACAAGTACGCGGCGTGGCACGGCACAAGGACATTGCCTGCACCCCCCACACACCCTGCCCAGCACCCCCAGCCCCACTCGGGCAGCGTGGCACCTCGCCTCCTGCACCACAAGAAGGGGAAACTGAGGCAGGACAGAGGGACCCCCCTCACACCCTGTGCCTCAGTTTCCCCCGGGCCATACTCAGGGCTGTCCCCCGCCACGTCCGCGGCAGGCGAGGGGTTAACACCGCTGCCTGTCACCCCGCACATCGTCACCGAGCTGCCACCCCCGGGTGTCCCCGCTGCCACCCCCGGGTCCCCGGCAGGCTCTGCCCACGCGCCCCACAGCACCGGGGGGTCGAGGATGGGAGCAGGGCGGACGGAGGGACGCAGAGGGACAGACGGACAGGTTGGCTATGGGGCAGCCGGACAGATGGATGTGGGGCGAGCGGGACAGAAGGACGGACGGATGTGTGACGCACAGATGGTGACAGAGACGGAGGAGCAGACGGACGGATGGATGCCGGGATGGAAAGACGGGTGAGGGGTTGGCCCCTGAGCCCGATGGAGCCAGCCCCGATGGGGAAACTGAGGCACGGGAGCCCCTGCCACGTCCGGCGCCAGAAGACCCCCATGTTGGCTGCCCCACAGGATCCCAAGGCTGGGCACGGGCCGGACGCCCGGGTCCCCCCCACCCGGGGGTGACCCTGCCTGGTGGGTCACAAGTCCTCAACCAGCCGCCCCACGTGCCCCAGCACCCACCACTCCCCCCAGCCGTGGGGCGCAGATGGGTCCTTCTGCCCCACGCAGGTCACAGCCCCACACGGGCACAGCCAGCAAGTGGACCCCGGGGTGGGGAGCACCCCCTCCCCTGTTCCAGGCTCCCCACGCCCACCCCCTGCCCCGCAGGCAGCCACGGGGAAACTGAGGCACAGCACAACATCCCACAGCACAGCCGGCGCGTGAACGTGGGCATCCAGCGGTACCCACCCCCCATCCTTCCTGCATCCAGGTCACTGAGGGATGCAGGGGAAACTGAGGCACGGCACACCGGACCACGGCATCCCCCCGAGTTCCGCCCGCCCCAGCCCGGTACTCACTGGGGCAGGCGCCTCTGCCCAGGTCGGTGCTGAGCAGGGCCCAGGGGGGTGCGGGGTGGGTGGGGGTGGCCGCCGGGCTCTTGGTGAAAATCCCACTGATGAACTTGAGCATCTTGCGGTCGCGGGTGGAGGCTCGGCCACCCTCGCGCCCCCGTTTCAACCCCGTTTCGGTGAGGGGGGGAGCGGGCGCCGGCGCCAAACCCCCCGGTCCCGGGTGTAAATCGCTGTTATCCAGGGTCTTGCTTTTGCCTTTGCGGGGGGAGAGCCGAGCCCGCGCCGGCGGTCGGGGGCCCCCCTCGGCACCCGCTTTGCCCCCCGGTTTGGGGCGCCCCTTGCCCTCGCCCTCGGGCCAGGAGAGGCGGCTGCCGGCGGTTTTGTGGGCGCCTTTGCCCATCTTGGTGTCGGAGCCCACCTTGGCACCGCTGGTGGTCACCGTCTTGAAGGGTTTGGTGCCGGCCAGGCGTAACCGGCGGGCGCCGGCGGCCGGGTGCGGGGAGGATGCGCCGGGTGCCGGGTGGGACGGGGGTTTGCCCCCATCCGGGGCACCCTCGGGGTAACCCCAGCTGGCCTGGCCCAGCAGCGGGCGACGGGTGGGTGCCAAGGGGTGGGGGCACTCGTGGGGTGCCTGACCCCGCTCCCCCAGTGCCTCCAAGGTGCCCTTGGCCCCCCGGGTGAGGGCGTCGGGTTTGGGGGGCACGGCGGGGGGCAGCAACGCCGGGTCGGGTTTAGGGGGTACGGCCGGGGGAGGCAGCAACGCCGGGTCGGGTTTGGGGGGCACGGCCGGGGGCGGGGGCAACAAGGCCGGGTCGGGTTTGGGGGGCACGGCAGGGGGCAACAAGGCCGGGTCGGGTTTGGGGGGCACAGCGGGCGGGCCGGCAGCGGACGTCGAGGCGGGTGAGCGGGGGCGGTTGGCGCCATGCCCGCCACGGGGCTCGGCGAGCCGTGGGGCAACCGAACCTTCGCCCGTCGGCGTTGGGCCGGGACTGGGGGTCCGGGGGCTGCCGGGGGGCAACGGGGCGTCGGTGGGGCCGGAGCCGGCGGTACTTATCCAGAGAGCGTCCTGGCGTTGGAAAAGCCGCTCGGGCCTCTTGGTTTTGCCGCCGCCGCCGCCACCGCCGGGGTCTTCGGCGCGGGCAGCATCCGCCGCCTGCCCGGGGTGGGGGGCTCCATCGCCGCCCCCCCCCGCCTGCTCCGGTTCCCCTGGGGCTGCCACCGACTCGAGCTTGACCAGGGTGAGGGAGATGAGGTAGGTGGTCCGGCGCTGGAGGCCGGTGGTCCTGCTCATGGGTGCGGGCAGGGCAGACCCCCCCACACCCCCCCACACCCCGGAGTCGGGCGGGCAGGCAGAGCCCCCCCCTCCCTGGACCCCCCCCCCCCGGCTTTTTCTCTCCTCGCCGGCTCCGCGTCCGCCGGTGCCGGGAGATGCTCGGCGCGGTCCCCACCCCCGGCCCTGCCTCCCCGAAGCCTTCCCCGCTCGCCCGCCCCCGGAGGGGTTGGCACCGCCGCCGCGCCCCCCCCTTCCCAAATCCACCCCCCCCACACCGGGATCGGGGCCGTCCCTCCCCCCCCACTCACCCCCACCCCGGGTTAGCGACCGGGGGGCATCGTGGGGGGCTCCCCCCCCACCCACCCAGCGCTGGGGGGGGGAGATGGAGGGATGGGGGGGTGAAGGGGAGGTTATGGGGGGGGTGGAGGGGTTACGGGGGGGGGGAAGATGGGGGGGGATGGGGGGTGGGGGGGTTATGAGGATGGGGGGATGGAGGGGTGGAGGGGTGGATCGAGGGGGCGGGGGGGTGGAGGGAATGGGGCTGTTATGGGGGGGTTATGGGGGGGTGAGGGGGGTATGGGGCTGGGGGGGTTATGAGGAGGGGGGGATGGAGAGGCGGGGTATGGGGAGGACGGGGAGGGGATGGGGGGTTATGGGACGCGGGGTGATGGGGGGGTTATGGGGGATTATGGGGCGGGGGGGGCCATGCCCGGGACCCCCCGGGACCGGGGCTCACGGCAGCGCCCCGACGGGTTCGTCCTTGGCGGCGGCGGCGGCGGGGGGGGCCGGGGCCCCGCGGGGGGGGCCCTGCGCGGCCGGGGGGGGCCGGGGCCCGGCGGGGGGGGCCCTGCGCGGCCGGGGGGGGCCGGGGCCGCCGCTCTCCGCCATGCGCCGCTCCCGGGGCCGGGCCGGGGGCGGGAGCGGGCGGCGGCCCCGCCGCTACCGGGCAGGCGCGAGCGCTCCCGGGCGCCCCCTCCCCGATCCCCCCCCGCCGGCCCCGGCACCTGCCTGCGCTGCCCGGTACAACCCCCCCTGCCCCCCCCGTCCCCCCCCGCCCCCCTCCCCCTTCTCTGTGCCCCCCCCCGCCAGCCCTCCCTCCAGCCCTGCATCCCTCCCTCCGCCTCTCCCAGCACCCTGCACCCCCCCGGTCCCCTCCCTCCACTCCCCTCGGGCACCAGTGGGGGACCGTGAGGGGCTGGGGGGGGGGCCCGTGGGGGCCGTGCCACGGGGCAGGCTCCGGCCGCCTGTTTTCCGGCATTTTTAGCAGCGGCGCAGAAATCCTCCGCATCCCGTTGCCATGGCAACGGCGGGGCTGGCGATGGGGGACCAGCCGTGGCACCCGCCGGTGGCACCCGGGCCAGGCTGTCACCGCCACGCCCGGCCACCTCCCCGGCCCGTGACCCCCTCCACCACCACCCGTGTCACCCCCCTGCCACGCCAGCGTGTCCCCGTGGCAGAACCCGGGGAAGGTCACGGGGCCTGGGGACAGACGCAGGGTCCTGGGGTGGACATGGGACCCCGGAGACCGGCTCGGTGATGGGGACAGGGCTGGGGGATGGACACGGAGGTCGGGGACAGGCACAGGGCGTGGGGACGGACACGGGGCCAAGGGCCAGACGTGGCGCTTGGGGACGGACGCAGCATTTGGGGACAGATGGGGGGGCTCGGGGGCAGACACGACCCACGGGGACACGGCGCTTGCTCAGGCTCGGCGAGGCAGGACCCCCCACCCCCGTGTGCCCACCCAAGGGTGCCCAGGAGGTGGGTGCTTGCACCCAGCGGGCAAGGACGGGAGGACCCAGCCCTCTGCCCCCCACGGGACAGAGGTGACCAGGGCCGAGGGGACACGGGTGGCCCGTGGGGCTGGGGGCCGCGTGTGTCCCCCCCGTGTGGGATCCCCGGGGAGCTGGCACGTCTCCGGTGCTCGTGACAGAGTCGGGCGCGTCGTCCCAGCAACCCGCCCACAGCCCACGGTGAGCCGCGGCGGCGTGGCCCCCCCCCCCGGCACCCACCAGGGGTGGGGGGACACCCTCTGAGCCCCCCCTTGTCCCTCCCTGTCACCCCAGCCCTGTGACCCCGGGGGTGGCACGCTGCCCCCGGCCGGACCCTGTCCCTATGCTGGGCTGGGGGGGTCAGGCCCCCCTCAGCCCCCCCACGGTGCCAGTGCTGTCAACCCCCCCCAGTACAGCCCAGTCCCTCCCAGTGCCCCGCAGCAGCCCCCCATTGCTCAGGGGTGGCCATTGTGGCACCATGTCCCACGCTACGGCAGGGGGACGGGGTCACGCCACGTCTGACCCCCCCCCGTGTCCCCATCCCATGCCACCAGGCCCTGCTGGCCCCCCCAGTGCTCCCTCTGGAGTTGGGGGGCGGGGGGGGGGCACAGGAGGGAGGGGGAGGGGGAGCGCACCCCTGGGTGGGGGCAGAGCGGGCAGCACCCCCCGAGCGGGAGCTGGGCTCTGGGGGGTTCAGGGGGGGCTGGGGGGTGTCCTGTGCCCCCCCATCGGTGCTGGCGGTGGGTACCACTTTGCGGGCGCTTAGCAACAAGGCATCCCCCTGCTTCCCGTCACCACGGCAACGGTGCTGGGGAGATGCCAGCACACAAGGGGGGGGCACAGGGATGCGGGGGTTTGGCACCATGGAGGGGGGTGCACCAGCACCCGTGCCCCCGGTAACACCATCCCACCGGACACCCACCAGGGGGGACCATGGGGGGCGACAGCCCCCCCCCAAAACTCCAGGGGGCCCCCCCAAAACAGCCCCCCCCCCCCCAGCAGTGGGGCCCCCCTCGGCGACCGCCGGAGGTGAGGAAACGGCCCACGTCACCGACCGCAGCGCCGGGGCTGTTGCACCGGAAACCACCCCGATGGCACAGCCGCGGCAAAGGGGGGGCCGGCGACCCCCAACCCCCCCACGGCAGGTCTCTGTGCCCCCCCCACCCCCCGTGTCCCCAGATGGGTCCCCATGGGGGGACGGTGCTGCTGGGCCCAGCCGGCCCCTGGCATGGCACCGGGCAGGATTGGGCCTCGGCTGCACCGGGGTGCTGGGCGCCGGTGCCCCACTGTTCAGGGGTGGCCCCGTTGGAAGTGGGGGGCCCCAGAGACCCCGAGCTGGGATGGGCACCCCCAGCGCGGCTGTGGGCACCCGTGGGCACCACCATGGCGCTGGTCGGGGGGGACCAACGTCACCTCCTGTCTGTCCGTCCCTCCATCCCTCCACCCATCCGTCTGTCCGTCCCTCCATCCCTCCATCCCTCCGCCAGCAGTCCATCTGTCCGTCTGTCTGTCTGTCCATCTGTCCGTCCATCCTGCCATCCACCTGCCCATCCCTCTGCCTGTCTGTCCGTCCGTCCATCCGTCCGTCCACCTGTCTGCCCATCCATCCATCCATCCGTCCGTCCCTCCCTCCCTCCCTCCACTTCTCCGTCCATCCCTCCCTCCACCCGTCCCTCCGTCCCTCTCTCCGTCCCCCCTGTCCCTCCATCCCTCCCCCTGCCCGCTCCCTGCCGGACCCCCGGGGCTGCCCGTACCTTGCACCACGCAGAGGGACGCGGTCAGGCTGGCCCGGAGCCGCGGATCCGGCACCGTCTCCACCAACCGAATCAACTTATTCACGTGTTTCTTGGCCCCTTCGTGCCGCTTCACCTCCGCCCGGATGGCGGCCAGCACCTGCTGCCGGGGGGGGGTCATGGCACCCTTAGGTGCGGACAGGGTCCCGCCGGGTCCCCGGGGTCATGGCTCAGCCCGGGGCTCGGCCCCGCTTGGCGTCGTCCCCCCCTCGGTTCATCCGGCCCCGCTGCCGGGCTGGGCCGCGCTTCCTGGCTGGCGTCACCTCGGTGGGGTTGGCGTCACCTCGGTGGGGTTGGCGTCACCCCGGTGGGGCTGGCACGGGCGCCCGCCGGCGGGCGCAGGGTTGGGCCTGGGAACCCAGGGAGCACCAGGGCGGCGTGGCGGTGCCCGGCCCCGTCGGCGCGTCGGGACACGCTGGAGCCCGTCGGACGGCACGGCCCAGCACGCCCGCGCCCGCCGCCTCCGGCAGCCCCGCGACGAGTGGGGACGCGGCGGGGAGACAGGGAGGACCTGGCCGGGGCGGAGGAGGGGGACGGGCTGGGGACACGCCAGGGACGCCAGCGGTGGGGAGAGCGGCACGGGAGGGACACGCGGCCGCTGGGACCCGCCAGGGACGTGGGCACGCAGGGACACGCACCCACGGGGACACACACGTGCAGGCGGGCGCTGGTTGGGGACATGCCAGGGACATGCGTGCGCTGGGGACACCCCGGGGCAGTTAGACGTGCACCCACGGGAGTCTTGTGCAGCCCCAGACACGCTGGGGACACGTGTGCAGCCACACAGACATGCTAGGGACATGTGTGCAGCCACATGGTCATGCTAGGGACATGCATGCAGCCACACAGACACACTGGGGACACGCGTGAAGCCACATGGACATGCTAGGGACACGTGTGCTGTGACACAGCCATGCTAGGGTCATGTGTAGTGACAAAGACATGCTAGGGACACGTGTGCGATGACACAGTCATGCTAGGGTCATGTGTAGTGACAAAGACATGCTAGGGACACGTGTGCAGTGGCACAGCCACGCTAGGGTCATGTGTAGTGACAAAGACACGCTAGGGACACGTCTGCAGCCACAGAGACATGCTAGGGTGATGTATACAGTGACACGGACACGCTAGGGACATCTGCGTAGCCACACGAACACGCTAGGGACACGCGTGCAGCCCTGCGCACCCACAGCCACGCACCCCAAAGCCCACGACCCACCCCCACCTCAGGTGGCCCCCACAGGGAGGGGACGGGGGCACCGGGGGCCCTCGGGGACGTCCCCGTCCCCAGCCCGCCCCAGGGCCAGGCTCAGGGTGCAGCCCCGCGGCCCTGGGGTGGGGTGGGGGGGGTCGGGAGGAAACCACCCCCCCAGCCACGGCCCCACGGCTTCCCACCACCCTGATGTGGCCGAGCACCCACGGCGGGGGGTCCCAGCACCCACGGGGTGGGGGG
>JAJKFH010000970.1:0-17450 GCA_023333565.1 Puffinus mauretanicus | reverse complement strand
CGAGGCGGAAGTGCCCCTTTACACCCCGCTACCGAGGCGGAAGTGCCCCCTCACACACCCCTACCGAGGCGGAAGTGCCCCTTTACACCCCGCTACCGAGGCGGAAGTGCCCCCTCACACACCCCTACCGAGGCGGAAGTGCCCCCCTCCCTTCCCTACCGAGGAACCGGGGACGACCCCGGTGCTGGGGGGGGAAAGGGGGAGGACCGCGGCGGGGGGAACAGAACCCCGCCATTGCCCGATATCCCCCCAAATCCCCCCAAAGCCGGGGGGCGGGGCTGAGCCGCCCCCCCCCCCGCCCCAAACGGCCGGGTTTGTTTTCCAAACGAGTTTATTGAAAGGCGCGAGGGGGGCGGGGACCGGGCACACGTACGATCGTTCTCCTTAAAAATGGGGGGGACACGGGGCAGGGGGGGTCGCCGGGCAGTCACTACTGAACGTCAGCCTTTAAAAAAACGGGGGTTTTAGGGGAAAAAAACAACAAAAACAAAACAGAAAACCCAAACCAAACCCCAAAGGGGAGGGGGGTGGGGAGGGGGCCCCCGCGGGGTGGGGGTCCCGGTTAGGAGGCGTGCTGGGCGGTGGAGAAGCAGAGTTTCAGCGTGTAGGGGTACGGCCCGTCTGGGGGAGAAGAGAGAGGGGGGTTAGCAGGGTGCGGCGGGTTTCGGGGCCCCCCCGCCGCCCCCCCAGCGTCACTTACTGGGGTTCTTCATCTGGTAGTGGTTGAGGAAGCCGAGGGTCTCCAGCGCGTCGCTCTTGGAGTCCCACTCCAGCAGCCCCGAGGAGCTGCGCTCGCCTGCGGGGGGGTGTCCCTTCCTCAGCCCGGCGGCTGCGGCGGCCGTGCCGCCCTGCCCCCCCGCGCCCCCCCCGGGGCAGGGAGCACCCCCCGGGCGGCCGCTCCCTGCCCCCCCGCACTTACTCTTCCCCGAGAAGACCTTGACCGAGGAGGGTCGCTTCACGCCCAGCTCGTCGCAGATCTGGGGGGGAAGGGAGAGCGGGTCGGCGGCTGGCGGAGGAGGAGGAGGCAGAAGCAGGAAGGGGAAGGAAAAGGAAGGAGGAAAAGGAAGAGGAGAAGAAGAAGGAAGCAATAAGGAGGAGGAAAAAGAAGACGAGGAGGAGGAGGAAGACAAAGAGGAGGAGGAGGAAGACAAGGAAAAAGAAGACAAGGAGAAGGAAGATGACAAGGAGAAAAAGGAAAAAGGAAGGAAGAGAAGGAAAAAGGAGGAGGGAAAGGAGGAGAAGAAGGAGGGAGAAAAGGAAGAAATGAGAAGGAGAAGAGAAGAAGAAAAAGAAGGGAGGAGGAGGAAAAAGAAAGCAATAAGGAGAAGCAAAAAGAAGACGAGGAGGAGGAGAAAGAAAAGGAAAAAGGAGATGAGGAGGAGGAGAAGGAAGACGACAGAAAAAAGGAAGGAGGAGAAAAAGGAAGAAGGGAGGAAGAGAAAAAGGATGGAGAAAAGGAAGAAATGAGGAGCAGAGAAGAAAAAGGAAGAAGGCAGGAGGAGGAAAAAGCGAGGAGAAGGAAAGAGGGAGGAGAACGAAAAAGGAGGAAAAGGAGGAGAAGGAAGAAAAGGAAGACATGAGGAGAAGGACAAGTAAAGATAAGAAGAGAAAGGAAGAAGGGTGGAGGAGGAAGAGAAGAAGGAAGATGGAGGAAAAAGAAGTGAGAAGGAATAAGGAAGGAGGAGGAAGAGAAGGAAAAAGGAGGAAAAGGAGGAGAAAGAAAAGAAGCGAGAAGAAGTAAAGAGGAGAAAGGAAGAAGGAGGAAGAAAAGGAAGGGAAAGAAGAGAGGCGGCGAGGAGGAGGAGGATGCGAAGGGCAGTGCCCGCCTACCTCGTAGAAGTTGTCCTCGGTCACCTCCAAGGGAGCGTTGAAGAAGTGGAGGACGTTGCTGGGGTGCTGGATCCTGTTCTTGGCCGCCTGCTCGGGGGTGGAGAAGCGGTTGTTGCGGGAGCCGCTGAAGTCCTTGTAGCTGCAGGATCCGTCCTCCAGCCCGTAGGACTGCCCGGGCATGATGGCCTGCTGCTTGGAGACGCTGCCGGGGCGGGCAGGGGCTCAGCGCCACGCGCGGGGCCGCCCGCTGCTGCCCCCACCCCGGCCGAGACCTACCAGACGTTGAGCTTCTGCCCGAACATGAAGTTGTTGTTGAGGTGGGTGATGGCGCGGTCCACGGCGTAGCCGTCCGCCATCTCCACCATGGCCGCCCCCGGCTTGCTCTTCATGAACTTCACCTGGAAGGGGAAGCGGTGGAAGGGAGACCCCTGGAGATCCCGCGCCCCCTCCCCGGGGAAGCCCCTCGTTTACCTTCTCCACGTTTCCGTAGAGGCAGAAGATGTTGAAGACGCGGTCGCAGTTCATCTTGGATTGATCCAAGCCGTAGACCATGAGGACGGGGCTGTCGGCGTGGGGGCCGTACTCCGGCGGCGGCGGGGGTGGCGGCGGGTGCCCGTACTGGGGGCCGTACCGGCTGGGTCCCCGGCGGTGCCCCCCCACCGGCGGGCCCATCCTTCTCCCTTCGTAGTGGGGCGGCGGGGGGCCGTAGCCCTCGTCGTGGTAGTGCCCGTGGTATCCGCCATGGGGTCCTCCTGCGCAGGGAGAGGGTTGGAGACCCCCCCGGCATCACGTGAGCCCCCCCGACGGACCCCCGCCGTCGTACCGTACTCCGCGGGGTGGTCTCCCAGGAGCGGGGGCTGCCGCTGGCGCTTGTTGGGGTTGCCGCCCGGGTCTCCTGCGGGTGGAAGGAGAGGTTAGGGGGGTCTCGGGGTGGGGGGGGAACCGCTCCCCAGGGGGCCGGGGGCCCCTCCAGCCCCTGACGCCCGAGCCTGGCCCCGGGGAGGCTTTGGGGATCCCCCCAGCTACCCCAGGAGGGCGACGGCGGGGCTGGCTCCGAACCCCCGCGCCCCGCTCCCCACCGGGACCCCCGCGTCTCCTCCCAGCGGGGACGGAGAGCCCCGGCCGGAGCGCGGGGGCCGATCCCGGGAGCCCCCCCGCCCCATCCCACCAGGGACCAGCCCCGGCCCCCCACTAAGCTGTCTAGGAGGGAGGTGCGGCGAGGGGAGCGCCCCACTCCGTGCCCCCCGGCCTCCGGGACGCTGCTAGTTTCTACACAGCCATAAGAAATAAAAAAAAAAAAAAAAAAAAAATTAAAAATTAATGTACAGAAAGGAAAAAATAAAAACTCTAAATTAAATAATAAAAAGTGGCAAGACATCTCCCCGCCCCGCCAAAACGGGAGAGGGAGCGAGACTGGTACAGGCAGCAAAGCAACAGCAGTAACAGGTTAAAACGAGCCATCACGTACAAGGCATAAACACGCTCATGTCACCGTACAGTTGCTCTTCTCTTCCCTTTACACGACCGGGTTTCGTACAGGTTTATTCCGAGTCGATTACAAAGATTGAAAAGGGCTACTTACAGCGGGAGTACAAAGTACAATGTCCATTGTCATATAAAAATTCTGTATTTCTCTTACCATTGGACGCTTCAAGAGTGAGTTAGCACAGTTCTGAAAGATGGCGTCCCATCAAACATACACTGCGACCCTGCATCACATGGTTTCAGAGTCATAAACACAGGTCAAAGGCACAAAACCGCTACAATTTTTCTTTAAAAAAAAAAAAAAAAAGGTAAAATTTTGTTTGTTTTAAAAAAAAAGGTCTCACAGATGTTTTTGTCCTCAGAAGGTACCGAGAGAGAGGACATAAAGGTGTGATAAATGAGAGTGTTCCTCCGTGTTGCACCTCCTGCAATTTGTGTTGTGCTGTAACACAATGGTGCTCCTGGCTCTGTGTAGCTCTTTCCCGTGTGCGTGTCTCCTCTGTAATGGAAATGTGCCTCGGCTCGCGTGCCAGACCCGCACGGCCCCGGCTACGGCCTCCTAGGGACCTGTGTGCCCTTGGGGTTGGGTTGCTTTGTGTTGCTGGGTTTGGTTTGGTGTTTTTTTTGGTTTGGTTTGGTTGTTTTTTTTTTTTTTTTGTTATTTTTTTTTCTCCGCTTGGCGCCGATATGGTGGCAGTTGAGGACTGCAGGAGAAACAGCGTAAAGCAAAGGAACTGCCCTCCCAAACCAAACCGTGCTGAGAGCAATCCTAAGGTCTTGGAGGGCCTCAGATCTACTCCGGTCTCCGGTAAGAGCGCTGCTGGGCTTGTTTTGAGGACCCTCTGGGCTGTGTTTTTCTAGTTCTGTGTACATTCGTGGGTTCGGTTGGGTCTGGTTTGGGTAAGTAAAGGTACGTGTCTGCTGTGGCATGCTGCGCCTCTTTCTCTCTCTGTGCTGTAGATAGTCCTTGGGCCACGGTGTTGTGTCCTTGATGTAATGAGCTCAAGCTGCTGCTTGTTTCTGGATGCTGCGTGTTTTCTCCAGTAAAGGTTTCTACACTGTGTGGTGTGAGGAATGTGCAGAGGCAGGTCACGGCCCATTCGGGACTTCCGCTGTAGTACGGTCCCCGGGGTTATGTGCAAATGACTGCTCGGAGCTGGGAAAGGCCACGTTACCGCACCCCCCTGCCCGCTTCCCGGCGAGCCCCTCTCGCCCCCTGCGGCTCTGCACATCTTCTACGTATGTACCTGGCAGGAGAGCTCTGCCCCTCGCTAAGTCATGTAATGCCATTGCTTGCGTCCGCACCTCAAGGGCTCTGCAGCTTTGAAAAGCGGGGGTGTCCGGCGGACGGTGGCTCGGCGGCTCCCGCAGCGAATCCCCCGCCCCCCCCCCGACCCCCGTGCCCGCCGCGCGCCCCCCCCCAACCCTCCGTCCCCGTTTCGAGCGGTCGAGGCCGCCCGGCGCCGACACCCCAGCTTTAAAACATGAAGCGTTTCACTTCAAAAATTAAAAAAAACCCAAAACCCACCCCAAAACAAGCCTCGCCGAGCTCCTCGTGCGGGGCTGACCCTGCGCAGCCCGACACGGAGGGCGTCAACGGCCGCCCCGGCTTCCAGCGGGGAGGGGGAGACGTCCGCTCCCGCCAGCGCAGGGTTTGGGGGGGGTGTCTTTTCCCCCCCCACCACTTTCAAGCTCGAGGGAGCCGGCGTCTCCCCTCCGGTTTTACAGACGGGCCGGGTGCCCCCCCCTCCAGGCCAGGGGCGTTTCCAACTCGCCCCTCGGCTCCGGGAGGGTGACGCAGCCCCGATTTGGTAAATCCAGTTCGGAAGATGAGGCACGCAAAGAGCCGGCAGCGGGGCAGACATAAGAAAGCAATGGCACTTCCCCCCCTCCCCCCCCCCCAAACCACCAAAAACTCATTAAATATTAAAAAAAATAAAAAACCACAACCGCGTATCGCTGGTGCAGAGACTCCCCCTCGCTTCACGCGCCTGACACCGATGCTCCCCGACAAGCAACGCGCAGAACGAACCGCCGAGAGAAACCCCCGGCCATCGCCGCTCGGTTTTTCGACTCAATTCGCCCCCCGTAGCCCCCTCCCCGTCGAGCCCACGCCAGCTCCGGCTGAAGGTACGGGCAGGCGAATGGCATTACATATTGTGGGTCGGTATGAGAGTGCTGTGCCCGACCGTGCGCGTAGGTACAAAGCGCTTCATCGGAGATTACCTTGTCCGCTGAGGTTGGGGTTGGTGTAGTCCCAGGTATCCTGGTCGTTCTTGAAGACGTTGAGGCGCGTGGGCTGCGAGAAACAGCCGGAAAAGCGTCAGGCGCCAACGGCGTCACCCCACGAGGGGTGTGCGCAGCCGGCGGGGACGCTTACCTTGGCGTATTCGATCTTCAGCGTGCAGCACCCGGAGTAAATGTCGGCCCCGTTGAGGGACGCCTTGGCTCGCTGGGCACTCTGCACCGAGTCAAACGTTGGTGGCGTTAAGGACGTTTTACGGAAATGAAAGCGCCTTTAGGGTGGGTTTCACTGTCCGGGACGCTCGGGCGTCGCTCCCCGAGCACGCAGACCGTTTGGGACACCCTCAGCTCCCGCCCCGTAGCTGGCCGGGCCACGCCAGAGCGCGGCCGAGGCGACCGCTCTGAGGCAGAGCCAAACCAACCCGCAGCAGAAAAAACACGAGAGAGGCAGCCCCGGGCTCTCGGGGCACGGAAGGATATTCCACCATGGCCTGGACACCGTTTTTCCGGAAGATAACGATCCTCTGCACGGGGCCGCAGGGGTTGCAGATGGTGTACAGCACGTCCTGCGGGACAGGAGAGGCGAGAAGCAGTGAGGCACCTGCCTGAGGCAGAGCGGCAGACCCCCACAGCCCCCCCAAAGCAGCGGATACCAGGGCCGGGAGATATCCCAAAGCCCTCGGGTTCCCTCGGTGCGTCACCCACCGTCGTGATGGAGTAGATGGGGTTGAGGATGGTGAAGAGCAGGACGTTGTTGACACCCCTGGAATCATCCGTGTCCCCGGGGCGCGATATCTTCTGGCTGGTGGAGTAGTTGACGAAGGCGGGATGGCCAGCGATATAGATCTGGTTGTCGGCTGCGTAATTAACAGCGTTGCAGGCGCCGAGGATATCCTCAAACTCCACCAAGGCTTGTCTCTTCTTGGGCATCACCACCACGTAGCTGGGACGGCGAAGGCCGCGGTCAGACCAACACCGTGGTGCCACCGCGCACCTCCCCCAAGGCGTCTCCTCACCTGATGGGACCAAACTCCTGCAGGGCCTCCACGAGATCGGCCTCCACGACGCCGTCGATCAGCCCCCGGATGTGCACCACGGGGGAGGCGGGCGTCTTGTGGGGGTCATCGTAGTTCTCCTGGTGGGAGAGAAGGGGTTGGTTCAGTGCGGCGCCCGCCCGGAGCCACCGAGGCCTCTTTATTCCCCTAAAATTACGCACATCTGGGGCAGTACCAACTACAACCGCCACGGGTAAAGTCTCGGCCGCCGTGGGAATCCCAGCCCACCCTCCGCCCGTCACCGCGGCCGAGGGTCCCGTCTCGGCGGTTAAGAGAGGGAGCGGTTCTGAACTTGGTGCAACCAAAGAGCTCCCGGTGCTGCTGGGGGACACGGGCGAAGACCCCGCGGGGCCCTGCCTCCCCCAAACCTGCTCCCGGATGCTCTGCAGGCCCTTGGGGCCCAGCTCTGCCCCTCAAAAGACATTTCCCCGCTCCCTGATGGTGCTGAGCCCTCCGTGGCCTGACCAAGCCAGGGCAGACCCCACAGCCCCGACATGAGCCCGAGGCCTTGGCCTACCCCATGTCCCCTCCAGACACCCCACGACCCCCCTAAACATCCCCCCGCACCCTCTCCTGGCCCCCCAGACCTGCCCTGCTCCCCATTTCCAGCCCTCGCAGGCCCAGCCTTGTCCCCCTTTTTGCCCCCCTCAGGCTCCGATCCGCCCCCCGCAAGCCCTGCCCGCCCCCAGGGCACGTTTTGCCCCCTCAGGCCTCGTCCCCATCGTGCGCCCCCCGCCCGGCCCGGTGCCGCCCCCCGCTCCTCCCCCCCCCGCCTCAGGCCCCGCCATGATGCCCACCCCGCTCCCAAGAGCCCCACCGCCCCCCAGCCTTCCCCCGACCCCGCTCACCGCTCCGGCAGCGCCGGGCCCGCCGCCAGCCCCCCC
Organism: Puffinus mauretanicus; assembly: GCA_023333565.1. Taxonomy (NCBI): domain Eukaryota; kingdom Metazoa; phylum Chordata; class Aves; order Procellariiformes; family Procellariidae; genus Puffinus; species Puffinus mauretanicus. The sequence goes on along the minus strand of JAJKFH010000970.1, from coordinate 9,952 downwards.
CGGCCCGCCAGGCCCGTGCGGCGGCGGCTCCGCGTTTTCCGTCTTCTGGCGCTTGGGAGCGCGGCCGCCCTCGCCGCCCCCGCCGCCCCCACCGTAGTAGCGGCCCGAACCGCCCCCGCCGCCGCCTCCCGCCGCCATCTTCCCCATCTCGCCCCCGCGGCCGCTGCCCTCCGCGCTCTGCGGGCCCCGCCACCGCCGCCGCGACATGGCGCCTCACTCCGCCGCGCCGCCTCCGCCACGCCCCTATTGGCCCGCCCCCCCGCCACTCAAGGGGGCGCTCCCGGCCCATTGGCTCGTGGCGCTGCTCCTCCGCCGTCGGCTCCGCCCTCCGCCGCCATTGGGCCCGCCGGCCCGCCAGCCCCGCGCCCATTCGCCCGCGCTTCTGCCCGTCAGTGGCGCCGCTGCCTTCCATTGGCCGCAGTTCGCGTCCGTCCGCCCGCCCACCGAGCTGGTTGGCTGAAGAGGCTGCCTGTCTGAACGGCGCCCCGCCCTTCTTCATGGCCCGGCATTCAGACTCCGCCTTCGTCTACCGCCTCTCCGGGTGCTCCCAGAGGGCCGTTCGGCAGCGGCTCGTCAGGCTATTGGTCAAAGGCAACGCCAATTAACCACCCTGGGCTCTGATTGGCTCTCCTCATGCCGCTCACAACCTTTTCAGCCTCTCCCGCCAGGCTAGCCCCCTACCCATTGGCTAATCCCCCCGCCTATCAAACACCCGCGCCGGCCGCCCGGCGCTCTGATTGGCCGCCTCCCTCAACCTTCACTTTGGATTGGCCCGCGCCCCTTGGCGCTGGCCCTGCCCACCGCGCCCCCTCAGGTAGGGACCCCGGGACCCCCTAGGACCCCCGGGACCCCCCAGGGCCCCCGGAGCCCGGCAGGGCCCCCCCGGGGCCCCCAAACCGGGCAGAGACCCCCCAGGGCTGGGCAGGGCCCCCCAAACCGGGCAGGGCCCCCCCAGGACCCCCAAACCGGGCAGGGCCCCCCCAGAGCCGGGCAGGATGCAATCAGGTTTTAGAAATAAAAGGCTTTATTGCACAAATACTTGGAGAAGGCAGAAAAATGGGGGTTCACGGTCTCCAGGGTGACGCGGGAGGCCCGGGGGGAGCCCCCCCCCCAAGCTGTGTACTGCTGGCAGGGCCGGCCCCGGTATCCCAGTACCCCCCGTACCCCAGTTCCCACCCCCCGCACCAGTACCCCCCAGTACACCCTGGGTCCTGTCCCCCTTACCCCCAGCACCCCCCACACCAGTACCCCCCAATTCCCAGGGACCCCCCCCCCCCATGCCAGTACCCCCCAATAACCCAGGACCTCCCCACCAGTGCCCCCTCATTCCCCACCCCGGGGACCCCCTGCCCCAGTACCCCCCAGTAAACCACTGACCCCCCTGCACCCGTAGCCCCCCCCCCCATTCCTGCCCCCCTGCTCCCTGGTGGGGACGTGGAGGGGACCCAAACCGCCCCCGCCCCCCCAAACCCCGTGCCCCCCCTCCCCAGTCCCCCAAGCGCCCCCCTCGCAGCCCCCAAAAGAGAAGAGCCGAGGCCGCTAACCCGCCTCTGCAGCCATTTAATGTCACGGCCCCCCCGCACGCTACGGCGTGGGGTCCCGGCTGCCCCCCCGGCGCTCGCTGCCGTCCCCCGGGGTCTCGCCGTCGCCCCCTCGGGCCTTGCCGTCGCCCCCCTGGGCCTTGCCGTCGCCCCCCCGGGCGGCCTTGGCGTCGATGGCGGCGTGTTCCCTCCGCACCAGCTCCTCCAGCTCCTTCTGCGGGGACGGGGACGGTAAGCGAGGGCGCAGCTGGGATGGGGAAGGGGGGGGGCACAGAGGCTGGGAGCCCCCCCAAAATCACCACGGGGGGGCAGGAGGTACCTTCCAGCCCAGCAGCTCGGCCAGCGCCAGGCAGCCGGCGTCGCACTCCCCCAGCCAGGCCACGTCCCTGCGGGGACAGAGGGACCCATGGGAGGGGGTGCAGGTGGCGGGGAGGGGCCCCAACACCACCTGGGGGGGTCCCGACTCCCCAGCACCCCCCTACGGTGGAGGTGCTGACCCCCTGTGCTACCCCATGGAAGCCAGGAGTCCCAGTCCCCTCCAAACCCCCCCATACCTGCCATGTCCCCCCCTAACCCCCCCCATGTTGCCCCCCAGCCCCCCCAAACCCCCCGCAGCCCCCCCTGCCTGTAAGCCTTGTCCGAATCGAAGTCCATGCCGCAGCCGAAGCCCATGAGGGACATGAGGGGGTCACTCTGGGGGGTGAAACGAGAGTGACGGGGGTGACTGCCCCCCCCAGTGCCCCCCAATCCCCTCTGCCCCCCCCAGATGCTTTAGCAGCACCCCCAAACCCTCTGATGCTCCCCCTGCCCCTCACCTGCCCCGTCTTCTCCTTGTTGATGAGCAGCCGGGGGGTGTTGGTGGGGACCCTGCGGCGGGGGGGAGAGGAGGGGACAGTCATGGGGGGGCGGTGGGGACCAGGGGGGGCTCGGGGGTGGCTCGGGGGGGTCCCGACCTTCCGACGAGGGAGGCGAAGGGCTGGACCTGCAGCGAGGTGCCCATGATGAGGAGCAGGTCGACCTTCTGGAAGTCCTGGGGGGAGAGGGGACGTCACCACACGGCCCCCCCGCCGTGTGTCCCCCCCTCCCCGGATCGAGGGGGGCTGCAGGGCCCCCCCTGTGTGTCGTCCCCCCCCCAACCCACTCACCGACTGCAGGAGGGTGAAGAAGCGCGAGGGGAGGCTCTCCCCGAAAAAAACGATGTCTGGGGAGGGGGAGCAGGAGGTGAATGGAAGGGCTGAGGGGGGGCCCCACGCGCCCTCTCGGGGTTTGGGGGGGGGGGGAGGTACGGCCCCCCCACTCACCAGGTTTCACCACGCTCTGGCACTTCTCGCATTTGGGGACGAGGGACGAGAAAATTCTTTCTGGAAAAAATGGGGACGGGAGGGCTCGGTGGGGGGGTCGGGGGGGGGCAGGGGGACACGGGGGGGGGACGGGACACAGGGGGAGAACAGGCTCCCGTTAGGACCCCGTCCCGGAGGATGGGGCCCCCCTGCCCAGCCCAGGGACACGCCACCGCCCCCCCCAAGCCTCAGCGGCGCCCGGGGGGGTCCCGTGCCCCCCCCCGCCCCCCCCCGTACCCTTCATCCACTGGAGGCCGTAGGGCTGGCGGCAGGAGGGGCGCAGGCAATGGGAGGTGTAGAAGGTGCCGTGAGCCTCCACCAGCAGCTCCGGTTCCAGCCCCGCCACCCGCTCCAGCGTGTCGATGTTCTGCCAGGGCGCGGGGGGGGGTCAGGGGTGCCCCGAGCCCCCCCCGGACCCCCCCAAAAAGATGGGGGTCCGTACCTGGGTGTAGCAGCGCAGCAGCAGCCCCTTCTCCTGCAGCAGCCGCATGAAGTAGTGACACACCGTGGGCTGGGGGGGCAAACAGAGAGTTTGGGGGGCAGACAAGCAGTTTGGGGGGCAGGCAGGCAGTTTTGGGCGGGCAGCCCCCTTAGGGACTTTTTTTTGGGGGTGGGGGACACCCCAACAAGGCGAAATTGAGGCTGAGGGGGGGTCTTACCTTGAACTGCCCCGGGTAGAGCTCCCGGGCCAGGGCGAAGAAGGGCTCGGGGTGTTGCTGCGGGGGGAGAGGCGGCTCTCAGGGGACTGGGGGGGTCTCAGAGCCCCCCAGGAGGGCCGGGACCCCCCCCAGGAAGGCTGGGACCCCCCTAAATTGTCGGGGGGGGGTGCGGTACCTTGAAGAAGCTGATCTCGAAGATGGCCTCGGGGTAGGGCAGGTCGTAGCTCTGCAGGTTGGCGTAGAGCCCGGTGCCAGGCGAGCGGAAATCGGGGATCCCGGCGGCTGGGGGGGGGGACAGGGGCGGCGTCAGGGCCCCCCCGGGGTGCTGGCACCCCCCTCTGTCCCGTCCCCCGCCCCCCCCCCAAAACCGCACTCACAGGTGGAGATCCCGGCGCCCACCATGCAGACGACGTTCTTACCTGGGTGAGGGGAGATGGGGGGCTGAGAGGGGGTGCCCCAAAACCCCCCTGCACCCCCAGGAGATGGGGGGCACCCCAAACCCCCCTAGAAGACCGGGGGCTGAGGGGGGGCACCCCAAAACTTCCCCCACCCCCCCAGGAGACAGGGGGCACCCCAACCCCCCCCCCTGCACCCCCCCAGGAGACGGGGTGCACCCCAAACCTCCCCAGGAGACAGGGGGCTGAGAGGGGGCACCCCAAACCCCCATTCCCCCAGGGGACGGGGCACCCCAAAACGCTCCCCCAGGAGACCAGCAGCTGAAGGGGGGCATCCTAAACCCCCCCGCGAGATGGGGGGCTGAGGGGGGGCACCCCAAATCCCCCCTGCCCCGCCCCCCCAGGAGACGGGGGGCACCACAAACCCCCGCCCCCCCCCCGTACATCTCTCACTCCGCAGGAACCGGCTCACTCCCTCCAGCGTCAGCTCGTCCAGCACCTTCTCCGGTTTCTCCCCCCCCAGCCCCAGCGTCCGGCAGAGGAGGCTCCGCAGCAGCTCCACTGCACCGGGGACGGGAGGGTCAGACACCGGGACCCCCGGCACCGGGACCTCCAGCACCGGGACCCCCCCCACACCTACTTTCAGAGTCCCCCGAAGCGCCGAGCTCCGTGTCGGAGGGCTGCAGAAGACCGGAGCGGGATCAGCCGGTGATGGCGGGGGGGAGGCCATAACCGGGGCCTGGCCGCCGGCACCGGGAGAGGGGGGCCGCGCACGGCCGGGCACTCACCGGCGACTCCGCGTCCTGCTCGGCCTCGTCCTGCTCGGCCTCGTCCCCGCGGGCAGCGGGAGCTGCGGGAGAAGGAGGGGGGGGGGTGTCAGCGGGCAGCCCGGGGGGGTCCCGCCGCCCCCGGCCCGGCCCGGCCCCGCCGCCCCCGGCCCGGCCCCGCCGCCCGTTACCGTCCGGCTCGGCCATGGGCACCGGCCGCTGCCCGCGCCACACCTCCCGGCGTGCCCCGCGCCGCCCAGCCACACCTCCCGGCATGCACCGCGGGCGGCGCTGATAGGCGGAAAGCGCCGCGCCTCCCGGCGTGCACCGCGCCGCCAGCCCGACCAGTGCGGCCGCACCTCCCGGCGTGCCCCGCGCCACACAGCCACGCCTCCCGGCGTGCACCGCGAACGGCGCTGATAGGCGGAAAGCGCCGCGCTTCCCGGCGTGCCCCGCGCGTACCGCCCCGGAAGTGTTGTGAGGACTACGGGTCCCGGCAGGCCCCGCGCGGCCGCCATCGCCGGGCCCGGCGGGGATTTCCCGGGACGGCGGCGGCGGCGGCCCCATGGCGGCGCGGGCCTGAGCGCGGCCCAGCCCGGCGGCCCGGCAATGGCGGCCGCGGAGGCGGCGGCGCCGGCGCCCCCCGGTGAGGTGAAGCGGCCCGAGGGCGATGAGTGGTGCGACAGCGGCCTGGGCTCGCTGGGCGAGGGGCAGCTGGGGCCGCTGCCCGCCAGTCCCGGGCCCGCCAGTCCCGGTCCCGAGCGGCCCGGCCCGGCCCTGGGCCCCGTCACGGCGGCCGTAGGCGCCGTCCGCCTCGCCGAGCCCCCCGAGGAGGAGGCGGCGGCCGCCGTGGGCCCCGCGGCCTGGCTGCGGCACGTCCTGGGCTTCCTCACCGAGGACGGCGACACGTGAGTGCGGGCGGGGGCCGGGCCGGGGGCGGGCGGACGCGGGACCCCCCTCTCCCGGAGGCGGAGGACCCCCGCCGCCCGGTGGGGAGAGCCTCCTGCCCGGCGGGGGCGGAGACCCCTGCCCCGGGGCGGCGGAGGGCGGGGACCCGGTCCCGGGAGGGCTCTGAGGGAGGGTCCTACCCCCATGGGGTCCCTTTTGACCTCCCCCGCCCCCGGCTTCCCCTTCGCCCGCCCCCTCCCCGGGGTCCCTTCTCACCTCCGGGGTCCCCTTCCCACCTCCCCCCCCGGGTCCCTTCTGACCTCCCGCCCGGGGTCCCCTTCAATCCCCCCGGGGTCCCTTTTGACCTCTCCCCCAACCTGGGGTTCCCTTTGCTACCCCCCGGGTCCCCTTTGCTCCCTCCGGCACACACGGGGCCCTGCTGCACCCCCCCGAGGCGCAGCCCCCCCCCCCCACTCTCCTCTTGCCCGGGGCGGGGCTGGGGGTGGCGGGGACCCCCCCATAACGCTGCCCACCCCCCCAGGGCCCTGCACTTGGCCGTTATCCACGAGCACGAGGCCTTCCTGGACTCCATCCTGCAGCACACGGGGGGCACCGACTACCTGGACCTGCAGAACGACCTGGGGCAGGTGTGGAAAAGGGGGGGTGGGTTTGAGGGGACCCCCCCCAAGCCTCCACACCGGCCCCGGGGGGAGGGGGGGCTCCCCGCGCCTCCCCACTGAGGGGGTCTCTCTCCCCCGCAGACGGCGTTGCACATCGCCGTCATCCTGGGCCTGTCGGGCTTCGTGCGGAAGCTGCGGGCGGCGGGCGCGGGGCTGTGCGTGCAGGAGCGGGGGGGGCACACGGCGCTGCACCTCGCCTGCCGCGAGGGCCGCCGGGGCTGCGCCCGCCACCTGCTGGGACCCCCCCGCCACCCCCCGGCGCCCCGCGACGAGGAGGCGCGCGCCCAGCTCGACAGCGTCAACTACGACGGTGCGGGGCGGGGGGGACGTGGGGACGTCGGGGGGGGGACGCGGCAGAGGGTGGGGGGACGCTGTGGGGCTGCGACATTGCAGGACACTGTGGGGCTGGGGGGACATGGCTTCCTGGGGGGCGGTGGAAGTTCCTGCGGCAGAGGGTGGGGGCCGGCCCGTGGGGCTCGCGACATTTGCAGGGCGCTGGGAGAGGGACCAGGGACAGCGTGGGAGGACTTGTGGCATGGGGGGACATGGCCTGGGGGGGGACACCGTGGGGACACGGTGGAGGGTAGGGGGACGCCATGGGGCTGCGACATTGCAGGACGCTGTGGGGCTGGGGGGGGATGGGACAGCGTGGGGCTGTGGCATGGGGGGGGACACGGCCTGGGGGGGGCGACGTGGGGACACGGCGGAGGCTGGGGTGCGAGGCCGTGTGGGAAGATGGGGGGGGGGGGACACACATGGTTTCGGGCGGGGAGCTGCGGCACCGGGACGTGGGCTGGGGGGGGCTCCCCCGTGGGGCTGGAGGCTCCCCTGTGGGCTAGAGGAGGGCCACGGTGACGCCCCTCCAGGTTACACCCCCCTCCACGTCGCCGTGCTGCGCAAAGACCTGGAGATGGTGGAGCTGCTGCTGAGCGCCGGCGCCGACCTCAACAAGGCGGTGAGCGCCGCCCCGGGCTGGGGGGGGCGAAATATGGGGGTCCCTGCGCCCCCCCCCCACCCCCCTGACCCCCCCTTTTTGCCCCCAGGAGCCCAGCTGCGGCCGCAGCCCCCTGCACCTGGCGGTGGAGGCGCAGAGCCCCGAGGTGGCCGAGTGCCTGCTGCGCGCCGGCGCCGACCCCGCCGCCCGCATGTACGTGGGGTACACCCCCCTCTACAGCGCCCGCCACCGCCCCGACCCCCGCCTGCCCCAGCTGCTGCGGGATTTCGGGGCGCAGGAGCCCCCCGCGGACTCCGAGGACAGCCCCGACGAGGACGAGGGTGACAACAGCGATGTAAGTGGCCCCCCCCACCCCGACCCAGCGCGCGCCCCAAAATCCCCTTGGTTCCTCCGCTGATGAGGGGGGCTCACCCCGCTCCCGGCGGCCCCCTGAAATCAAGGGGGGGCTCGCCCCGCTCCCGGCAGCCCCCCGAAATCAAGGGGGGGTTGCTGAGCGCTGGGTGTGTGTCCCCCCAGGAGGAATATGACGACATCGTCATCAACAGCGGCCGCTGCATGGACTGACGGGCCCCCCGCCCCCCCAAGTCTCCCCCTATTTATCCGGGGGCTCCCGATGCCGTTGGCTGGACTTTGGGGGAGCCCCCGCCTCCCCCCCCGCCCCCCAACCCTGCCGCCCCCCCCCCCAGTCCCGGTCGTAGCGTAGAGGATTTATATCGGTTGTAAAATAAAGAGGCGTTCGGCCACCGCGCAGCCCCCGCCCCCCTCCTCCTCTTCCTCCCTGCGACCAGGCAGGGGGGTCGCACCCCCCCGGCATCCTCATTATCCCCCCCCACCCTTCCCAGTATCCCCCCAGCAGCCTCCCAGTCTCACCCAGTTCCTCCTCTGGGCGCTGTGATGCGGTTAGGGGGATGTACACGCGTGCGCAAAAGCACACGGAGCGCACACGCGTGTGCTCACGGGCTGCAGCTCTCGGGGGGGGGGGGGTCTTTATTGCGGGGGCTCGTTAACAGTGGGGGGGTCCCGTGTCCGCGGGTCCCGTGTCCCCATCCTTGGGGACGTCCATCTTCCCTCCGCGCGTCCCGGCCGGTGCGGGGTGTGCGTCCCCCCCCCCGCCCAGGGCTTGGGGTGCCTTGTGGGGACACGGGGGGCCCCCTCAGGTGTCCCCCCCGCGCTTGGGGTGCGACGCGGGGCCACCTCGGGGCCCCCCCCCCGCCTGGGGGCCCCCCCGGGGCTGGTTGGGTCCGATGTAGCGCAGCAGCGGGGCCGGGGGCCGGGCGAGCACGGCCTGGCCCACGAGGGGCTGCAGGGCGGGGGGCACGCGCACACGGCCGTCCTGGGGGTGCAGGGCAGGGTGAGCCCCCCCAGCGCGCTGGGGGGCCCCCCAGTCCCCCTCCCAGTCCCCCTCCCAGTCCCCCCCAGTCCCCCCCCAGCACGCACCGGCAGCTGGTTGCACTCCAAGAGGGCGATGAGCATCCGGGAGACGGCGCAGGCGGTGCCGTTCACCTGCGGAAGGGCCGGGGGGGGGGTTAGTGGGGGGCAGAGGGGCTCGGGGACCCCCCCTGGGGGGGGATGGCCCCCCCGGCGCCCACCGTGTGCGCGTGCCGCAGCCGCCCGCCCCCGTCGCTGTACATGATGTTCAGGCGCCGGCTCTGGTAGTCGGTGCAGTTGGAAGCGCTGGAGATCTTGGGGGGGTGACAAAAGGGGTTCGCAGGCATTTGGGGGGACCCCCCCGGGTCTCCTGATAACGGGGACCCCCCCACCCCGCCTCCAGGGACCCCCACACTGGAGGGGGGGGAATTCCCCCTTCCAGTTCCCCAGCAAACCCCGAACTGGGGGGGGGGGTGACCCCCTGCAGACCCCCTTAACGGGGGGGGATCTGCCCTCGGGTTACTGGGGGACCCCGTCACGGGGGGGTCACCCCGTGCGGACCCCAAGTTGGGGGGGGGTTTGCCCTCACCTCCCCGTATTTGCCCCGTCCGGGCATCCAGGCTTCGATATCGAACTTGCGGTAGGCGGGGAGCCCCAGCTCCTGCGTGGGCATCTCGAGGACGCTGCGGGGGGCGGGGGCGTCACGGGGGGGACACGGGGGGGACACCCGGGGTGGGGGGGACACGGGGGGGACACCCCCCCCCCCCTCACCGATAGTGCAACCCCAGCTCGGAGAAAATCTCCTTCTGCAGAGCCAGGAACTCGGCCAGCAGCGCCTCGCTCTCCGCCCCGCGCTCCGCCGCCGTCACCCCGAACATCTCCACCTGCGGGGACAGGGGACAGGGCCGTGCGTCCCCCCCCCCGCCGCTGTCACCCCGCCGGGGTCCTTCCCCAGTTCCCCCAGTACCTTGGTGAACTGGTGGACGCGGTAGAGCCCCCACGGCTCCCGCCCCGTGTCGGTCTCGGCCCGGTAGCAGGTGCTGGAGCAGACGACCCTGGACGAGGGGGTGAGGGGGACCCCCCCTGGTAGGGGGTGGGGGGTCCCCAAGGCTCCCCCCCAGCAGGGGAATGGGGGGGGGGGGCTCCTGGGGAAGGGGGGGGACACCCCGGGGACCCCCGTACCTGATGGGCAAGTCCTCCAGCCGCACGGCGTGGTCCATGAAGTACCCTGGAGCGGAGGGGTGGGCTGGGGGGCTCCTGGAGCCCCCCCAAATCCACAGCCCCCCCCAAATCCACAGCCCCCCCAAACGCACAGCCCCCCCTAAACGCACAGCGTCCCCCCCCAACGCACAGCCCCCC
>JAJKFH010001242.1:0-15441 GCA_023333565.1 Puffinus mauretanicus | reverse complement strand
CGTTTGCAGTCCGTAGGCAGCCCCACCAACACCGGGGCTCTCTGTCTGTTCTCCCACCTAACCTCAACCTAGCCCTGACCCTCACCGGGAACAAGGTCCGAAGCGGCTGCCCTCCACGTGGAGCTTGGCACTAAGGTAGCTGGAAATCAATGTTGATGCTTGACCTCACCTTTCCTTTGTAGCCCCACCAACACCGGGGCTCTGTCTCTGTTCTTCTACTTAGCCTCTACATATCCCTTCCCCTCATCAGGGCAAAGCTCCGCAGCGGCCACCCTCCACATGGGGCTTGGCACTGAGAGAGCCAGGAATCAAGGTTGATGCTGGCCCTCACGATCACTTCGCAGCCCCGTCTCAGCCCCACCAACACCGGGGCTCTGTCTCTGTTCTCCCACTTAGCCTTGACATATCCCTTCCCCTCATCAGGGCAAAGCTCCGAAGCGGCCACGCTCCATATAGGGCTTGGCACTGAATAGCCAGGACTCGCGGATGATCCTGCCCTCACCTTCCTTGGCAGCCCCACCAACACCGGGGCTCTGTCTCTGTTCTCCCACTTAGCCTCGACATATCCCTTCCCCTCATCAGGGCAAAGCTCCGAAGCGGCCACCCACCACATTCGGCTCAGGCACAGAAGTGGCCAGGAATGAAGGCTGATGCTGGCCCTCACGATCTCTTGGCAGCCCCTCCTCAGCCCCACCATCCCCTGCTCCCTTCTCTTTGGTGTCTTCCACCTAAACATCAACCTGCATCTTACCTTCATCAGAGCCAGGCTCTGAAACGTCTACCCACCAGATGGCGCTCCAACACAGAGGGAACCAAGATGACTGTTGTTCGTTGCACTCGCCTGCCCTGGCCGCCCTTTGAGGTCCCCACCAACACCGGGGCTATGCGCTTGCCGTAGCACTCAGCCATCAACCTTGCCGCAGCCCAACTGCAAAGCAGACAAGCGCCCCGTCGAGCTCCCACACACATTTAGCCAGGACTGAAATACGTTCGCGGCGCTCACCTTCCTTTTACAGCCCCTTCTCAGCTGCCCAGCACCCAGCCATCTCCAGCACCGCAAATGCGCAACATCCAGCACACCTAGCCCCCCTTGGGATCATTGGCAGTGCTTGGTGCTGGGCATGGGTCAGTGCTGGGTCGTGGGGCTACTGTGTGCTAGGCCCTGAGTGGAGTGGGTTCTGGACAGGTCTGGGTGCTGCGGTTGCTGGGTGTTGGGCATATCTGGGTGCTCGACATGTCCCTGTGCTGGGCACTGGGAGGATTTGGTGCTGGGAATGGGCAGGTGATGATCGTGTCTGGGTGGTGGATGCTGGCTACAGGCAGTGCTGGGCACTGGGAGGATTTGGTGCTGGGAATGGGCAGGTGATGATCGTGTCTGGGTGGTGGGTGCTGGCTACAGGCAGTGCTGGGCACTGGCTGCGCTGGGTGCTGGTCACTGGGGGTACTGGGTTCTAGGCACTGGGCGTGCGGGGTGCTGGACATCTCTGAGTGCTGAGCATGTCCACGTGATGGGTCGTGGGCACTGGGACTGCTGGGCAGTGGGGTGCTGGGGACTATGCATATCAGGGTGCTGGGCATGCCTGTGGACTGAGTGCTTGGTGCTGGGTTCTGGATGCTGGCTGTTGGGCATTGTCTGTGTGCTGGTTATTGGGCACTGGCGGTGGTAGGCATGGGAGTGCTTGTTGCTGGGCATTTTCTGATCCTGGCTGTTGGGGGCGCTGAGCACTGGACATGTCTGGGTGATGGATGGAGGGAGTTTTGGGGGCTGGGCACTAGGGGTGCTGGCTAGTGGGTATGTCCGTGTGCTGGGCATGTCCATATGCCGGATGCTGTGCGCTGGGGATGCTGGGCACTGGGGTTAGTGGGTGCTGTGCACTGGGGTTGCTGGGTGCTGGGCTGCGCGACGGCTGGGAGTGCTGGGTACTTTGCATAAGCAGGTGCAAGGTATGTCTTGCTGCTGGATGGTGGGTTCTGGGGCTACTGGGAGCTGGGGGTATTGGGTGCTGGGCACTGGGGTTGCTGGGTGCTGAGTCCTGTGGGTGCTGGTTGCTGGGGCCTGGGAGTGCTGGGTACTATGCATAAGCGGGTGCAGGGTATGTCTTGCTGCTGGGTGCTGGGGGTATTGGGTGTTGGCCACTGGGCTGTTGGGTGCTGGGCACGTCCTCATCCTTGGCATGACTGATGCTGGGCACTGGGGGTGCTGGCTGCTGGGAGCTAGGGGTGCTGGCTGTGAGCATTTCAGTTGCTGGACATGACCAGGTGCTGGGCGTGTCCAGGTGCTGGGCATGTGCAGATGCTGTGTGCTCGGCACTTGGGGTTCTGGGTGGTGAGCAGGGAGGGTGCTGGACGCTGGGGATGCTGGCTGTTGCGGTGCTGGGTGCTGGGCACTGGGGCTGCTGAGTGGTGGGCATGTCCAGGTGCTGTTTGTTGGCGGTTGGGGTGCTGGGTTTTGCGCCTGTCTGGGAGTTAGTGCTGGGCCCTGGGGGTGCTGTGTATGTCCGAGTGCTGGCCATGTCTGGATGCTGGGTAAAGGGGTTCTTGGGCTGTGGGGGTGTTGGGTATGCTGGTTTCTGGGCACTGGGGAGGTGCTGGCTGCGAGACCTGTATGGTGGTGGGTATTTGGTGTACTGGGTGCAGTGCACTGGGCGTGCTGGGTGCTGGGCATGTCTGGGTGCTATGTGCTGATCACTGGGGATGTTGGGGGCTGGTTTGCTGTGTTCTGGTGTGTAGCGTGCTGGGCATGTCCAGGTGCTGGGTAGTGGGCGCTGGTGGGGGGGTGGCCCCAGGGGGTGCTGTATGCTGGGCATGTCCGGGGGGTGGGTGTTGGGCAGTGGGGTTGCTGGGTGCTGGGAATGTGCGGGTGCTGGGGACTGGGCCCTGAGGTTGCTGGGGGCTGGGCACTCGGGTTGCTGGGTGCTGGCTGGTGCGGTTGCGGGGCCCTGGTATTGCTGGGTACTATGCATAACTGAGTGCAGGGTATCTCTTGGTGCTGGAGGTACTGGGTGCTGGGCATATCCGGTGCTGAGTCTGTGCTCTGGAGCTGCTGGGTTCTGTGCTCTGGGGGTGCTTGTTTCTTGGCACGTGCGTGTGCTGTGTGCTCTGCCCTGGTTGTGCTGGGTATGTGTGGGTGTTGGGCAGTGTGGGTGCTGTGTGGTGGGCGCTGGGCATGTCTGGGTGCTGGGTGATGGGCACGGGGGGTTCTGGGCGATGGGGAGCAGGGAAGCTGCCTGCTAGGCATGTCTGAGTGCTGGGCATGTCCGGGTGCTGGGTACTGTGCGCTGGCAGTGGTGGGCGGTGGTGGTGCTGGGTGCTGGGCATGTCCGGGTGCTAGGCAATGGCAGTGCTGGGTGCTTGGCGCTGGGGGTGATGGTCTTTGGGTGTGCTGGGTGCTGGGCATGTCCCTGTGCTGGGTGGTGGGGGCGCTGGGCATGTGCAGGTGTTGGTTGCCGGGCCCTGGGTGTACTGGGTGCTGGACGCTGGGGTGGTTGGTTTCTGGGCGCTGGGGGTGCTGGGTTCTGTGCCCCTGTGTTGCTGGGTGCTGAGCATGTCCGGGTGCTGGCCATGTCTAAGTGCAGCGTGCTAGGCACTGGGTGCTGGGGGGTGGGGGTGCTGGACGCTGAGTGTTGGGTATGCTGGTTTCCGGGCACTGGGCGGAAGTGTGTGAGACCTGTGGGGGTGTTGTATGGTGGGTGTTTGGGGTGCTGAGCGCTGCAGGTGCTGGGCATGTCCAGGTGCTATGTGCTGATCACTGGGGTTCTTGGGGGCTGGTTTACTGTGTTCTGGTGTGTTGGGCGCTGGGCATGTTTGTCTGGGTGCTGGGCATGTCTGGGTGCTGGGTACTGGGAACTGGCAGTGTTGGGGCGGTGCGGGTGCTGTGTGCTGGGCATGTCGGGGTGCTGGGTACTGGGCAGTGGGAGTGCTGGGTGCTAGGTACTGGGGGTGCTGGGCCCTAGCATTGCTGGCTAATATGCAAAACTGAGTGCAGGGTATGTCTTGGTGCTGGATGCTTGGTGCTGGAGGTACCGGGTGCTGGGCATATGCAGTGCTGGGTGTTGGGCATATGCGGTGCTGGGTGGCTGTGCTGGGGTTGCTGGGTGCTGTGCTGTGAGGGTGCTGGATTCCTGGCATGTGCGTGTGCTGTGTGCTGGGCCCCGGTTGTGCTGGGTATGTGTGGGTGCTGGGTGTTGGGCACTGGGGGTGGTGGTGCTAGGTATGTCTGGGTGCTGAGCAATGGTGGTGCTGGGTGCTTGGCGCTGGGGGTGGTGGTCCCTGGGGCTGCTGTGTGCTGGGCACGTTGGGGTGCTGGGTTTTGGGCGGTGGGGGTACTGGGTGCTGGGCGTGTGCGTGTGTTGGTTGCTGGACCCTGGCGTGCTGGGCGCTGGGGCTATCGGTTACTGGGTGCTGGGGGTGCTGGGTTCAATGCAGCGTATGCAGGTCCTGGGCAGTGGGTGTGCTGGAAGCTGGGTGTTGGGTATGCTGGTTCCCTGCCACTGCGGGTGCTGGGTGTGAGACTTGTGGGCGTGCTGGATGGTGGGTGTTTGGTGTGCACCCTCACTGCCCACTACCCAGAATCCCAAGTGCCGAGCACACAGCATCCGGACGTGCCCAGCACCTGCACACGCCCAGCACCCACAAGACCCAACAACCAGCACCTGGTCATGACCAGTACCTGGAAATGCCCACAGCCAGCACCCCTAGCTCCCCGCACCCAGCACTCCCAGGGCCCAGCACTCATTCCCGGACATGCGCACAACCCAGCACACCCACCGCCAACACACAGCATTGAGACATGCCCAGCACCCAGCAGCCCCAGTGCCCAGCATCCACCAGCAAGACATACCCTGCACCCAATTATGCATGGTACCCAGCACTCCCAGGGCCCAGCAACCAGTAGCCCCAGTACCTCAGCTCGCTTCTGTAATTCTACACAATGAAGACTTGTGGCTTAGCAGTTAGGTAACTAGCAGGTGTGGTGTTTGCAGGTGTGTAGAATTGTAGTCGAAATCGGGTCTCCTGGAAGCATTGTTAGACTCTAGTGAAGAGTAACCTTGGAAACGAGAACCGTAAACAAACGTGGTCCAGACGTGGCTCGGAGACAAACCTCGACCTTACAAGGAAAGAAAGGAACAGGTTCACGAAGAGTTCACTACCCCGCTGACCACCAGAGACCACCCGAGACCCTCAAGGAGACCCTAAAGGTTTTAGTGCGCATGTGTCTAGGATGATGTAATATTATAATCGGTTCTCGGAAATTTAAGGAATATGTAAAACATAAACTGAAAATATGTATGAGAAGCATGGATACAAACAGAAAGGTGATTAGACCCGGTGTGCTTCATTTGTGGCAAGTCCACCCAAGCACCCAGGCCTGAATAAAACAATCTCTCTCCTGAGCGTGTGGAATTGCTTAACTGCACGCCGGGCACGAATCCGCTTTTTGGACGACAGTTTTTGGCGACCCAGGTGGGACTGCTGTGAAGCCTTGCCCGCATCGACTTGCCGGCTCTCGGTGGGGAGACCCTGCTCTCCGGACTCCAGCGCACACCGCCCTTTTGATCGGGGACTCTGTGAGTATTCTCCCCGACCAGAGCAGGTGAGCGACTCAACAGTGCAACGCTAAGGTAAAAGAGATATTGTGCTGGGGTATAAAATTGTGCATGCATTTGGTAAGGAATTGTGGCCAAAGGTAAAAAGGTTTATTCATATGCGTTTGACAGTGACGACTGGAGTATATGAAATCATGGTTAAGAATGTTCTTTTTGGGCAAAAATATGGGAACTCAATAGTCTGAAGTAACACCTTGCTCTCCCCTTGGATGCATCATAAAATATTGGGGAACATTTGGGGGAGATCCTTTGAGAAAGGAGAAATTAATTGAGTCTTGTACTAAATGGTGGCCAATGTATAAATTAGAAGATGAGGAAAAACGGCCAGAATTGGCAACACTGCAATATAATACTACCTTGCAACTGATAATATTTTGTAGATGACAGGGCAAATGGGATGAGGCCCCTTCTGTGGACTTGTTCTTTCCCTTGAGAAATGATCATGAAATTCGGAAGAAATGTAAACTTTTAGACTCAGATTCTAATGTGATGATGATGATGATGGAGGACAAGGAACCAAAACCACATTGTTCTTCTGCTTGTAGTCTAGGAAAACGGTGTTTAAAACTAGGAGAAGAGGAAGACGGTACACAGATGTTGGTGGCACCGAGTGAAAATGAAAGTTTTGAAACTGAAGCAAGGGGAAGTAATCCCTTTAGTCCAATAGCTGGCAGAACTGGGACCCAAGAGGGGTCTGTTTTGTTAGCACCCCTTCCTCAGGCTGTGGGCCTAAGGGGGGGACCAGTGTTTGCGAAAATACCTTTTACTACTTCTGATTTGATGAATTGGAAAGAATTGGCAGGATCCTATAGGGAAAACCCTGAAAAGGTGTATAGATCTTTAAAAACAATTATTAAAAGTCATAATCCCGATCGGCAAGATATTCAAATTCTTTTAAATAATTTGTTAACTCCTGAAGAAGAGAGGGTCGTATTGGAAAAAAACCTAATATGGAAAATGAAAGAAAAAAAGGGGAAACGGAAAGCTGCAATTCTTGCGGCTGCTTTTGTGAATGCCCAAGGATCTGCTGGAGGTAGGGGCAGAGGATTTTGGAGAGGTAAAAGCAAAGGGTACTTAAGGGGCAGAAATCGAGGATGTGGAAATATATTTGAACAGTCTACTCCGTTAGGGATCAAACAATGCGCTGTATGTAAGAAGCAAGGACACTGGAAGAATGAGTGTCCAGAGAAGAAGAAAGTTGCTGTGATTCAGCCACAGCAAATTCCACCTGAAGCTGATCTCCTTATGATGGGAGAGGATTCGGAAGGATGGGGACTGGGATAGAAAATGATATTCTCCCAGCCGAGCCCCTGGTTCCAGTAAAGCTGGGAAGTAAAAGAGTCGAGTTTTTAGTGAGCACTGGTGCAAAATATTCTGTTATAAATACATGTAAAGGACCAATGAGTAAATTTAATGTATCTGTTGTTGGGGTCACGGGAAAGAAAGAGGTAAGGTCTTTTTTTTGAAAACTTTAAACTGTCAAATCGGAGAAAGAACATTGATGCATGAATTTTCATATATACCGGAATGCACCATGCCTCTCTTAGGACGGGATTTATTGAATAAATTGGGAGCACAAATTAACTTTGAAAAAGGAAAAATCCATTTTTCTTGGATCCAAACAAAAGGAAAAGTTCATTTTCCTGAAGCTAATGCCTGGCAAGCCCAAGTTTATTTCTTACAGACAAACACAGAAGAATCTGAAGAAATCGGTTTACCCTTCTGATTGGGCGACAGACAAACCAGGAAGAGCGAAAAATGTGGAACTGGTAAAAGTTGAATTGAAAACAGGAGTTCGACCGCTCTGGAAGAAAACAGTCAAAAGATTTTTGCCTTTGAATGGGAAGATCTGTCGACTGGGAGGAGAACTCAGCTCTGCTGGACTGTGCTGCCACGAGGGTTTAAAAATAGCCCAACCATCTTTGGAGCAGCCTTGACCAAGGAACTGGAACACTGCTCCAGTAAGGAAGATCAAATCACCCTCCTTCAGTGTGTTGATGACATCCTATTGGGAGCAGATGCTCTTGAGATCTGCAAAGACAAGACTGTTGGCTGGGTACAGGCTGTCAGAAAAGAAAGCACAAATTGCAAAACAAACTGTAATTTATTTGGGATTTCCCAAGGACAACGAAGACTGGGAAATGATAGAAAAAAAAGGGCATTTGCAAGATGGCACCCCCTCAATCTACAATATCAAGCTCCGTTAGTGGAACAAGATGACATCATTTTGAAGTAAGTGCCATTTTAAATCCTGCTTCTTCAATGCCAAGTGAAAAAGAGAGCAATCCTAACCATGATTGTTTACAAGTTATCAAACAGGCATATGCCAGCAGGCCAGACCTGAGAGATGTCCCTCTCCAGACTCCCGATGAAGAATTATTTACCGATGGAAGCAGCTTTGTTGTGAAAGGAGAAAGGAGGGCTGGCTATGCCACGGTAACTTTAACCGAAGACCAAGAAGTAAAAGCATTACCTCCAAATACATCCGCCCAGAAGGCCAAGATAACAGCTTGGACAAGAGCTTCAGATCTGGCTAAAGGTAAAAGAGTTAATATTTAGACAGACTCTAAATATGCTTTTGGAGTTGTTCATGCCCATGGAGCGATATGGAAAGAGCGAGAACTTTTGTCTGCCAGTGGCTCACCTTTAAAGTATGGAACAGAGATTTTAAATTTATTGGAAGCAGTAAAAAAAAAAAAAAAAAAAAAAAAAACCACAGGAAAAAAACCCAAAGAAGTTGCTGTGCATCCAAAGAAATTGAAATAGAATCCCCAAATGATAACGAAAAAGAAAATAAGTTGGCTAAGCTATTACAGTGCAAAAAGAATGATCAAGGATGATGGATTACTTCGCATGGACAATGTATGGTAACTCCTGAAATCATGAAGAAATTGATGGTCACAACCCATGCTGAGACACATATGGGAGCAGAAGCAATGGTCGAGTCGGTAAAACGGTATGCAAAATAGGGACTAAAATGTTATTGATTGCTAAAAGCGTGAGGGAGTGTGCTAAATGTGAGATTTGACTTAGGAACAATTCGAAAATACAAATCCGACCCCCTCCTGGAGAGGTAAGGAAAGGCGTAACTCCCGGTGAGTATTGGCTAATAGATTTTTCAGAGTTACCAAGGTGCAACCAATAATACCTTCTCCAGATGGCCAAAAGCTTTCCCGTGGCAAACCGACAAGGCAAAAGAGGTAACAAAACACTTATGGAAAGAAATTATTTCAAGATTTGGAGTCCCTTTAGAGATGTCCTCTGATAGAGGCCCACATTTTGTAGCGGAGGTTATTAAGAATGTGAGTAAGACACTAAGACGACCACAATTTAGCAGACAAGTAGAGAGAATGAACCAAGTATTAAAGAGACAAATTTCTAAAATATGTCAGGAAGCTCAGTTGAAACGCATTGAAGCTTTACCGCTTGCCTTGTTAAGAATTAGGGTAACCCCAAGAGCTAAAGAAGAAGTAAGTCCATTGGAAATTCTGGGTGGTAAACCTTCTAATGTCAATCTAACAGGAAGGTTTGACCAAATGCACGTAATAGGAGAAAAAGTGTTAACTGAATCTCTCTTGTCTTTGAGTAAAATGGCGAGTTCTTTACACAAATATGTTCTTTTGAGGACACTTTTAGCCCTGGAATTTCTGGTACATTCATTCAGCCCAGGAGACCAAGTCTACCTGCGAAGGTGGAAGGACGACCCCTTTGGAGAAAAGTGGAAAGGACCCTTCCAAGTGTTATTAACAACAACCAGTGCTGTAGAATTAGAAGAAATAGACTCTTGGATTCATTACACCAGAATAAACAAAATACCTCCTAGACCGTGGACATCTACACCTAAGGAACCATTGCAATTAACTTGAAGGCGTACTTGATGACTTACCAGAGCTGTTGCGGAATTATCTGTGATATTTAAAATATTTCTTGTTAGAAAGGAAACCAAATTAATTAGGAAATTGTGGGTTTAGGAGTAGAAAATGTGGAGCCTGTTGATATTCATTATGACGATGAGTAAAGCTGAATCCCAATTTCTATTGCCAAAATGGGAGAGAAATCAAACTATCTGAGAACTTTTAGCCCGAGAAGTAACCAACATGTCTTCTTTTTGTATTGCAGAACCTAGGTGATAATTCACAGTTAATTGCGAAGAAAATTCAACAATTAAAGGACTTAGCCTGTGGATTTAAGGAACAAGAAGGGTAAGATCTTTCTTGGTTATTTTCGTGGCTTCCAAATTTAAATTGGCTCAGACAGTTGTTCTTATTTGCAATACTGATCGTCATCTTAGTTCTAATTACTTGTTGTATGATTCAATGTATGTCTTTTTGTAGACCAAATGCTTATAACTAAATGATGGGAGACTCATGATGCTCAACATTGTAAGTCTCAAAGGGGGGACTGATGCAGTAGGTACAGTATCTACTGTTCCATACTGCTCGCTTCTGTAATTCTACACAATGAAGACTTGTGGCTTAGAAGTTAGGTAACTAGCAGGTGTGGTGTTTGCAGGTGTGTAGAATTGTAGTCGAAATCGGGTCTCCTGGAAGCAGTGTTAGACTCTAGTGAAGAGTAACCTTGGAAACGAGAACTGTAAACAAACGTGGTCCAGACGCGGCTCGGAGACAAACCTCGACCTTACAAGGAAAGAAAGGAACAGGTTCACGAAGAGTTCACTACCCCGCTGACCACCCGAGACCACCCGAGACCCTCAAGGAGACCCTAAAGGTTTTAGTGCGCATGTGTCTAGGATGATGTAATATTATAATCGGCTCTCGGAAATTTAAGGAATATTTAAGAAATTTAAGGAATATTTAAGAGCAACTTAAAATATGTATGAGAAGCATGGATACAAACAGAAAGGTGATTAGACCCGGTGTGCTTCATTTGTGGCAAGTCCACCGAGCACCCAGGCCTGAATAAAACAATCTCTCTCCTGAGTGTGTGGAATTGGTTCCTTCCACGCCAGGCAGGAATCCGCTTTTCGGACAACACCTAGCCCCCAGCACCCGCACCAGCAGCACCAGCAAGCCCAGTGCCCAGCACGCAGCAACCTCAGGGCCCAGCACCCAGCCATGCCCGCCACCTGGACATGAACAGCACCCAGCACCCCGAAACCAACACACACACACACCCAGCACCCAGCACGCCCACTGCCCAAAACCCAGCAGCCCAACATGCCCAGCACACAGCACCACCACCGCCCACCACCCCCACTGCCCAGTACCCAGCACCCACACATGCCCAGCACCCAGACACGCCCAGCAGGCAGCTTCTCTACTGCCCACTGCCCAGCATCCCGACCGCCCAGCACCCAGGGCCCGCCACACAGCATCCACACTGCCCAACACCCAGCACCCACACATACCCGGCACAACCAGGGCCCAGCACACAGCACACGCACGTGCCAGGAATCCAGCACCCTCACAGCACAGCGCCCAGCAACCCCAGCACAGCCACCCAGCACCGCATATGCCCAGCACCTAGCACCGCATATGCCCAGCACCCATTACCTCCAGCACCAGGCACCCAGCACCAAGACATACCCTGCACTCAGTTATGTGTAGTACCCAGCAATACCAGGGCCCAGCACCCCAGTACCTAGCACCCAGCACTCCCACTGCCCAACACCCACCACCCGGACGTGCCCAGCACACAGCACCCCCACTGCCCACACAGCCAGCGCCCAGTACCCAGACATGCCCAGCACCCACACATACCCAGCACTCAACACACCACTGCCCAGATCCCAGCAAACCAGCCCCCAACATCTCCAGCGATCAGCACATAGCACGCGGACATGCCCAGCACCCAGCACCCGCAGCGCTCAGCACCCACCACCCCCAGTGCTCTGTACCCAGCACCCCAAACACCCACCATCCAGCACCCCCACACATCTCACACCCAGCAGCCCCAGTGCCCAGCAACCAGCATACCAACACCCACCATCCAGCTCCCCCACCGCCCAGCACCCCCAGTGCCCAGTCCCCGCACCCAGACATGCCCAGCACCCGGACATACACAGCACTCAGCACTGTCCTGCTTCCGGCTGGGACAGAGTTAACTTTCTTCCCAGTAGCTTGAGGGGTGGGCTGGCTTTTGGGTTTGGTGTGAGAGGAGCCTTGATGGCCCCTTAATGCTTTGGCTGTTGCTGGGCGGTGCTTGCACCGGGAGACTTTTGTTCTCTCTTTTCGGTCTCCAACGGGTAGCTCGGGAGGGAGTTTGGGGGGGGCGGGGGGGTGGGGAGCACATCCGGGGTAGTTGACCCAGCTGGCCAATGGGGTATTCTATAGCATGTGACATCATGCTCAGTATAAAAAATGGGAGGGCGGGGGGGGAAACGACTCCAGTTCATGACACGCGGTCGGCAGTGGTGAGCAGTTGCATTCTGCATTGCCTGCTTTGTATAGTCTGTTGTTGTTGTTGTTGTTTTTCTCGTTGTTATTATTACTATTCTACTTCGTTTTATTTCAATCATTAAACTGTTTTTATCTCAACCCGGGAGCTTTCCTACTTGTGCCCTCCCGATTCTCTCCCCCATCCCACGGGGTGGGGGGGGAGGATAGCCAGCGGCTGCGTGGGGTTTATTTGCAGGCTGGGGTTAAACCACGACATGCACCCATCATACCCTCCACCCAGCACCCCCATGGCCCAGCACTCATTGCCGGACATGCGCACAACCAAGCACACCCACTGCCAACACACAGCCCCTGGACGTGCCCAGCACCCAGCAGCCCCAGTGCCCAGCACCGCATTGCCCAGCATCCCCAGCGCCCAGCACCCTCACTGCCCACCACCCAGAACAACAAGTGCCAAGCACACAGCATCCGGACATGCCCAGCACCGGGACACACCCAGCACCCACAAGACCCAGCACCCGGTCATGACCAGCAACTGGAAATGCCCACAGCCAGCACCTCTAGCTCTCAGCAGCCACCAACCCCAGTGCCCAGCACTCAGCACCCAGTCGTGCCAAGCACTCGGACTTGCCCAGCACCCAACACGCCAGTGCTCAGCACCCCGCACCCGGTCGTGTCCAGGGCCCAGCACACAGCACCCACACTGCCCAACACCCAGCACCCACACATACCTGGCACAACCAGGGCCCAGCACACAGCCCACGCACGTGCCAGGAATCCAGCATCCCCAGAGCACAGCACCCAGCCACCCCAGCACAGCCACCCAGCACCGCATATGCCCAGCAGGAAGCACTGCATATGCCCAGAACCCAGCACCCAGTAGCTCCAGCACCAGGCACCCAGCACCAAGACATACCCTGCACTCAGTTATGCAGAGTACCCAGCAATACCAGGGCCCAGCACCCCAGTACCTAGCACCCAACACTCCCACTGCCCAACACCCACCACCCGGACATGCCCAGCACACAGCACCCCCACCACCCCACACCGCCAGCGCCCACTATGCAGCACCCAGAAATGCCCAGCACCCAACACACCAGAACGCAGCAAACTGGCCCCCAACATCCCCACTGATCAGCACATAGCACCCAGAATGTCCAGCACCCGCAGCGCTCAGCACCCAGCACCCGCAGCGCTCAGCACCCAGCACCCTCAGGGCCCAGCAGCCAGCACCACAGTAACCAGCATCCCCAGCGCCCAGCACCCGGTCATGCCGAGCACCTGGACATGCCCAGCACCAAGCACGCCTGTGCCCAGCACACAATAGCCCCAGCACCCAGTAGCCCCAGCACCCAACATCCAGCAGCAAGAGATACCCTGCACCCGCTTACGCATAGTACCCAGCACCCACAGCGCTCAGCAGCCAGCATCCCCAGTGCTCTGCACCCAGCACACCAGACACCCACCATCCAGCACCCCCACACATCTCACACCCAGCACCCCGTCCCCGCACCCAGACATGCCCAGCACCCGACATACACAGCACTCAGCACTGTCCTGCTTCCGGCTGGGACAGAGTTAACTTTCTTCCCAGTAGCTTGGGGGGTGGGCTGGCTTTTGGGTTTGGTGTGAGAGGAGCCTTGATGGCCCCTTAAGGCTTTGGCTGTTGCTGGGCGGTGCTTGCACCGGGAGACTTTTGTTCTCTCTTTTCGGCCTCCCACAGGAAGCTCGGGGGAGGGGGTTGGGGGGGCGGGGGGTGGGGAGCACATCCGGGGTAGTTGACCTAGCTGGGCAATGGGGTATTCTATTGCATGTGACATCATGCTCAGTATAAAAAAAGGGAGGGGGCGGGGGGGGAACGACTCTCCCCCCCCTCCCCCTAGTTCATGACACGCGGTCGGCAGCGGTGAGCAGTTGCATTCTGCATTGCCTGCTTTGTATCGTCTGTTGTTGTTGTTGTTCTCATTGTTATTATTACTGTTCTACTTCGTTTTATTTCAATCGTTAAACTGTTTTTATCTCAACCTGGGAGCTTTCCTACTTGTGCCCTCCCGATTCTCTCCCCTATCCCACGGGGTGGGGGGGGAGGAGAGCCAGCGGCTGCGTGGGGTTTATTTGCAGGCTGGGGTTAAACCACGACATGCACCCATCATACCCTCCACCCAGCACCCCCATGGCCCAGCACTCATTGCCGGACATGCGCACAACCCAGCACACCCACCGCCAACACACAGCCCCTGGACATGCCTAGCACCCAGCAGCCCCAGCACCCAGCATCCAGCAGCAAGAGATACCCTGCACCTGCTTATGCATAATACCCAGCACTCCCAGGGCCCAGCAACCAGCACTTAGCCCCCAGCACCCACACCAGCCAGCACCCAGCAAGGCCGGTGCCCAGCAACCTCAGGGCCCAGAACCCAGCAGCCAGCCATTGCCCAGCACCCGGACATACCCAGCAACCCCAGTGCACAGAACCCAGAAGCCCCGGTGCCCAGAAACCAACCACCCCAGTGTCCAGCACCCAGTACACCCAGGGCCCAGCAACCAACACCCGCACATGCCCAGCACCCCCACCACCCAGCACACCCAAACACCATCACCCCCAGCGCCAAGCACCCAGCACTGCTATTGCTTAGCACCGGGACGTGCCCAGCACCCAGTACCACCACCACCAGTGCACAGTACCAAGCACCTGGATATGCCCAGCACTGAGACATTCCTAGAAGGCAGCTTCCCTGCTCCCCATCGCCCAGGACCTCCAGTGCCCAGCACCGGGACATGCCCAGTGCCCACCACGCAGCACCCATACTGCCCAACACCCAGCACCCACACATACCCAGCACAACCAGGGCCCAGCACATGCACATGCCAGGAATCCAACACCCCCAGAGCACAGCACCCAGCAAACCCAGAGAACACACCTAGCACCGGATATGGCCAGCACCAGGACATACCCTCCACTCAGTTATGCATAGTACCAAGCAATGCCAGGGCCCAGCACCCCCAGTACCTAGCACTCAGCACTCCCACCACCCAATACCCACCACCGGACATACCTAGCAGCCCCACTGCCCGTGCCCAGCACCCAGACGTGCCCAGCACCCAAACAAGCCCAGCGCCCAACACACCAGAAAGCAGCAAACCAGCCCCCACCATCCCCAGTGATCTGCACATAGCACCCAGCACACACTGCGCTCAGCACCCACCACCCCCAGTGCCCAGAAACCAGCATACCTAATGCCCAGCATCCAGTACCACCACCCCCCAGCACCCCAACTGCCCAGTACCCGCACGCGGATATGCCCAGCACCCAAACATACACAGTACCCCTAGGACCCAGCACTCAGAACTCCAGCGCACTGCACTGTCCTGCTTCTGGCTGGGACAGAGTTAACTTTCTTCCCAGTAGCTCGGGGGGTGGGCTGGCTTTTGGGTTTGGTGTGAGAGGGGAGCCTTGATGGCCCCTTAACGCTTTG
>JAJKFH010000874.1:0-13530 GCA_023333565.1 Puffinus mauretanicus | reverse complement strand
CAGCCCATACTTGTAATCCTGTTAATCTAACTATTTGGAATCCAGAACAATGGAAACAGCAAGATGTAAAAATGGGATTTAAGATATATGGACCTGGGGAAGATCCGGGAGCTGTTTTACCGATAATAATTAACGAGAAATCTAGAGAGTCAATACAACACCCGTTATTGTTTAACTCATTTTATCATGAAATAGAAACAGGAGTGAAATATGAAATTCCCACAGTTGCTAAGAATCTATTTGTAAATCTTGCTGAAAATATTGCTAAGTCTAAATATAACTAACTGTTATGTTTGTGGTGGAACAGATCAAGGCGAACGATGGCCTTGAGAAGCTATGGAAAGTAATATAAGTGATCCCCAAATATGGAAAACAATGGGAAAGGGTAATAGGAAACAACGATGGGTACTCCAAACAAGTATAATTGGAAGGAGTTGTTGGCAAAATCTAAAGGATGATGGAAAACAAAGACAAGAAGGTAATCTAGATTGTGAAGGAGGTTACCTATGGAATGAAACTAAGAACAGCTGGGATGAGTGGGGAAGCCCGCTGGAAATAAGTGATCAATTTAAAAATTGGACTAATGGAACAAACATATCAAATGGTTAGCCAACTCCCGAAGGACATTATTGGATTTGTGGCAAACTGGCTTATGCATATTTGCAAAAAAATTGGACAGGATCCTGTGTATTAGGAACTATAAGACCCGGTTTTTTTCCTGTTACCCACAAATCGGGGAGAATGGCTAGGAGTCCAAGTGTATGCTGAAGCTGATGAATTGGGAACAAGGCGTAATAAACGGAGCTTACAAATTGGAAATTGGAAAAATAACGAAGTGGCCTTCTAAGAGAATCATTGCCTATTATGATCCAGCTACATGGGCAGAAGACGGATCCTGGGGTTACAGGACCCCAATATATATGCTTAATAGAATAATTAGGTTACAAGCTGTGCTAAAAATAATTGTAAATAAAACCGGGATGCACTCGGATTAATTGCAAGGCAAAATACCAAAATGAGAACTGCTTTATATCAAAACCACTCAAACCCCTGAGGATAATTCCCTTTGGAAACTGATACAAGCCAGTTACCTGGTGTTAAACAACACAAATCCAAATATGACCCAACATTGTTGGTTGTGTTACGATATAAAACCCCCCTTCTATGAGGTAATGGGCATCCACTTAGAGACAAAAAGGGTAAATGGTTCAAACCCAATACAATGCCTGTGGAATTCTGAAGGTCGGAAACCAGGCCTGACAATGCAACATGTATCAGGACAAGGAAGGTGTATTAGAAATGTACCCCCAGAGAAAATTAAATTATGCAAGATAAACACTTCCCAAAAAGATAAGCCCCCTGCTGATTGGCTAATACCAGCTAATAATACCAAATGGATCTTCTCCAAAACTGGTATCACCCCCTGTCTATCTCTCAAATTGTTCAACGCATCTGAGGAATTTTGCATACAAGTGATGATAATTCCCTGAATCATATACCACTCTGAGGAATTTGTATAAAATTACCAGAATACGCAGAGTCACCACTTACAAAAACGAGAACCATTCACCCTTACAGCTTTGACAGTAGCCACTTTGATAGCTGTAGGAGCAACAGGTGCAGGCACGGGAATAACATCATTGGTACAACAAAATCAGAAATTTCAATCACTCAGAATAGCAGTAGACGAAGATCTACTTTGAATAAAAAAATCAATTAGCGCTTTAGAAAAATCATTAAGATCGTTATCTGAAGTGGTGCTACAAAATAGAAGGGGACTGGATTTAATGTTTTTACAACAAGGCGGGTTATGTGCCGCCTTGGGAGAACAGTGTTGTGTACATGCTGATCATACCGGAGTTATAAGAGATATTATGACAAAACTTCGAGAGGGCCTAGAAAAACAGAAACGAGAGCAAGAAACGCAGCAGAGCTGGTATGAGTCCTGGTTTAATCACTCTCCTTGGGTTACTACGCTACTATCTACCATTGCAGGACCCCTGATTATATTGATATTGGTATTAACTTTTGGACCCTGTATATTCAATAGAGTAGTAACCATTGTAAAAAAAAAAACAGATTAGAAGCCGCTCATTTGATGATTATAAAAGCCAAGTACGAACCTTTGGAAGGAATACCGGAGGTGGAAGAGACCTTCATTTTAAGCCAGCAGGAGCTTAAGCGATTTGATGAACAAAATTGTGAAAAGAAAAAGGGGGGATTGTGATAAACTGTGAACTGTTTTGTTCATCAAGGTCTTGTGATATGTGTTAGTTGTTAGACTATAGAGTGACATAATATTCTATGAGCTGGCTGCAATCTATTTTGAATCTTGTATAACTATGTTTGCTAAAAGTTCGCTGAAGTTTTCTTAGAGCATTAAAGTTTGGATGGTAATGATAGAGGAACTAACACTTAAGGGTTAATAACAGAGCCATTGTCTAGCCTAAGCCATAAACTAACTAACAATTCCTGACTGAGATTTCACCATGGTACATCCTCCCACTTGATAAGAGCAGACAGGCCTTGAGCTGGCTCGTTAGGCCTCCTATGTAACAACTGTGATGAGATAGTGTCCTATGTAAATCACTAACAATAAACAACTGTGAAGGGATAAGTGTTAAAGGACAAGATAACCCGATGCCCCGTTACATTCCAAGAATCGAGGAACAGATGAGTTAATTAAATGACCATATATAGACAAAGGAAGCCCAGAGTTCAACTAACGGACACAGTGAAGAAGACTATGAACGACCACCGGAGAGGAAAAAGACCCTAACCCTAATTTTACTCGCATGCTTGGACTATGTAAATGACTTTTGGAACTCATTTTAATACGAAGCGGGGACAGGTCATGCATATGTATAGGCATATTACAAAATTATATGAATATGTAATGTTTTACTGTATATATTTATGATGAGTGTCGCATTACGGTGTGTGTTCTGGCGGAGCAGAGACTCCCGGCACACCCAGCGCTGTTTTGCTTACTGGTCGCTTGCTTTTAATAAACAAAAATTTCTAATTGACTAGTCTCTGTCACTCAATTGGACAGATAAATTATAACAGCACTCAGGACTGTCCCGCTTCTGGCTGGGACAGAGTTAACTTTCTTCCCAGTAGCTTGGGGGGTGGGCTGGCTTTTGGGTTTGGTGTGAGAGGAGCCTTGATGGCCCCTTAATGCTTTGGCTGTTGCTGGGCGGCGCTTGCACCGGGAGACTTTTGTTCTCTCTTTTCGGCCTCCCACAGGAAGCTCGGGGAGGGGGTTGGAGGGGGCGGGGGGGGCGGGGGGGGTGGGGAGCATCTCCGGGGTAGTTGACCTAGCTGGCCAATGGGGTATTCTATTGCATGTGACATCATGCTCAGTATAAAAAAAGGGAGGGGGCAGGGGGGGAACGACTCCCCCCCCCTTCCCCCCAGTTCATGACACGCGGTCGGCAGCGGTGAGCAGTTGCATTCTGCATTGCCTGCTTTGTATCGGCTGTTGTTGTTGTTGTTCTCATTGTTATTATTACTGTTCTACTTCGTTTTATTTCAATCATTAAACTGTTTTTATCTCAACCCGGGAGCTTTCCTACTTGTGCCCTCCCGATTCTCTCCCCCATCCCACGGAGTGGGGGGGGAGGAGAGCCAACGGCTGCGTGGGGTTTATTTCCAGGCTGGGGTTAAACCACGACATGCACCCATCATACCCTCCACCCAGCACCCCCATGGCCCAGCACTCATTCCCGGACATGCGCACAACCCAGCACACCCACCGCCAACACACAGCCCCTGGACGTGCCCAGCACCCAGCAGCCCCAGTGCCCAGCACCCAGCAGCCCCAGCACCCAGCATCCAGCAGCAAGAGATAGCCTGCACCTGCTTATGCATCATACCCAGCACTCCCAGGGCCCAGCAACCAGCACTTAGCCCCCAGCACCCACACCAGCCAGCACCCAGCAAGGCCGGTGCCCAGCACCCAGCAACCTCAGGGCCCAGAACCCAGCAGCCAGCCATTGCCCAGCACCCGGACATACCCAGCAACCCCAGTGCACAGAACCCAGAAGCCCCAGTGCCCAGAAACCAGCCACCCCAGTGTCCAGCACCCAGTACACCCAGGGCCCAGCAACCAACACCCGCACATGCCCAGCACCCCCACCACCCAGCACACCCAAACACCATCACCCCCAGCGCCAAGCACCCAGCACTGCCATTGCCTAGCACCGGGCCGTGCCCAGCACCCAGTACCACCACCACCAGTGCACAGTACCAAGCACCCGGATATGCCCAGCACTGAGACATTCCTAGAAGGCAGCTTCCCTGCTCCCCATCGCCCAGGACCTCCAGTGCCCAGCACCGGGACATGCCCAGCGCCCACACTGCCCAACACCCAGCACCCACACATACCCGGCACAACCAGGGTCCAGCACATGCACATGCCAGGAATCCAACACCCCCAGAGCACAGCACCCAGCAAACCCAGAGCACACACCTAGCACCGGATATGGCCAGCACCAAGACATACCCTCCACTCAGCTATGCATAGTACCAAGCAATGCCAGGGCCCAGCACCCCCAGTACCTAGCACTCAGCACTCCCACCACCCAATACCCACCACCGGACATACCTAGCAGCCCCACTGCCCGTGCCCAGCACCCAGACGTGCCCAGCACCCAAACATGCCCAGCGCCCAACACACCAGCAAGCAGCAAACCAGCCCCCACCATCCCCAGTGATCTGCACATAGCACCCAGCACACGCTGCGCTCAGCACCCACCACCCCCAGTGCCCAGAAACCAGCATACCTAATGCCCAGCATCCAGTACCACCACCCCCCAGCACCCCAACTGCCCAGTACCCGCACGCGGATATGCCCAGCACCCGAATATACACAGTACCCCTAGGACCCAGCACTCAGAACTCCAGCGCACTGCACTGTCCTGCTTCCGGCTGGGACAGAGTTAACTTTCTTCCCAGTAGCTTGGGGGGTGGGCTGGCTTTTGGGTTTGGTGTGAGAGGAGCCTTGATGGCCCCTTAATGCTTTGGCTGTTGCTGGGCGGTGCTTGCACTGGGAGACTTTTGTTCTCTCTTTTCGGCCTCCCACAGGAAGCTCAGGGGAGGGGGTTGGGGGGGCGGGGGGTTGGGGGGGTGGGGTGGGGAGCACATCCGGGGTAGTTGACCTAGCTGGGCAATGGGGTATTCTATTGCATGTGACATCATGCTCAGTATACAAAAAGGGAGGGGGCGGGGGGGGAACGACTCCCCCCCCCTCCCCCTAGTTCATGACACGCGGTCGGCAGCGGTGAGCAGTTGCATTCTGCATTGCCTGCTTTGTATCGTCTGTTGTTGTTGTTGTTCTCATTGTTATTATTACTGTTCTACTTTGTTTTATTTCAATCATTAAACTGTTTTTATCTCAACCTGGGAGCTTTCCTACTTGTGCCCTCCCGATTCTCTCCCCCATCCCACGGGGTGGGAGGGGAGGAGAGCCAGCGGCTGCGTGGGGTTTATTTGCAGGCTGGGGTTAAACCAACACATGCACCCATCATACCCTCCACCCAGCACTGCCAGGGCCCAGCACTCCCATGGCCCAGCAGTGATTCCCACACACGCACACAACCCAGCACACCCACTGCCAATGCACAGCACCTGGACATGCCCAGCAGCCCCGGAGCCCAGCACACAGCACCCAGCATCCCCAGCACCAGGATATGACAAGAAGCCAGTCCCCGCAGTGCCCAACACCCAATACCCCCACCACTCAGCAACGGAACATGCCTAGCAGCAGGCACCACCAATGTGTAGCAAGGAGTGCTAGGTGTGGTGGATATGGCACATTTGGGGTGCTGGAGCTGGCTGGCTGTTGGGCAGCAGAGAAGTGTCTATCAAGGGAAGGTGAGAGCCACCAACATCTTTCAGTCCTGCCTGTTAGTTTAAGGGAGCCCGAAGAGGAGATTGACTGCTTTGCAGTTGGGCTCTGGTAAGGTTGCTGGTTGGATGGCAGAGCGACAGCAGCTCCCTCTGAAAGAGCTGCCACGAAAGGCAAGAGCAAGAAACAGCTTTCAATGCTGGTTCTTTCTGTGTTGGAGAGCCCTCTGGTGGGAAGCCGTTTAGGAAATGGGCTCGAGAGATGGTAAGGCAAAGGTTGATATTTAGGTTTGAGAATAAGGGAGAGGGCTGGTGGGACCGGGAAGGGGATATTCCTCGTTTGGAGTCCATGTGGTGGCTGGCGTTATCTAATGCAGAAGGGTCTCGTTATCTATGCAGAACCTCAAACTATCCCTTATCCTCATCAGAGGCAAGCTCCGAAACAGCCAAACACCTCATCCGGCTCAGGCACAGAAATAGCCAGGACTGAAGGATGATGCCGTCCCTCACGATATCTTGGCAGCCTCTTCTCAGCCCCAACAAAACATCAGGGCTCTCTGTCTGTTCTCCCACCTAATCTCAACCTAGCCCTGACCCTCACCGGGAACAAAGTCTGAAGCGGCCGCCCTCCACATGGAGCTTGGCACTAAAGTAGCCAAAAATCAAGGCTGATGCTGGCCCTCACCTTTCCTTTGTAGCCGCACCAACACCGGGGCTCTGTCTCTGTTCTCCCACTTAGCCTCGACATATCCCTTCCCCTCACCAGGGCAAAGCTCCGAAGCGGCCACCCTCCACATGTGGCTTGGCACTGAGATAGCCAGGAATCAAGGATGATGGTGGTCCTCACGATCACTTCGCAGCCCTGTCTCAGCCCCACCAACACCGGGGCTCTGTCTCTGTTTTCCCACTTAGCCTCGTCTTATCCCTTACCCTCATGAGGGCAGAGCTCGGAAGCGGCCAACCTCCACGTGGAGCTTAGCAGTGAGGTAGTCAGGAATCAAGGTTGATGCTGGTCCTCACGATCTCTTGGTAGCCCCGTCTCAGCCCCACCAATACTGGGGCTCTGTGTCTCTGCTCGCACCTAACAGCGACCTATCCCTTAACCTCATCGGAGCCAAGCTCCGCAGCGGCCACCCTCCACATGGGGCTTGGCACTGAGATAGCCATGAATCAAGGATGATGCTGGCCCTCACGATCACTTCGCAGCCCCGTCTCAGCCCCACCAACACCGGGGCTCTGTCTCTGTTTTCCCACTTAGCCTCGTCATATCCCTTACCCTCATGAGGGCAAAGCTCGGAAGCGGCCAACCTCCACGTGGAGCTTGGCAGTGAAGTAGTCAGGAATCAAGGTTGATGCTGGCCCTCACCTTTCCTTGGTAGCCCCACCAAATCCGAGGCTCTGTCTCTGTTCTCCCACTTATCCTCGACATATCCCTTCCCCTCATCAGGGCAAAGCTCCGAAGCGGCCACGCTCCATATAAGGCTTGGCACTGAATAGCCAGGACTCGCGGATGATGCTGGCCCTCCCCTTCCTTGGCAGCCTCACCAACAACGGGGCTCTGTCTCTGTTCTCCCACTTATCCTCGACATATCCCTTCCCCTCATCAGGGCAAAGCTCCGCAGCGGCCATTCTCCACATGGGGCTTGGCACTAAGATAGCCACGAATCAAGGCTAACGCTGGCCCTCACCTTCCATTTGCAGTCCCTAGGCAGCCCCACCAACACCGGCGCTCTCTGTCTGTTCTCCCTCCCAACCTCAACCTAGTCCTGACCCTCATCAGGGCCAAGCTCCGAAGGGGCCACCAACCACATGGGGCTAGGCAATGAAGTAGCCAGGAACCAAGGCTGATGCTGGCCCTCACGGTCTCTTGGCAGCCGCTTCTAAGCCCCAGCGACACCGGCGCTCTTTGTCTGTTCTCCCACTTAGCCTCGACATACCCCTTACCCTCATCAGGGCAAAGCTCCGAAGCGGCCACGCTCCATATAGGGCTTGGCACTGAATAGCCAGGACTCGCGGATGATCCTGCCCTCACCTTCCTTGGCAGCTTCCCCAACACCGGGGCTCTGTCTCTGTTCTCCCACTTAGCCTCGACATATCCATTACCCTCATCAGGGCAAAGCTCCGCAGCGGCCACCCTCCACATGGGGCTTGGCACTGAGCTAGCCAGGAATCAAGGTTGATGCTGGCCCTCACAATCACTTTGCAGCCCATTCTCATCCCCACCAACACCGGGGCTCTCTGTCTGTTCTCCCACCTAACCTCAACCTAGCCCTGACCCTCACCGGGAACAAAGTCCGAAGCAGCCATTCTCCACATAGAGCTTGGCACTAAGGTAGCCAGAAATCAAGGTTGATGCTGGCCCTCACCTTTCCTTTGTAGCCCCACCAACACCGGGGCTCTGTCTCTGTTCTCCCACTTAGCCTCGACATATCCCTTCCCCTCACCAGGGCAAAGCTCCGAAGCGGCCACCCTCCACATGTGGCTTGGCACTGAGATAGCCAGGAATCAAGGATGATGGTGGTCCTCACGATCACTTCGCAGCCCTGTCTCAGCCCCACCAACACCGGGGCTCTGTCTCTGTTTTCCCACTTAGCCTCGTCTTATCCCTTACCCTCATGAGGGCAGAGCTCGGAAGCGGCCAACCTCCACGTGGAGCTTAGCAGTGAGGTAGTCAGGAATCAAGGTTGATGCTGGTCCTCACGATCTCTTGGTAGCCCCGTCTCAGCCCCACCAATACTGGGGCTCTGTGTCTCTGCTCGCACCTAACAGCGACCTATCCCTTAACCTCATCGGAGCCAAGCTCCGCAGCGGCCACCCTCCACATGGGGCTTGGCACTGAGATAGCCATGAATCAAGGATGATGCTGGCCCTCACGATCACTTCGCAGCCCCGTCTCAGCCCCACCAATACCGTGGCTCTGTATCTCTGCTCGCACCTAACAGCGACCTATCCCTTAACCTCATCGGAGCCAAGCTCCGAAGCGGCCACCCTCCACATGGGGCTTGGCACTGAGAGAGCCAGGAATCAAGGATGATGCTGGCCCTCACGATCACTTCGCAGCCCCGTCTCAGCCCAACCAACACCGGGGCTCTGTCTCTATTCTCCCACTTAGCCTCGACATATCCCTTCCCCTCATCAGGGCAAAGCTCCGGCGGCCCACGCCATATAGAGACTTAGCGCACAGATACCAGGACTTCATGGGATGATCCTGCCCTCACCTTCCTTGGCAGCTTCACCAACACCGGGGCTCTGTCTCTGTTCTCCCACTTAGCCTCGACATATCCCTTCCCCTCATCAGGGCAAAGCTCCGAAGCAGCCATTCTCCACATAGAGCTTGGCACTGAGCTAGCCAGGAATCAAGGTTGATGCCGGCCCTCACGATCACTTCGCAGCCCCGTCCCAGCCCCACCAACACCGGGGCTCTGTCTCTGTTCTCCCACTTAGCCTAGACATATCCCTTCCCCTCATCAGGGCAATGCTCCGAAGCGGACACGCTCCATATAGGGCTTGGCACTGAATAGCCAGGAATCAAGGGATGATGCTGGGCCCTCAATGCATCACTACGCAACCCCATCTCAGCCCCACGAACACCGGCGCTCTCTGTCTGTTCTCCCACCTAACCTCAACCTAGCCCTGACCCTCACCGGGACCAAACTCCGAAGCTGCCATTCTCCACATAGGACTTGGCACTGAGCTAGCCAGAAATCAAGGTTGATGCTGGCCCTCACCTTCCCTTGGTAGCCCCACCAAATCCAAGGCTCTGTCTCTGATTTCCCACTTATCCTCGATATATCCCTTACCCTCATCAGGGCAAAGCTCCGCAGCGGCCATTCTCCACATAGGGCTTGGCACTGAGCTAGCCAGGAATCAAGGCTAACGCTGGCCCTCACCTTCCGTTTGCAGTCCCTAGGCAGCCCCACCAACACCGGCGCTCTCTGTCTGTTCTTCCTCCTAACCTCAACCTAGCCCTGACCCTCACCGGGACCAAACTCCGAAGCGGCCATTCTCAACATGGGGCTTGGCACTGAGCTAGCCAGGAATCAAGGTTGATGCTGGCCCTCACGATCACTTCGCAGCCCCGTCTCAGCCCCACCAACACCGGGGCTCTGTCTCTCTTCTCCCACTTAGCCTGCACATATCCCTTACCCTCATCAGGGTAAATCTCCGAAGCGGCCATTCTCCACATAGGGCTTGGCACTGAGCTAGCCACGAATCAAGGCTAATGCTGGCCCTCACCTTCCGTTTGCAGTCCCTAGGCAGCCCCACCAACACCGGCGCTCCCTGTCTGTTCTCCCTCGTAACCTCAACCTAGCACTGACCCTCACCGGGACCAAACTCCGAAGCGGCCATCTCCACATAGGGCTTGGCACTGAGCTAGCCAGAAATCAAGGTTGATGCTGGCCCTCACCTTTACTTCGTAGCCCCAACAAATCCAAGGCTCTGTCTCTGATTTCCCACTTATCCTCAACCTATCCCTTACCCTCGTCAGGGCAAAGCTCCGCAGCGGCCATTCTCCACATGGGGCTTGGCACTGAGCTAGCCAGGAATCAAGGTTGATGCCGGCCCTCACGATCACTTCGCAGCCCCGTCTCAGCCCCACCAACACCGGAGCTCTGTCTCTGTTCTCCCACTTAGCCTCGACATATCCATTACCCTCACCAGGGTAAAGCTCCGAAGCGGCCACTCTCCACATGGGGCTTGGCACTGAGCTAGGCAGGAATCAAGGTTGATGCTGGCCCTCACGATCACTTCGCAGCCCTGTCTCAGCCCCACCAATACCGGGGCTCTGTATCTCTGCTCGCACCTAACAGCGACCTATCCCTTAACCTCATGGGAGCCAAGCTCCGAAGCGGCCACCCTCCACATGGGGCTTGGCACTGAGAGAGCTAGGAATCAAGGATGATGCTGGCCCTCACGATCACTTCGCAGCCCCGTCTCAGCCCCACCAACACCGGGGCTCTGTCTCTCTTCTCCTACTTAGCCTGCACATATCCCTTACCCTCATCAGGGTAAATCTCCGAAGCGGCCATTCTCCACATAGGGCTTGGCACTGAGCTAGCCACGAATCAAGGCTAACGCTGGCCCTCACCTTCCGTTTGCAGTCCCTAGGCAGCCCCACCAACACCGGAGCTCTCTGTCTGTTCTCCCTCCTAACCTGAACCTAGTCCTGACCCTCAGCAGGACCAAGCTCCAAAGGGGCCACCGACCACATGGGGCTAGGCACTGAAGTAGCCAGGAACCAAGGCTGATGCTGGCCCTCACGGTCTCTTGGCAGCCGCTTCTAAGCCCCAGCGACACCGGCGCTCTGTGACTGTTCTCCCTCTTAGCCACCACATATCCCTTACCCTCATCAGGGCAAAGCTCGGAAGGGGCCACCCTCCACGTGGAGCTTGGCACTGAGGTAGTCAGGAATCAAGGTTGATGCTGGCCCTCACGATCACTTCGCAGCCCCGTCTCAGCCCCACCAACACCGGGGCTCTCTGTCTGTTCTCCCTCCTAACCTCAACCTAGCCCTGACCCTCACCGGGAACAAAGTCCGAAGCGGCCACCCTCCACGTGGAGCTTGGCACTAAGGTAGCCAGTAATCAAGGTTGATGCTGCCCCTCACATTTCCTTTTTAGCCCCACCAACACCGGGGCTCTGTCTCTGTTCTCCCACTTAGCCTCGACATATCCCTTCCCCTCATCAGGGCAAAGCTCCGAAGCGGCCACCCACCACTTTGAGCTCAGGCACAGAAGTGGCCAGGAATGAAGGCTGATGCTGGCCCTCACGATCTCTTGGCAGCCCCTCCTCAGCCCCACCAACCCCTGCTCCCTTCTCTTTGGTGTCTTCCACGTAAACATCAACCTGCATCTTACCTTCATCAGAGCCAGGCTCTGAAACGTCTACCTACCAGATGGCGCTCCAACACAGAGGGAACCAAGATGACTGTTGTTCGTTGCACTTGCCTGCCCTGGCAGCCCTTTGAGGTCCCCACCAACACCGGGGCTATGCGCTTGCCGTAGCACTCAACCATCAACCTTGCCGCAGCCCAACTGCAAAGCAGACAAGCGCCCCGTCGAGCTCCCACACACAGTTAGCCAGGACTGAAATATGTTCGCGGCGCTCACCTTCCCTTTACAGCCCCTTCTCAGCTGCCCAGCACCCAGCCATCTCCAGCACCGCAAATGCGCAACATCCAGCACACCTAGCACCCCTTGGGATCATTGGCAGTGCTTGGTGCTGGGCATAGGTCGGTGCTGGGTCGTGGGGGTACTGTGTGCTAGGCCCTGAGTGGAGTGGGTTCTGGACAGGTCTGGGTGCTGCGGTTGCTGGGTGTTGGGCATATCTGGGTGCTCGACATGTCCCTGTGCTGGGCACTGGGAGGATTTGGTGCTGGGAATGGGCAGGTGATGATCGTGTCTGGGTGGTGGATGCTGGCTACAGGTAGTGCTGGGCACTGGCTGCGCTGGGTGCTGGTCACTGGGGGTACTGGGTTCTAGGCACTGGGCGTGCGGGGTGCTGGACATCTCTGAGTGCTGAGCATGTCCAAGTGATGGGTCGTGGGCACTGGGACTGCTGGGCAGTGGGGTGCTGGGGACTATGGATATCAGGGTGCTGGGCACGCCTGTGTACTGAGTG
Organism: Puffinus mauretanicus; assembly: GCA_023333565.1. Classification (NCBI taxonomy): domain Eukaryota; kingdom Metazoa; phylum Chordata; class Aves; order Procellariiformes; family Procellariidae; genus Puffinus; species Puffinus mauretanicus. The sequence goes on along the minus strand of JAJKFH010000874.1, from coordinate 1,059 downwards.
CTTGGTGCTGGGTTCCGGATGCTGGCTGTTGGGCATTGTCTGTGTGCTGGTTATTGGGCACTGGCGGTGGTAGGCATGGGAGTGCTTGTTGCTGGGCATTTTCTGATCCTGGCTGTTGGGGGCGCTGGGCGCTGGGCATGTCTGGGTGATGGATGGAGGGAGTTTTGGGTGCTGGGCACTAGGGGTGCTGGCTAGTGGGTATGTCCGTGTGCTGGGCATGTCCATATGCCAGATGCTGTGCGCTGGGGATGCTGGGCACTGGGGTTAGTGGGTGCTGTGCACTGGGGTTGCTGGGTGCTGGGCGGCGCGACTGCTGGGGGCTGGGAGTGCTGGGTACTATGCATAAGTGGGTGCAGGGTATGTCTTGCTGCTGGATGGTGGGTTCTGGGGCTACTGGGAGCTGGGGGTATTGGGTGCTGGGCACTGGGGTTGCTGGGTGCTGAGTCCTGTGGGTGCTGGTTGCTGGGCCCTGGGAGTGCTGGGTACTATGCATAAGCGGGTGCAGGGTATGTCTTGCTGCTGGGTGCTGGGGGTATTGGGTGTTGGCCACTGGGCTGTTGGGTGCTGGGCATGTCCTCGTCCTTGGCATGACTGATGCTGGGCACTGGGGGTGCTGGCTGCTGGGAGCTAGGGGTGCTGGCTGTGGGCATTTCAGTTGCTGGACATGACCAGGTGCTGGGCGTGGCCAGGTGCTGGGCATGTGCGGATGCTGTGTGCTCGGCACTTGGGGTTCTGGGTGGTGGGCAGGGAGGGTGCTGGACACTGGGGATGCTGGCTGTTGCGGTGCTGGGTGCTGGGCACTGGGGCTGCTGAGTGGTGGGCATGTCCAGGTGCTGTTTGTTGGCGGTTGGGGTGCTGGGTTGTGCGCCTGTCCGGGAGTTAGTGCTGGGCCCTGGGGTGCTGTGTATGTCCGAGTGCTGGCCATGTCTGGATGCTGGGTAAACGGGTTCTTGGGCTGTGGGGGTGTTGGGTATGCTGGTTTCTGGGCACTGGGGAGGTGCTGGCTGCGAGACCTGCATGGTGGTGGGTGTTTGGTGTACTGGGTGCAGGGCACTGGGC
>JAJKFH010000136.1:0-17136 GCA_023333565.1 Puffinus mauretanicus | reverse complement strand
TGAACCTGTTCCTTTCTTTCCTCTAAGGTCGAGGTTTGTCTCCGAGCCACGTCTGGACCAGGTTTGTTTACAGTTCTCGTTTCCAAGGTTACTCTTCACTAGAGTCTAACAATGCTTCCACGAGCACGATTTAGACTACGATTCTACAATCCTGCAAACACCACACCTGCTAGTTCCCTAACTTCTAAGCCACAAGTCTTCATTGTTTAGAATTACAGAAGCGAGCACAGGTAGTGGGGGTGCTGGTTGCTGTGTCCTGGTTGTGCTGGGTATGTGTGGGTGCTGGCTGTTGGCAGTATGGGTGCTGCGTGGTGGGCGCTGGGCATGTCCGGGTGCTGGGCGGTCAGGATGCTGGGTGGTGGGCAGCAGGGAAGCTGCCTACTTGGCACGTCTGGGTGCTGGGCATGTCTGGGTGCTGGGTACTGGGCAGTGGGAGTGCTGGGTGCTAGGGAGGGGGGGTGCTGGGCCCTGGCATTGCTGGGTACTATGCATAACTGAGTGCAGGGTATGTCTTGGTGGTGGGTGCTGGCCATATCCGGTGCTGGGTGCTGGGCATAGCCGGTGCTGGCTTCGTGCTCTGGTGTTGCTGGGTGCTGTGCTGTGGGGTGCTGGATTCTTGGCATGTGCGTGTGCTCTGTGCTGGGCTCTGGCTGTGCTGGATATGTGTGGGTACTGGTTGTTGGGCAGTATGGGTGCTGCGTGGTGGGCGCTGGGCATGTCCGGGTGCTGGTCGTTTGGGGTGCTGGGTGGTGGGCAGCAGGGAAGCTGCCTGCTGGACACATCTGGGTGCTGGGCATCTCTGGGTGCAGGGCACTGGGCAGTGGGGGTGGTGGGCGGTGGTGATGCTGTGTGCTGGTCGTGTCTGGGAGTTGGGTGGTTGGAGTCTTGGGTGCATGTGAGTGTTGGTTGCTGAGCCCTGGGGGTGCTGGGCGCTGGGGCTGTTGATTTCGGGGTGCTAGGCGCTGGGGCTGTTGATTTCTGGGCGCTGGGGTTTCTGGATTCTGGGCCCTGAGGTTGCTGGGTGCTGGGCACCGGCCTTGCTGGGTGCTGGCTGGTTTGGGTGCTGGTTGCTGGGCCCTGGGAGTGCTGGTTGCTGGGCCCTGGGAGTGCTGGGTACTATGCATAAGCAGGTGCAGTGTATCTCTTGCTGCTGCATGTTGGGTGCTGGGGCTACTGGGTGCTGGGGATATTGTGTGCTGGGCACTGGCGTGCTTGGTGCTGGGCATGTCCGGGTGCTTGGCATGACCGGGTGCTGGGCGCTGGGGATGCTGGTTGCTGCGGTGCTGGCTGCTGGGCCCTGGGGGTAGTGGGCGTGTGCGGGTGTTGGTTGCTGGGTCCTTGGGGTGCTGTGTGCTGCGTATGTCCGGGTGCTGGGCGTGTCTGGGTACAGGGTGCTAGGCAGTGGGGGTGATGGATGGTGTGTGTTAGGTATGCTGGTTTCTGGGCACTGGGTTGCTGGGTGTGAGACGTCTGGGGGTGCTAGATGGTGGGTGTTTGGTGTGCTGGGTGCAGGGCCCTGCGGGTGCTGGGCATTCCGGGTGCTATGTGCTGATCAGTGGGGATGTTGTGGCCAGTTTGCTGCGTTCTGGTGTGTGGGGCTCTGGGCATGTTTGGGTGCTGAGCATTTCTGGGTGCTGGGTACTGGCGGTGTGGTGCGGTGGGGGGTGCTGTGTGCTGAGCACGTCCGGGTGGTGGGTGTTGGGCAGTGGGAGTGTTGGGTGCTAGGTACTGGGGGTGCTGGGCCCTGGTATTGCTGTGTACTATGCATAACTGAGTGCAGGGTATGTCTTGGTGCTGGATGCTGGGTGCTGGAGGTACTGGGTGTTGGGTGCTGGGCATGTCCGGTGCTGGGTGGCTGTGCTGGGGTTGCTGGGTGCTGTGCTGTGAGGGTGCTGGATTCTTGGCCTGTGCATGTGCTGTGTGCTGGGCCCTGGTTGCGCTGGGTATGTGTGGGTACTGGGTGTTGGGCAGTGTGGGTGCTGTGTGGTGGGTCCTGGACACGACCGGGTGCTGGGTGCTGGGCACTGGGGTGTTGGGTGCTGGGCAAGTCCGAGTGCTTGGCACGACTGGGTGCTGAGTGCTGGGCACTGGGGTTGGTGGCTGCTGGGAGCTAGAGGTGCTGGCTGTGGGCATTTCCAGGTGCGGGTCATGACCGGGTGCTGGGCCTTGTGGGTGCTGGGTGTGTCCCGGTGCTGGGCATGTCCGGATGCTGTGTGCTCGGCACTTGTTTGTTGTTCTGGGTGGTGGGCAGTCAGGGTGCTGGGGGCTGGGCGCTGGGGATGCTGGGTGACGCGGTGCTGGGCACTGGGGCTTCTGGGTGCTGGGCATGTCCAGGGGCTGTGTGTTGGCGGGTGTTGGCTGTGCATGTCCGAACTGCCAGCCATGGGGTGTCGGGCGGGAGAGGCGATATGCATGTCAATTTAACCCTGTTAACAAATAAACCCCACGCAGCCGCTCACTCACTCCCCCCACCCCACCCCGTGGGATGGGGAAGAGAATCGGGAGGGCACAAGTAGGAAAACTCCCGGGTTGAGCTCAAAACAGTTTAATGATTGAAATAAAACACAGTAGAACATTAATAAGAACAATGAGGACAACAACAGACTATACAAAGTAGGCACTGCACAATGCAACCGCTCCCCGCTGCAGACCGTGTGTCACGAGCTGGGGGGGAGGTCCCCCCCCCGTTTTTTTATACTGAGCATGATGTCACATGCTATAGAATACCCCATTGGCCAGCTGGGTCAACCACCACGGCCCTGCTCCCACCCCATCCCGAGCTTCCCCTGCACGTGGCAGGGCAGGGGAGGCCGACAGGAGAAAAAAAAACTCTCCCCGCTGCAAGCACCGCCCAGCAACAGCCAAAGCATTAGTGGGCCATCAACGGGCCATCAAGGCTCCTCTCACACCAAACCCAAAAGCCAGCACACCCCCCAAGCTACTGGGAAGAAAGTTATCTGTGTCCCAGCTGGAAGCAGGACATTGCAGTGCTCTGGCCTTCTGAGTGCTGGGTCCTAGGGGTACTGTGTATGTCCGGGTGCTGGTCATGTCCGGGTGCGGGTACTGGGCAGTGGGGGTGGTGGTACTCTGTGCTGGGCGTTGGGTATGCTGGTTTCTGGGCACTGGAGGTGGTGGGTGCTGAGCGCTGCGAGTGCTGGGTGCTAGGCATGTGTGGGTGCTATGTGCTGATCGCTGGGGGTGTTGGGGGCTGGTTTGCTGCTCTCTGGTGTGTTGGGCGCTGGGCATGTGTGGGTGCTGGGCACGGGCAGTGGGGGTGCTGGACATGTCCGGGTGGTGGGTGTTGGGCGGTGGGAGTACTAGGTGCTAGGTACTGAGCCCTGGCATTGCTTGGTTCTATGCATAACTGAGTGGAGGGGATGTGTTGGTGCTGGGCATATGCGGTGCTGGGCATATGCGGTGCTGACTGCGTGCTCTGGGTTTGCTGGGTGCTGTGCTGCGGGGCTGCTGGATTTTTGGCATGTGCTGTGTGCTGGGCCCTGGTTGTGCTGGGTATGTGTGGGTGCTGGTTGTTGGGCAGTATGGGTGCTTTGTGGTGGGGGCTGGGCGTGTCCGGGTGCTGGGTGAGGGGCACTGGAGATCCTGGGCGATGGGGAGCAGGGAAGCTGCCTTCTAGGAATGTCTGAGTGCTGGGCATATCCGGGTGCTGGGTACTGTGCGCTGGTGGGGCTGGGTATGTCTGGGTGCTAGGCAATGGCGGTGTGGGGCGGTGCTCTGTGCTGGGCATATCCGGGTGATGAGTGTTGGGGGGTGGGGGTGCTGGGTGCCCAGTACTGGGGGTGCTGGGCCCTGGCATTGCTGGGTAATATGCATAACTGGGTGCAGGGTATGTCTTGGTGCTGGATGCTGGCTGGTACGGGTGCTGGGGGCTAAGTACTGGGGGTGCTGGTTGCTGGGCCCTGGGAGTGCTGGGTACTCTGCATAAGTGGGTGCAGGGTATCTCTTGCTGCTGGGTGCTGGGGGTATTGTGTGCTGGGCACTGGCGTGCTTGGTGCTGGGCATGTCCAGGTGCTTGGCACGACCGGTTGCTGGGGATGCTCGGTGCTGGATGCTGGGTCCTGTGCGTGCTGGGTGTGAGACGTGTGGGGGTGCTGGATGGTGGGTGTTTGGTGTGCTGGATGCAGAGCACTGGGGGTGCTGGGTGCTGGGCATGTCCGGGTGGTGGGCATGGCTGGGTGCTGGGCCCTGAGGTTGCCGCGTGCCGGGCACTGGGCTTGCTGGGTGCTGCTGGTGCGGGTGCTGGGGGCTAGGTAGTGTCCGAAAAGCGGGTTCGTGCCCGGCGTGCAGTTAAGCAATTCCACACGCTCAGGAGAGGGATTGTTTTATTCAGGCCTGGGTGCTCGGTGGACTTGCCACAAAGGAAGCACACCGGGTCTAATCACCTTTCTGTTTATATCCATGCTTCTCATACATATTTTCAGTTTCTCTTTTACATGTTCCTTAAATTTCCGGGAACTAATTCTAATATTACATCATCCTAGACACAGGCGCACTAAAGCCTTTAGGGTCTCGGGTGGTCGGCAGAGTAGTGAACTCTTCATGAACCTGTTCCTTTCTTTCCTCTAAGGTCGAGGTTTGTCTCCGAGCCACGTCTGGACCAGGTTTGTTTACAGTTCTCGTTTCCAAGGTTACTCTTCACTAGAGTCTGACAATGCTTCCACGAGCACGATTTAGACTACGATTCTACAAACCTGCAAACACCACACCTGCTAGTTCCCTAACTTCTAAGCCACAAGTCTTCATTGTTTAGAATTACAGAAGCGAGCACAGGTAGTGGGGGTGCTGGTTGCTGTGTCCTGGTTGTGCTGGGTATGTGTGGGTGCTGGTTGTTGGGCAGTATGGGTGCTGCGTGGTGGGCACTGGGCATGTCCGGGTGCTGGGCGGCCAGGATGCTGGGTGGTGGGCAGCAGGGAAGCTGCCTACTTGGCACGTCTGAGTGCTGGGCATGTCTGGGTGCTGGGTACTGGGCAGTGGGAGTGCTGGGTGCTAGGGAGTGGGGGTGCTGGGCCCTGGCATTGCTGGGTACTATGCATAACTGAGTGCAGGGTATGTCTTGGTGGTGGGTGCTGGCCATATCCGGTGCTGGGTGCTGGGCATAGCCGGTGCTGGCTTCGTGCTCTGGTGTTGCTGGGTGCTGTGCTGTGGGGTGCTGGATTCTTGGCATGTGCGTGTGCTCTGTGCTGGGCTCTGGCTGTGCTGGATATGTGTGGGTACTGGTTGTTGGGCAGTATGGGTGCTGCGTGGTGGGCGCTGGGCATGTCCGGGTGCTGGTCGTTTGGGGTGCTGGGTGGTGGGCAGCAGGGAAGCTCCCTGCTGGGCACATCTGGGTGCTGGGCATCTCTGGGTGCAGGGCACTGGGCAGTGGGAGTGGTGGGCGGTGGTGATGCTGTGTGCTGGTCGTGTCTGGGAGTTGGGTGGTTGGAGTCTTGGGTGCATGTGAGTGTTGGTTGCTGAGCCCTGGGGGTGCTGGGCGCTGGGGCTGTTGATTTCGGGGTGCTGGGCGCTGGGGCTGTTGATTTCTGGGCGCTGGGGTTTCTGGGTTCTGGGCCCTGAGGTAGCTGGGTGCTGGGCACCGGCCTTGCTGGGTGCTGGCTGGTTTGGGTGCTGCTTGCTGGGCCCTGGGGGTGCTGGTTGCTGGGCCCTGGGAGTGCTGGGTACTATGCATAAGCAGGTGCAGGGTATCTCTTGCTGCTGCATGTTGGGTGCTGGGGCTACTGGGTGCTGGGGATATTGTGTGCTGGGTACTGGCGTGCTTGGTGCTGGGCATGTCCGGGTGCTTGGCATGACCGGGAGCTGGGCGCTGGGGATGCTGGTTGCTGCGGTGCTGGCTGCTGGGCCCTGGGGGTAGTGGGCGTGTGCGGGTGTTGGTTGCTGGGTCCTTGGGGTGCTGTGTGCTGCGTATGTCCGGGTGCTGGGCGTGTCTGGGTACAGGGTGCTAGGCAGTGGGGGTGATGGATGGTGTGTGTTAGGTATGCTGGTTTCTGGGCACTGGGTTGCTGGGTGTGAGACGTCTGGGGGTGCTAGATGGTGGGTGTTTGGTGTGCTGGGTGCAGGGCCCTGCGGGTGCTGGGCATTCCGGGTGCTATGTGCTGATCAGTGGGGATGTTGTGGCCAGTTTGCTGCGTTCTGGTGTGTGGGGCGCTGGGCATGTTTGGGTGCTGAGCATTTCTGGGTGCTGGGTACTGGCGGTGTGGTGTGGTGGGGGGTGCTGTGTGCTGAGCACGTCCTGGTGGTGGGTGTTGGGCAGTGGGAGTGTTGGGTGCTAGGTACTGGGGGTGCTGGGCCCTGGTATTGCTGTGTACTATGCATAACTGAGTGCAGGGTATGTCTTGGTGCTGGATGCTGGGTGCTGGAGGTACTGGGTGTTGGGTGCTGGGCATGTGTTTTAGAGTGGGATTCGAGGATTCCTTTAGAAGGTGAGCACACATAGACAGACCATAAGGAAGGGGAAAAGCAAGCACTTTATTAACTACAATCATGCATTACACTAAGGGTATTTTGCAAAGCGATTGTCTTACCAACCCGAGGCTCAGAAGAAAGATGAACCATCCGTACATTCTTGTATCGCCTTCTGCCACGAACTCAGCCCAGCAGTCGGTAGGTGCCAGCTTTACGTGGGCGTCCCCACGGAGGCAACGGTGACCTTGCTGTACACCGGCCCACTGTTCTTCGGGAAAATCCCGGTATTTATACATTTGCAAAGGAAACGGGTTCCGACACACGTGGCCAGCGGGTGTCGAAACGCGCCTTGATTGGAACATAGGGAGCCTATAGCACATGAGCTCGCTGATCAGGCGCGCTGCACGAGCCATAGCCACCCCGTCTATTGGTTCGTAGGCCTTGTTCACGCGACATATTACCATAGTCCAACATTTACGTATTACCCTATATTCATGCCAACAGCAAAATGTAACAAAGCAAGCGAAATTATACATTGTAGTTTATATTTCTTCATTATTGCACGCCTTCCTGTCCTCCTCCCCGCATTCTTCAACCCCGCCCGTTCGCCCGCCCACCAGTTGCCAAACGCCCATTTCGCGCACCGCGTGCTCACGACCCAGTCACCCAGCGTCCAACCCAAAACCAAACCGGCGTTGCGGCTGTGCTGGGGTTGCTGGGTGCTGTGCTGTGAGGGTGCTGGATTCTTGGCCTGTGCATGTGCTGTGTGCTGGGCCCTGGTTGCGCTGGGTATGTGTGGGTACTGGGTGTTGGGCAGTGGGGGTGCTGTGTGGTGGGTCCTGGACATGACCGGGTGCTGGGTGCTGGGCACTGGGGTGTTGGGTGCTGGGCAAGTCCGAGTGCTTGGCACGACTGGGTGCTGAGTGCTAGGCACTGGGGTTGGTGGCTGCTGGGAGCTAGAGGTGCTGGCTGTGGGCATTTCCAGTTGCTGGTCATGACCGGGTGCTGGGTCTTGTGGGTGCTGGGTGTGTCCGGGTGCTGGGCATGTCCAGATGCTGTGTGCTTGGCACTTGTTGTTCTGGGTGGTGGGCAGTGAGGGTGCTGGGCGCTGGGGATGCTGGGCAATGCGGTGCTGGGCACTGGGGCTGCTGGGTGCTGGGCATGTCCAGGGGCTGTGTGTTGGCGGTGGGTGTGCTGGGTTGTGCACATGTCCGGGAATCAGTGCTGGGCCATGGGGGTGCTGGGTGGAGGGTATGATGGGTGCATGTCGTGGTTTAACCCCAGCCAACAAATAAACCCCATGCAGCCGCTCACTCACTCCCCCCACCCCACCCCGTGGGATGGGGAAGAGAATCGGGAGGGCACAAGTAGGAAAACTCCCGGGTTGAGCTCAAAACAGTTTAATGATTGAAATAAAACACAGTAGAACATTAATAAGAACAATGAGGACAACAACAGACTATACAAAGTAGGCACTGCACAATGCAACCGCTCCCCGCTGCAGACCGTGTGTCACGAGCTGGGGGGGAGGTCCCCCCCCCGTTTTTTTATACTGGGCATGATGTCACATGCTATAGAATACCCCATTGGCCAGCTGGGTCAACCACCACGGCTCTGCTCCCACCCCATCCCGAGCTTCCCCTGCACGTGGCAGGGCAGGGGCGGCCGACAGGAGAAAAAAAAACTCTCCCCGCTGCAAGCACCGCCCAGCAACAGCCAAAGCATTAGTGGGCCATCAACGGGCCATCAAGGCTCCTCTCACCCCAAACCCAAAAGCCAGCACACCCCCCAAGCTACTGGGAAGAAAGTTATCTGTGTCCCAGCCGGAAGCAGGACATTGCAGTGCTCTGGCCTTCTGAGTGCTGGGTCCTAGGGGTACTGTGTATGTCCGGGTGCTGGTCATGTCCGGGTGCGGGTACTGGGCAGTGGGGGTGGTGGTACTCTGTGCTGGGTGTTGGGTATGCTGGTTTCTGGGCACTGGAGGTGGTGGGTGCTGAGCGCTGCGAGTGCTGGGTGCTAGGCATGTGGGGGTGCTATGTGCTGATCGCTGGGGGTGTTGGGGGCTGGTTTGCTGCTCTCTGGTGTGTTGGGCGCTGGGCATGTGTGGGTGCTGGGCACGGGCAGTGGGGGTGCTGGACATGTCCGGGTGGTGGGTGTTGGGCGGTGGGAGTACTAGGTGCTAGGTACTGAGCCCTGGCATTGCTTGGTTCTATGCATAACTGAGTGGAGGGTATGTGTTGGTGCTGGGCATATGCGGTGCTGGGCATATGCGGTGCTGACTGCGTGCTCTGGGTTTGCTGGGTGCTGTGCTGCGGGGCTGCTGGATTTTTGGCATATGCTGTGTGCTGGGCCCTGGTTGTGCTGGGTATGTGTGGGTGCTGGTTGTTGGGCAGTATGGGTGCTGCGTGGTGGGGGCTGGGCGTGTCCGGGTGCTGGGTGAGGGGCACTGGAGATCCTGGGCGATGGGGAGCAGGGAAGCTGCCTTCTAGGAATGTCTGAGTGCTGGGCATATCCGGGTGCTGGGTACTGTGCGCTGGTGGGGCTGGGTATGTCTGGGTGCTAGGCAATGGCGGTGTGGGGCGGTGCTCTGTGCTGGGCATATCCGGGTGATGAGTGTTGGGGGGTGGGGGTGCTGGGTGCCCAGTACTGGGGGTGCTGGGCCCTGGCATTGCTGGGTAATATGCATAACTGAGTGCAGGGTATGTCTTGGTGCTGGGTGCTGGCTGGTACGGGTGCTGGGGGCTAAGTACTGGGGGTGCTGGTTGCTGGGCCCTGGGAGTGCTGGGTACTCTGCATAAGTGGGTGCAGGGTATCTCTTGCTGCTGGGTGCTGGGGGTATTGTGTGCTGGGCACTGGCGTGCTTGGTGCTGGGCATGTCCAGGTGCTTGGCACGACCGGTTGCTGGGGATGCGCGGTGCTGGATGCTGGGTCCTGTGCGTGCTGGGTGTGAGACGTGTGGGGGTGCTGGATGGTGGGTGTTTGGTGTGCTGGATGCAGAGCACTGGGGGTGCTGGGTGCTGGGCATGTCCGGGTGGTGGGCATGGCTGGGTGCTGGGCCCTGAGGTTGCCGCGTGCCGGGCACTGGGCTTGCTGGGTGCTGCTGGTGCTGGTGCTGGGGGCTAGGTAGTGTCCGAAAAGCGGGTTCGTGCCCGGCGTGCAGTTAAGCAATTCCACACGCTCAGGAGAGGGATTGTTTTATTCAGGCCTGGGTGCTCAGTGGACTTGCCACAAAGGAAGCACACCGGGTCTAATCACCTTTCTGTTTATATCCATGCTTCTCATACATATTTTCAGTTTCTCTTTTACATGTTCCTTAAATTTCCGGGAACTAATTCTAATATTACATCATCCTAGACACAGGCGCACTAAAGCCTTTAGGGTCTCGGGTGGCCGGCAGAGTAGTGAACTCTTCATGAACCTGTTCCTTTCTTTCCTCTAAGGTCGAGGTTTGTCTCCGAGCCACGTCTGGACCAGGTTTGTTTACAGTTCTCGTTTCCAAGGTTACTCTTCACTAGAGTCTAACAATGCTTCCACGAGCACGATTTAGACTACGATTCTACAAACCTGCAAACATCACACCTGCTAGTTCCCTAACTTCTAAGCCACAAGTCTTCATTGTTTAGAATTACAGAAGCGAGCACAGGTAGTGGGGGTGCTGGTTGCTGTGTCCTGGTTGTGCTGGGTATGTGTGGGTGCTGGTTGTTGGGCAGTATGGGTGCTGCGTGGTGGGCGCTGGGCATGTCCGGGTGCTGGGCGGTCAGGATGCTGGGTGGTGGGCAGCAGGGAAGCTGCCTACTTGGCACGTCTGGGTGCTGGGCATGTCTGGGTGCTGGGTACTGGGCAGTGGGAGTGCTGGGTGCTAGGGAGTGGGGGTGCTGGGCCCTGGCATTGCTGGGTACTATGCATAACTGAGTGCAGGGTATGTCTTGGTGGTGGGTGCTGGCCATATCCGGTGCTGGGTGCTGGGCATAGCCGGTGCTGGCTTCGTGCTCTGGTGTTGCTGGGTGCTGTGCTGTGGGGTGCTGGATTCTTGGCATGTGCGCGTGCTCTGTGCTGGGCTCTGGCTGTGCTGGATATGTGTGGGTACTGGTTGTTGGGCAGTATGGGTGCTGCGTGGTGGGCGCTGGGCATGTCCGGGTGCTGGTCGTTTGGGGTGCTGGGTGGTGGGCAGCAGGGAAGCTGCCAGCTGGGCACGTCTGGGTGCTGGGCATCTCTGGGTGCAGGGCACTGGGCAGTGGGGGTGGTGGGCGGTGGTGATGCTGTGTGCTGGTCGTGTCTGGGAGTTGGGTGGTTGGAGTCTTGGCTGCATGTGAGTGTTGGTTGCTGAGCCCTGGGGGTGCTGGGCGCTGGGGCTGTTGATTTCTGGGCGCTGGGGTTTCTGGGTTCTGGGCCCCGAGGTAGCCGGGTGCTGGGCACCGGCCTTGCTGGGTGCTGGGCACCGGCCTTGCTGGGTGCTGGCTGGTTTGGGTGCTGCTTGCTGGGCCCTGGGGGTGCTGGTTGCTGGGCCCTGGGGGTGCTGGGTACTATGCATAAGCAGGTGCAGGGTATCTCTTGCTGCTGCATGTTGGGTGCTGGGGCTACTGGGTGCTGGGGATATTGTGTGCTGGGCACTGGCGTGCTTGGTGCTGGGCATGTCCGGGTGCTTGGCATGACCGGGAGCTGGGCGCTGGGGATGCTGGTTGCTGCGGTGCTGGCTGCTGGGCCCTGGGGGTAGTGGGCGTGTGCGGGTGTTGGTTGCTGGGTCCTTGGGGTGCTGTGTGCTGCGTATGTCCGGGTGCTGGGCGTGTCTGGGTACAGGGTGCTAGGCAGTGGGGGTGATGGATGGTGTGTGTTAGGTATGCTGGTTTCTGGGCACTGGGTTGCTGGGTGTGAGACGTCTGGGGGTGCTAGATGGTGGGTGTTTGGTGTGCTGGGTGCAGGGCCCTGCGGGTGCTGGGCATTCCGGGTGCTATGTGCTGATCAGTGGGGATGTTGTGGCCAGTTTGCTGCGTTCTGGTGTGTGGGGCGCTGGGCATGTTTGGGTGCTGAGCATTTCTGGGTGCTGGGTACTGGCGGTGTGGTGTGGTGGGGGGTGCTGTGTGCTGAGCACGTCCTGGTGGTGGGTGTTGGGCAGTGGGAGTGTTGGGTGCTAGGTACTGGGGGTGCTGGGCCCTGGTATTGCTGTGTACTATGCATAACTGAGTGCAGGGTATGTCTTGGTGCTGGATGCTGGGTGCTGGAGGTACTGGGTGTTGGGTGCTGGGCATGTGTTTTAGAGTGGGATTCGAGGATTCCTTTAGAAGGTGAGCACACATAGACAGACCATAAGGAAGGGGAAAAGCAAGCACTTTATTAACTACAATCATGCATTACACTAAGGGTATTTTGCAAAGCGATTGTCTTACCAACCCGAGGCCCAGAAGAAAGATGAACCATCCGTACATTCTTGTATCGCCTTCTGCCACAAACTCAGCCCAGCAGTCGGTAGGTGCCAGCTTTACGTGGGCGTCCCCACGGAGGCAACGGTGACCTTGCTGTACACCGGCCCACTGTTCTTCGGGAAAATCCCGGTATTTATACATTTGCAAAGGAAACGGGTTCCGACACACGTGGCCAGCGGGTGCCGAAACGCGCCTCGATTGGAACATAGGGAGCCTATAGCACATGAGCTCGCTCATCAGGCGCGCTGCACGAGCCATAGCCACCCCGTCTATTGGTTCGTAGGCCTTGTTCACGTGACATATTACCATAGTCCAACATTTACGTATTACCCTATACTCATGCCAACAGCAAAATGTAACAAAGCAAGCGAAATTATACATTGTAGTTTATATTTCTTCATTATTGCACGTCTCTCACATCCTTCACGTCCTCCCCTAACATTTTCTCAACCTTCCTTATCCTCCTGTATTCAGCATTCTCACACAATAGACAATAAACTGTCTATTTTCTATGCTGACTATGGTTTTCTTAGCTATCTATTTCTCACCCAGTGTCCATCCACGGACCAAAATCCCATCTTTTAACCCTTCCGTATACATGCCACCGCGTGGTCCGTGGTTGGAACACGACGATATTCTACCATTCGTACTACATGTTGATGCAGCAAGGCATCAATCAGTTGCCGTATTAGTTGGATAATGCAAGGGACAAAATACATGATACATAGAAACACAAGACAGAAAATAACAAAACCTAAAATGAGTTGTTGTAACCATGGCCACCCCCATGTCCATCCAGCAAAGGGGTTCCAACCTGTTTGTTCAACAAGTTGGTGATTCAGTCTTTGTAGCTCTTGTATGTGTGCATGAATAGATTTGGAGTGATCACTCAGGTTCATGCAACAAAGTCCGTCAAAGTCTTGGCAACCATGTCCATTAACAAGTAATAAAAAGTCGATTGCAGCTCTGTTTTGTAAGGTTGCATGTCTAATGCTGTCTACATCTAACAATAAGTCAGATAATGCTAAACTAGTGGCATTACTATATTTGGCTAGTCAACATTCCAGTTTGTTTAGTTGAGATAAAGTGCTGCAGCACTTGCTACTCCAGGTGAGAATATAGATGCTGCAATAATCTGTGGAGCCTTCCAAAACTCCACGTTGTCCTTGCAGTTAGGAGCAAAAGCATGTATTTGTCGCGTTTTCCGATTACGGTTTTTCTGCATCCAAATCGCAAGGGTGATGTTCGGGGCTAGCAAGGTGAGTCGGCCCAGGGTGCAGGGTCCACCTTTGATGGCCCGTGGTATCCCTGGCCAAGCTCGGTCACCACATATCAGAAACAGTCCTGATGGCAAAGACATATGCGTAGAAAAGCTCATTGTAACAGTCTTTGAGGTGGTGTTACACCATCGCGACGCGTTGGAATATCCTGGCAGAGTGGCATTAACCCACCACGACTCACCCTCCTTTTTGGCGTACCTGAAATAGGTACACCAATCTGCATTCATGGATCCTAAAGTTTGCAGTTCCTGGAGCGGCAATGAAGGCGAGTGTCCGATTCGTGAGAACCAGGCATTCCAATCCATCGAGTTTATGGTTACTCGTACGGCAGTTGTTGACAACCTTTGAACTCCTTTGATGACAACGGAACTCCTATTAGGCATGTGGAAAAGGGATTGTTTGGTGTTGCGGTACTGAGACACAAGGAATCTTGTCCGGTCACATTAGCCAGGGTTACCCAGACGTTTTCCTTGGGTTGCGGCAGTATTCCTGACTGCGTCCATCTGTGAACACAAGAGGGGGGGGGGGGAAACACTATACCCTACTCCCGCCTCGATAAATGCTGTGCTGGCACACGCCGCCACGCAGATTCTCCCTGCACTACAATAGTTACAGCTTGTGAATCATCAGCGGCTATAACTTCAGCCGCAACTGGCTGTCCCAACGGGGGTCGATACCATACCCGCGCTCCCGCAAACCACTGCGTGGTCTCTGTAACCGGTGGTGTACTCAGGATATGATATACTAAAACCCACGGAGCGGCAGGCAAGACCACCGCCCGCAAGGAGGTATTTTTAATCCCAAGTATGAGTGGTCGTTGTCCAGATTCCTGAGTTGGGTTCAATAATACAAGGCCCTGGGCCAGGAGCCTTGGGGTTAAGCACAGTAAACGCAGACAGTTGCCGGAGGCTGGATACAGCGTGACATCAGTACGAAACCACCGCGTCTCCTGACTAGCCATGGTTATGTCTGTAGTACTTTGCACTGCGTATCCACCCCCTTGGGGTGTAGCCGTATAGGCTGTCCCTTGTAAGATGGATATTCTTGGATTTGCCACTTTTGTAGTTTTGATCTGCCCTTGTTTCATGCGTAAGATGGGAGTCGAGCTCTGACCAATGATACGATTATTCAGGATGCGTACTGCTTCAGTCAGATGGTCTACCCACCCGGTGAACGTGCCTCCTCCCAAGCGTTTTAGCTGCTCCTTTAATAATCCATTAGTGCGCTCTACTAATCCTGCACCTTGGGGGTGGTAAGGGAGATGCCATGTCCACGTAATTCCTCGGTCACTGGCCCACTGCGCTGACATTTTTAAAATGCGTCCCGTTATCAGATTGGATCTCCACAGGGGTACCATAATAGAGTTCTATTATTTCTAGACATCTAATTGTGGTGTATGCATTGCTATAGCGGCTAGGAACTGCTACCACGAGTCCTGAATATGTATCCACAGCTACACAGATATAGCGTTGTCGCCTATGTTCCCGTAACGGTCCAACATAGTCGATCTGCCATACTTCACCTCCATGTGTGCCCCGTCGTATGCGCCCTACTGGCTGATCTAAATAAGGGTGTTTCTTCAGTAACTGGCAGGTTTCGCATTGGGCGATACACGTTTGAACATCTTTGGCTGATAGCTGAACACCTCGAGCCTTAGCCCATGCTAAGGTGGCATCCCTTCCCCCATGGCCGGCTTTTTCATGAGCCCACCGTGCCAATGCAGCATTACTCTGTTCCTCTAGTTTTACTGTTTGAACCTTTGCAAGGGCATCGGCTTGTGCATTCCCCAAATGTGTCTCAGACTGTTCTTTTGTATGTGCATCCACATGAAACACACGAACATCTCTATCCTGAAGGAGAGCCCAGATGCGCTCCCAGTAAGGACGGCCCCATACGTCCTTACTTCCAATGTGCCACTGATCGGCATGCCACTTTGGCAACCAATGTACCAGTCCTTGGGCTACAGCCCAAGAGTCAGTATAAAGATAACAGATATGATTGGGTGGGGTGGCATCTATAGCTTGCCATGCTGCTATTAATTCCGCAAGCTGAGCACTGCCTGTTTCACCCTCAGTACTGAGAGTTGTGCCAGTGGCAGGATTGTAGGCAATGGCCCTCCAGTGGCCTTTTGCAGAACAGCTGCCATCAGTGAACCAGGCTAACTCTTTCTGTTCTTTTGTGAGCTTTTCATATGGCCCACCCCACAAACCCATCTGATAATTTACCACATCGTTAGCGGTTTTCCCTTCCTCAAACACCCCATTGCTCACTGCTTCATGAAGTTGGTGTGTACCCTTTGGTCCTGGCTTAGCTCTCTCCTGTAGATACCACCGCATTTTTATAATTGTGGCTTCCTGTGCATGACCAATTTTATGTGTTGTGGACGGGGTGATTGCCTAAGCTATCACAGGTGTTTCAGTCCGAACTAAGACATCATGTCCAAGGGTCCTGGCTTCAGTATGGAGAAGGGCCCAATATACAGCAACTAATTGTTTTTCAAATATAGTGTACCGCAATTCGGCCCCAGTAAGCCGGCGGGACCAAAACCCCAAAGGTCGTCTGCGACCATCCTGTAGCTGCCATAAGCTCCAGAGAGCCACATCTCGCTCTAGTGAAACATGTAGCTCGATAGGCCCGTCCTGGACAGGGTGTAATTCCAAATATTCTTGGACTATGTGTTTTGCTTGCTCAAAAGCCTCCTGTTGTGCTTGTTCCCACTGGAAATGGGCCTTCTTCCGGGTCACAACATACAGGGGCTTCAATATAACAGCTAGGTGAGGCAGGTACGATCGCCAGAAGCCGAGTACCCCTAAAAATTGTTGCACCTGTTTTTTAGTGGTTGGCTGTGGCCATTCCTGTATGGTTTTCAACACAGATTCAGGAATTTGTTGTTTCCCGTGATGCCACATAATACCTAAGTATTTAACAGTGTCTGAGGGTCCTTGGACTTTCTTGGGGTTCACCACCTACCCATCTTGTTTCAGTCTATCTAAGATATAATCAAGCTGTCGTTGCACTTGCTTTTGGGATGGTCCCTGAATCAAAATGTCATCAATATATTGTACTACTTGAGTTTCAGGTTCCCTGCTGGCCTGTTTTAGGGTTTTATGAATAGCTTGGTGACAAAATGTTGGGCTGTGTATATACCCCTGGGGTAATCTGGTAAAAGTGTACTGGATCCCGTCCCAGGTAAAGGCAAACTGCTCCTGAGCGGTTACGGGAATAGGAACAGTGAAAAAGGCATTGGCTACATCAATTACAGCATACCAGGTGCCTGGGTGCACCTGGATCTGATGCACCAATTCAGCTACTTCAGGAACAGCAGCGGTTATCGGTGGGGATACTTTATTTACCCCTCTATAATCTACAGTCATTCTCCAGCTTCCATCTGTCTTTTTTACTGGCCAGATAGGACTATTAAATGGAGAGTGCGTATAACGCACTACACCTGCTTGTAGCAGATCTTGTATTGTTTGTTCAATTTCAACCTTCCCTCCTGGAATTCTGTATTGCTTTAAGTGTACCACTGTGTGAGCTACAGGTATATTTGCCTCACGAGGGATCTTTCCTACTTGGATAGCCCAAATATGCAGTCGTCGTGCAGAACCAAAAGCCCACAGACCATCGGGTAATTCTAGCATTTGGCCCCGGAGTATGTCCATACCAATAATATATTCTCCAATTTGAGCTATCATGATTTTAAAAGACCTGGGGGGCCATTCTCCAATTTGCAATTTTACATGCGTTAAGCGTCCAATAATTGGTTGATCTCCCAAACCTCATACAGGGCTTGTTTCCCCTTTATGTTTGTCTGGATTGCCATGTATAATCGTGACCTCCGCCCCGGTGTCCACTAGAGCTCGCACTTGCTGTTTATTTGTAGGGGACCACCAAATTGTGCAAGCTACAAAGGGACACGGGTCATGACGCTGTACAAGGCAACGCAGACCCGGGGCTTGGTCTGACCCTCATTCGGATTGTGGGTGGAACTGGGCTACAGTTTTGTCTAAATCCTTCCA
>JAJKFH010002140.1:0-15507 GCA_023333565.1 Puffinus mauretanicus | reverse complement strand
CTTACATTTTGGCTCATATTAAGATGATTGAATGATGGCTTTCACGAAAGACTAATTTTAAAGAGTCTTTTGACTAAGCAGTTCATAGATTTTGGCTTTGTCTTTTTGATGTGTTCTGTAGAAGAAAGCATCTATTGGATGTAGTTCATTTCTTTCAGCTGTAGCTAAACATTCACATGTATCTTCTGAACAATGTGAACTCAAACCCAGTCAGCCACAAAGAAAAGATATCTGTTCACAATTTAGAATCTGTTCCATTACATATTTCAAACCCTCACTATTGGATTAAATTATACTACCAACTATCTCAGATTTATGGAGAGTTCATGTTGTTATTTAAATGTATTATTCATTTCTTTACTATAATTCAAATCAATTAGTTTCTAATTCTCAGACAATACGAAGTTCAGATTTACATATAAGCTGACTTATGGAACTGTGTATTGTGGTTCTCAAAGTTCAAACTGATCCTATTTAAACCAAATGGGTTCATTTGGCTATTTCAGCCTCAAATATTTTGAACTACGTTAAATTTATTTACAGTTTTAGTGGAAAAATAGTGACAGGGATTAAAATTTTTTTAAAAAAGTAAATTATTTAAGATCAAGTAACTTATTTTTAAATGGAAGTATACTTGCAAATAAGATATGCCATAATTATATATATCTTCTGAATATGATATATCCATCTGTACAGTTATCCCTGACTCACCAGAGCTGAATAGCAATTGAGCAGTGGTAATACCACACAGTGAATCACCAGTACCACTTCTTGCAACCCATACTTGGTTTTTCATTAGGTCTATATCTACCTACTGGTCTTCATGATCTGACAGGACTGTATACAGATGTATTTCAGCAGATCATTTAGGAACATGTGGTGAGAGTATACGCCTAGATTCTTTCCAGTTTCCTTCTGGAGTTGTTTTGTCCATAGTACTTCATACAAGATTAATTTCCATCCATCTTATTTTCCCTGTCCTAATCCTTTCCAATACAATGCTTTGGGGTGACCAATGCAGGTCATTAGTCTAATGCCTAATGAACCTGCAGGCTCCATTTGGTTTCTTTGGTAGTGGGTTTATGGAGAGAAGTGTATTTCTGCCCTACCCTCCTCCCTTGTTCTTCGTCTTCAGACCCTGGAGTTAGCACCAGTGTGGTAGCCTCAGTTTCCACTACGGCAATGTAGAGGAACAGTACTGGGAAGCAATGTTTGCACTGAGCAGTGTATCCCTTTCTCAGAGAAACCCAATCTAAATAATCTACCACACTGACGTTTTATAAACCTTTGTCTTACTTGGCAGTTTTCAAGCTAAAATAAACTGGTTGACTGATTAAATGTAGCTTTATTGTAAATCTTCTAACAGTCATCTATCTTCTACAGCCTGCACACATCAGGGCAGCAAGCACAATCACAGAGCCTCACCAAAAGGAGGTATGTTTGCTGCAGATTCTAAACATATGAATAAATAAACAATTTTTGTGCTGTATCATTTCAATTTTGTGCTGTTATCATTTCAATTAAGAGGTTGCTGTTTCTTTTGTTCACGGAGACAAAAGGAAAGAAAGCCAACACATAACAGGCAGTCCCTGGTTTGCAGTATTGAAATAGGTGAAGCATGTTTCACTATCTTGACTGTATCGGTGCACTCAAGCTGGATAAATGTACTGAAGAGGCCTCTGACCCTAAATAATGGTGTTAAAAATGCCTTCTTCAATTACATTGAATACGAACCAACTCTATTTTTAAGAGGTTGTATCTACTTTGTCTGTATTCAGACCCATTTCTCCCCCCACATCCCCCTGCCGCCTTTCCTTGTTAATTCATTTAAACAGGGTTTCTTTCTGCTCAATTTGCATTCAAATGGCTGTCAGGGGAATTTATGGAAATAATATAAGTGCTTTTATCATTGTGTATTTAGTCACATGTGCTAATTTTCAAAAGATGAACTTGTCTAGCATCTTAGCAAAAAAAAAGAGTAAGAGTCAAGCACCAGCCTTGTTATGACTACAAAGCCAAGAATGCCCAGACCAGAGTGGTTGAAAATTAAAACCAAAACCAGAAGGCCCGATTAATGATTTCTTGGCTCAAATGATATATCTTTGCCTGTTTTTTTAGATGGCCCATTCCACCCATGGTCTGGCAGACCTTTTCTGCTTCTTCCTCCTCCTTTGGTAGCAAAAACTACTCATCTCTAAACCCAGCATACAGTGGCTTCTCTTTCTTCTTTGTCTTTAGCAGTGAAACACAAATTTACTGAGTTTTGGAAATTTCACTTTGTGTGCTGTTTCTTTTCCTTAATTGGTGTTACAGCAATAGTGGGGGACATCTCTTTTTCTCTTGATTAGCAGGAACTCCACCATGAAACACCAGTGGTTATCTGTGTGGATTGAGTCTCTAAAAGCTGAATCTGCCCCTTTTTCTTCTCAAAGTGGCAATCAGCAGATTCCCCAACCCCCACTGTATTTGGTAACATCTTCAGCAAATTCACAGTGAAGACAAACTTGATTTTGACCAACCCTGGCACCAATGGCTTATCAACTTGAGCATGTAGTTATTTCCTAGGCAACATGAGCTACGTTTTGGTCTGGCTCGTTTCAGACCCAAGTAACTTTACTTGTTCTTTTTGGCACTTGATGACAAATATTTCCTCCTCCTTTTCCCTGAAAAATTGCAGAAATTAGTACAAAAAGACACTTCCATAAAGCATTTAAATTGCTAATAAAAATAATTGGTGGCAGGAGTGTGGTGGTTTTTCAGACAAAATAATAGAGATTTCTTTTTTAAGATATTTTTCTGATCTACCATTAACCTACCACAATGGCAAATTATCTATTATACTTCTACATATTTTCTAAATGAAAGGGAGAAATTGTGCAGAGTAAACATGAAAATGACACATAACAACCTCCTGAGTTGTTAAATCATTTGTGTTACTCTGCCCTTCTTATTTAAAAAGTATATATACTTTTTAATATATAATAATAAAACTATTATATAACACCAAAAAAAGTGCAATTCATTATGTGAGTGCTAGTTACTGATTTATTTGTGAAATTCCTAAAAGGGAGGAAGGTCAAAGGGGGAGTCACAAAAGCTTTCAAATCTGCAGATCAAGAAAAGTAATGCTATGTCCAAATATATTTAGTGAATGATAATGCAAACCACAGACAAATATAGAGAAGAGGAGAAAATAAATTCCCTGGCTCAAGCTGGGAATTTATTGAATAGTTAGAGCCAGAGAAACAATAATTTAGAGGGGAGTATTTCCCTGGATTCTGCGCTACTAATAAATCATTGCTGGTCATGCAATTTTTAGTGGTCCCAACAATGATTACATCTTGCATACACTGGTCACACTTAGAAACTATGTATTTTTCTTTGTTCTACTCTCTCTATTACTAATGCTCTGGGTGCTCTCAGGTGCTGAGGAATAACATTTTCTGTATACAAAGAAAGAGGTTGTCGTGGTTTAATCTGACAAGGTGTCAAATACCACACAGCTGTTTCATCATCTCCCCCTCACCCAGCGGGACGGGGAGAGAATCGGAAGGGTAAGAGTGAGAAAAACTCGTGGGTTGAGATAAAGACAGTTTAATAGAACAGAAAAGGGAAAATAATAATGATAATAATGATAGAATATACAAAATGAGTGATGCACAATGCAATTGCTCACCACCCGCGCTGACCGATAACCAAGTAGCGATCGGTACTTCCTGGATCACGCCTACCATTCATATACTGAGCATGACGTCACATGGTATGGAATACCCCATTAGCCAGCTGGGCTGGCTGTCCTGATTATGTTCCCTCCCATCTTGTGTACCTAGCTCAGTCAGTAGGCACGGGAGCTGTCCTTGGACTAGGAGGGCACTTAGCAACAACTGAAAACATCAGTGTGTTATCAACATTCTCCTCATACTAAATCCAAAACACAGCACTAGGAAGAAATTTAACCCTATCCCTGCCAAAACCAGGACAGTATCCACCCCTTATTCTATACCATTTACGTTATGCTTAGGTCTCACATTTTTCGATACATTTCAATTAATCACCACTATCTTTCTTTTTATATATACATATATATATATGCACACACAGATATCATTCCCTTAGTCTATGGACTATCTCTTTAAAATGTCCATTGAGTTCATTTAGTCCACAACTTTGGGCTCCATCTGTCATAACAGTCTTTCAGGGCCAGAGAGATGGTGTGTGGTGTTGGGCTGTTGCATCCTGAAGCCAGTTCTCATTTCAGTACTGCTGCGCTCGTCCAGTTCTATCATCGTTGCACTTTGCTCGGTTTCATCGGAGTTAGTTCATTCTTCATTAATCTGGGTGATTTTCACTGCTATACCATTGATAGCAACCATAGAAATAATGATATACAATATCATGTAACAGTTGACATCAAAATTCAGTTCATTGGCTATTTTCACCCAAAATCAAATCCCCTTGAGGTACACACTGGACCTCCCCATCCTTTCGCATCACCCACCAAGTGTACCCAGGTCCTTGAGCAAAAGCAATCCCACGGATGCATTTTCCCTTGCCAGAGGCAGGAGTAACCCAGACTGTCTTCCCCAGCATATTTCTTATGTGCACGACAGGGACTTTATCTCCATCTACAGTACGTAAGAGTCTTGATTGGGCAGGGCCAGCTCGATTAACAGATCCCCTAGTGTTGACTAACCAGGTGGCTTTTGCTAAATGTGTATCCCAATGCTTGAATGTCCCACCACCCATTGCCCTCAGTGTTGTCTTTAGCAGTCCATTGTATCGTTCGATTTTCCCAGAGGCTGGTGCATGGTAGGGGATGTGATATACCCACTCAATGCCATGCTCTTTGGCCCAGGTGTCTATGAGGGTGTTTCGGAAATGAGTCCCATTGTCTGACTCAATTCTTTCTGGGGTGCCATGTCGCCATAGGACTTGCTTTTCAAGGCCCAGGATGGTGTTCCGGGCGGTGGCATGGGGCACAGGATATGTTTCCAGCCATCCTGTGGTTACTTCCACCATGGTGAGCACATGGCGCTTGCCGTGGCGGGTTTGTGGGAGTGTGATATAATCAATCTGCCAGGCCTCCCCATATTTATACTTCAACCATCGTCCTCCATACCAAAGAGGCTTTACTCGCTTGGCTTGCTTGATTGCAGCGCATGTTTCACATTCATGGATAACCTGTGCAATAGCGTCCATGGTTAAGTCCACCCCTTGATCACGAGCCCATCTGTATGTTGCGTCTCTTCCTTGATGGCCTGAGGTGTCATGGGCCCACCAAGCTATAAATAATTCACCCTTATGTTGCCAGTCCAGATCCACCTGAGCCACTTCAATCTTAGCAGCCTGGTCCACCTGCTGGTTGTTTTGATGTTCTTCAGTGGCCCGACTCTTGGGTACGTGAGCATCTACGTGACGTACTTTTACAACCAGGTTCTCTACCGGGCAGCAATATCTTGCCACAACGCGGCAGCCCAGATGGGTTTACCTCTGCGCTGCCAGTTGTTCTGCTTCCATTGCTGCAACCACCCCCACAGGGCATTTGCCACCATCCATGAGTCAGTATAGAGATAAAGTACTGGCCATTTTTCTCGTTCAGCAATGTCCAAGGCCAGCTGGATGGCTTTCACCTCTGCAAACTGGCTCGATTCACCTTCTCCTTCAGCAGTTTCTGCAACTTGGCGTATAGGACTCCATACAGCAGCTTTCCACCTCCGATGCTTTCCCACAAGGCGACAGGACCCATCAGTGAACAGGGCATATTGCTTCTCATTTTCTGGTAGTTTATTATACAGTGGGGCCTCTTCAGCACGTGTCACCTCCTCCTCTGGGGATATTCCAAAATCTTTGCCTTCTGGCCAGTCCGTGATCACTTCCAAGATTCCTGGGTGACTGGGGTTTCCTATTCGGGCCCGTTGTGTGATCAGTGCGACCCACTTACTCCACGTAGCATCGGTTGCATGATGTGTAGAGGGGACCCTCCCTTTGAACATCCAGCCCAGCACCGGCAGTCGGGGTGCCAGGAGGAGCTGTGCTTCAGTACCAACCACTTCCGAAGCAGCTCGAACCCCTTCATATGCTGCCAATATCTCCTTCTCAGTTGGAGTGTAGCGGGCCTCGGATCCTCTGTATCCCCGACTCCAGAACCCTAAGGGTTGACCTCGAGTCTCCCCTGGGGCTTTCTGCCAGAGGCTCCAGGTAGGACCATTCTCCCCGGCTGCGGTGTAGAGCACATTCTTTACATCTTGTCCTGCCCGGACTGGCCCAAGGGCTACTGCATGAACTATCTCCTGTTTAGTTTGTTCCAAGGCTTGTCGTTGCTCAGGGCCCCATTTGAAATCGTTCTTCTTCCTGGTCACTTGATAGAGAGGGCTTACAGTCAGGCTGTAATTTGGAATATGCATTCTCCAAAAGCCCACAATGCCTAAGAAGGCTTGTGTTTCCTTTTTGCTAGTTGGTGGGGACATGGCTGTTACTTTATTGATCACATCCATTGGGATCTGACGACGTCCATCTTGCCATTTTATTCCTAAAAACTGGATCACCTGTGCAGGTCCCTTGACCTTACTTTGTTTTATGGCAAAGCCGGCCTTCAGAAGGATTTGGACTATTCTCTCCCCTTTCTCAAAAACTTCCTCTGCTGTGCTGCCCCACACAATGATGTCATCAATGTATTGCAGGTGTTCCGGAGCCTCACCCTGTTCCAGTGCGGTGTGGATCAGTCCATGGCAAATGGTAGGGCTGTGTTTCCACCCCTGGGGCAGTCGGTTCCAGGTGTACTGGACGCCCCTCCAAGTGAAAGCAAACTGTGGCCTGCACTCTGCCGCCAAAGGGATTGAGAAGAAGGCATTAGCAATGTCAATTGTGGCGTACCACTTGGCTGCCTTTGACTCCAGTTCGTATTGAAGTTCTAGCATGTCCGGCACGGCAGCACTCAGTGGCGGCGTGACTTCGTTCAGGCCACGGTAGTCTACTGTTAGTCTCCACTCTCCATTGGACTTTCGCACTGGCCATATGGGACTGTTAAAGGGTGAGCGAGTCTTGCTGATCACTCCTTGGCTCTCCAGTCGACGAATCAGCTCATGGATGGGGATCAGGGAGTCTCGGTTGGTGCGGTATTGCCGCTGGTGCACTGTTGTGGTAGCGATTGGTACCTGCTGTTCTTCAACCCTCAGCAACCCCACAACAGAAGGGTCCTCCGAGAGACCAGGCAAGGTGGACAGCTGTTTAGTTTCCTCCGTCTCCAGGGCAGCTATACCAAAAGCCCACCGGTACCCTTTTGGGTCCTTGAAATACCCTCTCCTGAGGTAGTCTATGCCAAGGATGCATGGAGCCTCTGGGCCAGTCACAATGGGGTGCTTCTGCCACTCATTCCCAGTTAGGCTCACTTCGGCCTCCAATACAGTTAACTCTTGGGATCCCCCTGTCACTCCAGAAATACAAATGGGTTCTGCCCCTTTATAGTTTGATGGCATCAGGGTGCACTGTGCACCGGTGTCTACGAGAGCCTTATGCTCCTGTGGGTCTGATGTGCCAGGCCATCGAATCCACACAGTCCAGTAAACCCGGTTGTCCCTTTCCTCCACCTGGCCGGAGGCAGGGCCCCTCTAGTTCTGGTCATAGTATCTGCTTCTCACTTCTTGCAAACGTGAGTCAAGAATTTCTTCATTGTAATTACAATCCAAAGTAAGATCAGCCCTTCTACTCTGTCTGGGGAACTGTTCACTGGAAACTGGACCGTCGTGAGACAGGTTTTTCCTGAAAACTGGAGCAGCATTTTTCCTGGGAGAACCCCCTTGTGTGATTGTTTTTCCTTGCAACTCACGTACACGTGCCTCTAGGGTCAAGGTAGGTTTTCCATCCCACTGCCTCATGTCCTCTCCGTGGTCATGCAGGTAAAACCACAGGGTGCCCCGTGGTGTGTACTTTCTATATCCTCTCTCTTGAGCAGAAGAACACCGACCCTTAATGGCTGAGATACTGGTCCATACAGGTGGAGAATAGGACCTATCGTCTTTGAGTTGCTGGACCTTCCGGGACAGTTTCTCCACAGCTGAGACAAGGGAGGAGGAGACACTTTCTTCGTATTCCCGGAGATTGCTAACCACAACATCAACCGTTGGTGCTTCTTCCTCCTTCCAGCACAGTACTGCCAACGCATTGGCATACGACGCTGGTGCGCTCCGTACTAATTTCCACCACATCGGTCGCGTGCACTGGACTTCATCTGGATCTTTGGGTGTTCGGACATCGTCCAGGTCACTATAAACTACCTCCAGCATGCCTAGTTCTCTCAGGTACTGGATACCTCTCTCCATAGTGGTCCATTTGCCTGGGCGATATATAACATCTTCCTTGAAGGGATACCTTTCCTTCACGCCTGACAGCAGTCGCCTCCAGAGGCTGAGGACCTGTGTCCCTTTTCCAATTGCTTTGTCAATGCCTCCTTCCCTAGCAAGGGATCCCAGCTGTTTGGCTTCCTTCCCCTCTAATTCCAGGCTACTGGCCCCATTATCCCAGCATCGGAGCAGCCAGGTAACAATATGCTCGCCTGGACATCGGCTGAAATCTTTCCGCATATCTCGCAGCTCACTCAGGGATAGGAATCGGGTGGTTTCCGTCTCGTTTATGAGTTCTTCCTCTTCCTCCTCCTCTCCTCGTGATGGCCCTGCTCTTCCACCATCCCTTTCTAAACGACCTGATCTCCACTTCCAAGATTTCCTCTTCTGTACAGGGGCAACGGATACCAGCAAGGGTTGGTCCTCTGGTTCAGCTGTAGTGCCTGTTGCTGGGGTTTGGGTAGCTGCAGTGCTTGTCATGGGTGTTGGAGTAACTGTAGTGACTGTTGCTGGAGTTTGAGTGGCTGCAGTGCCTGTCGCAGGGGTTGGAGAAGCTACGGTGACTGTTGCCGGGGTTTGAGTAGCCACAGGGGTTGTCGTGGGGGTTGGAGTAGCCGCAGTGCCTGTTGTGGGGTTTTGAGTAGCCACCGTGTCTGTAGCCGCCCCCGAGACTCGCCGTTCCGCCCGCCCCGATGAGGCACCGCTACTTGCCCTCCCTCTTTTCTTGTTCCTGAGGGTTGATCTCTGGACGGTATTCCTGAATAGTTGTTTAACCCTAAACAAGGCCTGAACCACATTCAGGAGTAGCAATATGAACATGCTTGTTTGAACATCCCAAGGATATTCAAAATTCTCAGGGAATATTGTGGACATCTTTGTGAAGAGGATAGAAGAAAAAGGAGTTTCTGACAATATGGAAGGGAAGATGAACAAGTGGGAGAAAGTGTCCCATCCTGTCTCCCCCTTAAATTCATTCTCCGAGGAGAAAAAAGTGCAATTACTAATAATTTCTAAGAGGTGGTTCCCGATGTACAGAAATGACGGCAGTACCGAGTACAGATACCAGGTTAGACTTACGACCAATGATCTTATCACCTCATAAAACAGCAGCAAAATGATAATCTTGGCCCAGTTCCGACTGATGATAAACAGCACAAAAGGGAACATATACTGCAAGCAAGGTATTACATGACCCAACATTGAGAGCCAGCCCCACAACTTTGACAGCCAATACATCAACATTGTGACCAATCAATATAATGAATGCTTATAACAATTTTGCCTTAACACACTTTGGTCAGATCTATCGTTATCTCAACCCTTCGAGCCCCACGTTGGGCGCCAAAAAGGACTGTCGTGGTTTAATCTGGCAGGCAGCCAAATACCACGCAGCCGCTCACTCACTCCCCCCGCCCCCCCAGTGGGACGGGGAGAGAATCGGAAGGGTAAGAGTGAGAAAAACTCATGGGTTGAGATAAAGACAGTTTAATAGAACAGAAAAGGAAAAATAATGATAATAAATAATGATAGAATATACAAAATGAGTGATGCACAATGCAATTGCTCACCACCCGCGCTGACCAATAACCAAGTAGCGATCGGCCCTTCCTGGATCACGCCTACCATTCATATACTGAGCATGGCGTCACATGGTATGGAATACCCCATTAGCCAGCTGGGCTGGCTGTCCTGATTACATTCCCTCCCATCTTGTGTACCTAGCTCAGTCAGTAGGCATGGGAGCTGTCCTTGGACTAGGAGGGCACTTAGCAACAACTGAAAACATCAGTGTGTTATCAACATTCTCCTCGTACTAAATCCAAAACACAGCACCTAGGAAGAAATTTAGCCCTATCCCAGCTGAGCAGGGACCGACCCCAGGTCCCAGAGACCAGAGGGAAAGGCTGGAGCAAGGAAGATGTATCCCATGGTGGAAGAGGATCAGGTCAGGGAATATTTAGGCAAACTGGACATGCATAAGTCCATGGGTCCTGATGGGATGCACCCACGAGTGCTGAGGGAGCTGGCAGATGTCATTGCATGGTAACTCTCGATACTCTTTGATTGATCATGGCGACTGGGAGAAGTTCTTGAGGACTTGGAAGAAAGCAAATGTCACTCCTATGCTCAATAAGGGCAGGAAGGAGGACCCAGGGAATTATAGGCCGGTCAGCCTCACCTTGATCCATGGGAAAGGGATGGAGCAACTAATCCTGGAAACCATTTCCAGACACATGAAGGACAAGAAGGTGATTGGGAGTAGCTAGCATGGATTCACCAAAGGGAAATCATGCTTGACCAACCTGATAAACTTCTATGATGAAATGACTAGCTTGGTAGACAAGGGCAAAACAGTGGATATTGTCTACCTAGCCTTCGCAGGGCTTTTAACACTGCCTCCCATCAGATCCTCACAGAGAAGCTGTTGAAGTGTGGGCTGGATGAGCAGACAGTGAGGTGGATTGAAAACTGGCTGAACGGCTGGACCCAGAAGGGGGTGATCTGTTGCAGAATGGCTGAGGGAACGCGGTCATGGCTCCATGGAGGAGCCTTGCAATTCAATTTTGACATAAGTTAGCCAGACTAGGCCACAGTGAAATACTCCCAGACTAGGCCGCAGTGAAATACTCCCAGACTAGGCCGCAGTGAAAAAGTCTGAGTCATGCTGACAAGGGAGAACAACAAGGCCGTACTGACCTTGCACGGTGCAGATAAACAACCTTTGAAGAAAACACTAAGAAAAACAGGATGGAACCCGGACCACGTAGCAGTAGCCGCAAGTAGGAGGAGTATGGTAATGTAGTTTGTAGAGCTAAGCCAATAATCATAAGTAGTTTGTAGAGCTAAGCCAATAATTGTGTGACAAGTGTGCATAAAGTAGAACTTAGTGTATAAATACATGTAGGATCTTGCAATAAAGTTGAAGCTTGCTTTATCACTCACATTGAGTCGGCTGCTTGTCTTCCCTCGCTCGTCGCAAGTGGCGCCCGAACACGGACCCCCAATCCCTGTTTTTCCACCGGACAGCGAGATCGGAAAAGCACTGGTAGCAGCGACCAGGGAGCAAAAGATCGGCGAAACGCTGTCGCGGCGTGGCTGATCAATGGCAGACAGGAGACCCGAATATAGGGGGTTATTGCGTCCTGATAGAAAGAGAGCTACCCAAAGGGGAAGGCACCGCGTGACCCGGATGTCCTGGTTTAGGCTGGGATAGGGTTAAATTTCTTCCCTAGTGCTGTGTTTTGGATTTAGTATGAGAAGAATGTTGGTAACACACTGATGTTTTCAGTTGTTGCTAAGTGCCCTCCTAGTCCAAGGACAGCTCCCGTGCCTACTGACTGAGCTAGGTACACAAGATGGGAGGAAACATAATCAGGACAGCCAGCCCAGCTGGCTAATGGGGTATTCCATACCATGTGACGTCATGCTCAGTATATGAATGGTAGACGTGATCCAGGAAGTACCGATCGCTACTTGGTTATCGGTCAGCGCGGGTGGTGAGCAATTGCATTGTTTATCACTCATTTTGTATATTCTATCATTATTTATTATCATTATTTTCCCTTTTCTGTTCTATTAAACTGTCTTTATCTCAACCCACGAGTTTTCTCACTCTTACCCTTCCGATTCTCTCCCCGTCCCACTGGGGGGGCGGGGGGAGTGAGTGAGCGGCTGCGTGGTATTTGGCTACCTGCCAGGTTAAAGCCCTGACACTGGATAATAAAGAAGGTCAATGTTAAGGGCTGCATATGACCGGATAATAAAGAAGGTCAGCCGGATAATTAAGAGGGTCTGCAGCAGAAGCGCGCGCAATGGAAACAGAGGTAGCCTTCGATATTTTAAAACGCTTTTTAGAAAAGCGGGGAGTAAGCCAATTAAAAGACCTGGCTGGATTAATTACGTTAGGGAAAGCGAGAGGTTTCTTTAAAGATCCTGAAAGTATGTTTGAAGTAGACGAGTGGCGTTCTTATGGAGATTGTTTGTGGGATCTAGTAATTGATGATGACAAATCAGCAAAAAAGTTAATGAAATCTTGGAGGGACGTTATTAATTGCATGAAAAGATATAAAGCTGAAAAGCGAATGGCTACAGCCGCCGCTGATCGGCTTGAGCAGTTCGATCCTGCCGCGGGACGTCTCACTGTGGGGGGTGACTATTTTTCACCTCCGCCTTCGGGAATTCCTGTTCCCGTCGTTCGTCGGCCCTCTCCCCCCCTCCCTGATCCACCGGCAGAAAGGGCTGGTCCCTCTGCGGCGCCACGGGGGATGGGGGGCGGGGAGGCGGGTCCGAGTGACGACGGGAGGGTGGGCGGTACCGGACAGGAAACTGCTCAAGCCGCCACCCCCCATGGGAGGGTGGGCGATACCGGACAGAAAATTGCTCCAGCTGCCGCCCCCAAACCGTCCCAAGTTTCTCAGCAGCCGCGTTTAGTGCGGGTTGGTTGGGACAAAATAGCGCGAGAAGCTGTTGAGCGAGAAGATTTTGAGTTATTAGATCAAATTAGCCCTCAAGCCCTCCCAGTAATTTATCAGGTAGATAACACGGGGGCTATGGCTGGGATGCATGAGACCCTAGATTGGAAAATATTAAATCAATTGCGAAACACAGTTAATGACTCGGGAGTGCATAGCGAGCCTGCAAGGCAAATGCTAAACTATATCTGGGGTAGCGGAATGCTATGTCCAGAAGATATTAAGAACATAATGAGGCTTATTTTGAAGCAATCACAACAATTGCTTTGGCAGGCTCACTGGCAAAGACTTTGTGAAATATCTGTGCATTCGCCCCGAGCCCCAAATGATCGTTTAGCTGGAGTAACTGTAGAACAATTAATGGGTATGGGTCCTTTTGCCTCTGTAGAAGCACAGATGCAAACTGGCCTGGACGTGTTATTAGAATCTATGAAGCTAGCACGAGAAGCTTTGCAGAAAGTTAAAACTGCACCAGTTACTCCCTCATATATGTCAATAAAACAAGGAAGAGAGGAGCATTTCGCGTCTTTTGTAGATAGAGTCACAGACGCTATCGACCGCACAGATATGCCAGATTTTATGAAAGGACCTTTACTGAGACAGTGTGTACTGGAGAATTGCAATACTTATACGAAGGGCATCCTTGTCACCCTACCCTTAGACGCTAGCATAGAAGTTATGTTAGATCGAATGAGTAGAGTGCCTGTAGGAGCACAAGCCATGTTAGTTGAGACAATCAAAGAACTAGGGGAAAATTTAGTCAAAGCCCAGGGACAGGCGTTTGCAGCTCTTGCCCCACTGAAGCCTCCGGATGCCTACCTAAGCAATACGACTGGCCGGAGAGTGTATAGGTGCTACCGATGTGGCCGCCTAGGACATATATGCCGGCGGTGCCGGGAGCCACAAGTGTGGTGTCAGAACTGTCAAATGAGCAATCATAGTACTACAGTCTGCTGGCATCCGGGAAACGGGAGACCGAGCGCCAGGAGCTGCAGCGCGCCGACACCAATCGCAGCTCCGGTCACCTTCAGGCCGATGGCAGCCCCCGATCAAGCAATAGTGCAGCGCAATCGGACACCGTTGCCCAGCTTCGACCAGCAACCCAACTTCAACCAGCAACCAGAGGGAGCCTCGGACTGGACCTGGCAACAGCAGTAGATGTCACGCTAATTGACGACCGGCTGCGAAAAATTGCCACAGGAATTAAAGGACCCATAAATATCAATGGACAATCTCATGGAGCGTTATTGTCGGGGCGATCATCCAGTGGTCTCCAAGGATTTTTTATATTGCCTGGAGTTATCGATTGTGACTTTACGGGAGAGATCTATATAGTTGTACAAACAAGCTTCCCACCTGTTCATATCCCAAAGGGAAGCTGCATCGCCCAGCTTATACCTATTCAACAATTAACCCAGCAGGTGGCAGCAGAGACCGCTCGATTTCGCGGATCAAGTGGATTTGGATCTACAGGAGGACTGGCAATGTTGACTGTTCCTATGACACAGCGCCCACTCGCTCACGTTACACTTTTACATGGAACTGATAAAAAACAGCTATCAGCACTTTTAGACACGGGTTCCGATATTACCATCATCGCCAATAGCCAGTGGCCTGATCACTGGCCTTTGCAAAATGCAATAGGTGGAGTAGAAGGAGTGGGAGGAACGGCATCTGTTCAGCGCAGTCAACAAAGAATACACATTGTCATTGATGGGAGAATTGCATCAATTTACGTGACAGTTATGCCCCTACCAACGGGAGTTAACGCGCTTATTGGACGAGATGTGCTGAATCAATTAGGAGTTATTCTTACTACGGAACCACCTTTTTAGCTACGGTCACTGCCATGTGGACTTTCCTGATCCCACTGAAGTGGCTAACAAACGAGCCTGTATGGATCGGGCAGTGGCCGTTGAAAAGGGAAAGTCTACAACAAGCACATCTGTTGGTGCAGGAACAACTGATGCTAGGTCACCTCAAACCTTCTACCAGTCCCTGGAATACACCCATATTTGTAATCAAGAAGAAATCCGGGAAGTATCGACTACTTCATGATCTAAGGGCAGTGAATCAACAGATGCAAGCTATGGGAGCCCTGCAACCAGGCCTTCCAAATCCAGCCATGTTGCCCACAGGATGGCATCTTTTAATAATTGGTCTGAAAGACTGCTTTTTCACGATTCAGCTGCACCTCGATGACAGCCAAAGATTTGCCTTTACCTTACCAGCCATCAACAGGGAAGGGCCTGATCTGCGGTTTGAATGGACTGTATTGCCTCAAGGCATGAAAAATAGTCCCACCTTGTGTCAATTGTTTGTCGATGCAGCTTTACAGCCTGTTCGAGACGCATGGCCCCAAACAATTATTTATCATTATATGGACGATATCTTGTTTGCACAAGATCGACCCTTTTCGCTGCAACAAGAAAAATTTCTGCAACAGCAGCTTCAAGCAAAGAATCTCGTCACAGCAGTAGAAAAAATTCAGCGGTCTCCGGTGTGGAAATATCTTGACTGGAACATCACTGAATCACAAGTGAGCCCACAGAAACTAACCATTTGAACAGAGATTCGCACCTTAAATGATGCACAAAAACTATTGGGTGACCTACAATGGCTGCGCCCTGTGGCAGGAATTACAAATGATGAGTTGGAGGTCCTGCGTCCCTTATTGAAAGGAACCGATCCAGCTA